>CM053588.1:206953449-206977474 GCA_028646515.1 Pseudochirops corinnae | reverse complement strand
GAGCTGACTTTAGTGGGAAGTATCTTTGTGTGCTTTTGAAGTTCTAGGATTGGTCCAGAGTCCTATTCCATGGGTATTTTGGGGTGGCTATGTGAGAGCTGCGATATATTGCTGCTGCTACGCCGCCATCTTGGCTCCACCCCCCCCTAAATTTTTTTAATAATCAATAATAATATTTTCATCAGTTTTAAATGAAATTTTAATAATAGCATTTACAGGGAACTTTGCATACGTTCCCTCATCTGATACTCATAACAATCCAGGCAGCCTGGTAGGCACTATTATTATTCTTATGGCAGATGAGGAAACTGAGGCTGAATTACCTAGAGTCACAGGACTGGTTAAGTGTCTGAGGTATTTAAACTGAGATCTTTCTGACTCTTAAGCTTCATTCTCCATCTGCTATGCCACCTAGCTGCCTACTTTGATTTACTTGAAAAATAGACACCTCAGGAGATCATTTGTGACGTGTAAAGTCTCTCCTCAGACTTATTTCGCATCAGAAAACTGATTTGGAGAAGGAAATAGACCCAATAAAACCAGTCCTGTAGCAAGCAGCTTTGCCGGTAGCTCTTTTGAATTATTTTCTGTCTACCAGTGAACCATAAGTTTGAACAAATAGTAGAGAAGGACTGAGTAAGAGGGATAACAAGAGGGCAGAAAATCTGATTAGACAATCTAGTCTAATCAGAAAGCAACACAGGCCAAACAATAGACTTGGCTGCTCCTGACACTGTTTTTTTTCTGGCAGCCCTTTCACTTGAGCTTTTTATTCAATCTTCCTCCATCCCCTGCCTCCTAAGGAAAAAAAAGAAAATAAATAAAACTTTCAGTCTTGAGTTTCTGACAGACTTGGTTTTTGATAATTGTGGTTTTGTTACAAGATATAGATGCAATCCTAGTTATTAGGCAAGGCTGAAAAAGTCATCTTTGAGAGTAAGTTTGGATTGTAATCTCATCCCACCAAAGGCCTACATTCTTTGACAAGATTAACTGAAAGACTAGTGGTCAGGTAGGCTTAGGAGGATTAAAGCTGGTGTTGGTTCCCACTCTCATCCTTCCATCCACTCCCCCACCTCCCCAGGATTGCCAACTAATACACTTAATCTGGTTCCCAGGTGAATAAGAGATTGTGTCACTTGGTGAGCTTTTGTAGGGAGGCGGTTTTCAGTAACCACCAAGCAATCAGACCTGTTTAATCTGCAACTCTCTTCAGTCAACCCAGTCCAGAGCTTTGGGTGAAATGGCCCAGAAAGTTGAAGAAGAGCCATCTGGTCATTTCTAGTGCCCGAATGAAGGCTGTTTGTAGACTTCTAAGCAATCAGAGTTGTAGACTAGCCTCAGGTGTAGGCAGCAATCAGAGATGGGAGGTGTTCCTTTTTGAGCACACACAGAAATTCTAGAATTTGTCTGCAGCAGTGATAATTGCAAGGCAAAGGGCAGTCTTTGCATAGAGGAGATGTATGAAGAACTACTACCTCCCTGCCTTTTTTTTTGTAAAGGTGGGGGATGGTAGGTGTGGAATATGTCATGTATTCTGAGATTTTATTGATATGTTGGTTGGCTTTGCTATGTTGCCTTTTTTCCTCTTCAACTTTCCTTCTTTGAAGGGAGGGAAGAGCTAAATTTGAAAATGAAGGTGATATAAAAACAAATGATAATAATAAGAAATATTTTTAAAAGGAAAAAACCTGTCAATCACAGTAGGGTCTTTCTATTCACAACCCTACACCCCTACTATATCATGGGCCATAGCTTAGCATGGTTGAAAGGTCATGAATGCCAATATTTACATTGACATAAGGAAAGTTATTTAACTTTTTTTTTTTTTTTTGGCCAGTCCTTTGGTGTTGAGACCAGATACCATACTTTGATATTTAACTCTTTTAGTTCTAGAATTTCTCCCTGTCCCAACCACTCCTTGAATTGATCAGTGACTCATTTCTATATTCCATGTGGCCTTCTATATCTAGGCCTGTAGTCTCTCTACCACCATCCCATATCCTCCACTGATTCCCATAATGAGAAACATAATGAAACAAATACTGCCATTGCTACTGGAAGAGGTATATTAGTCTTTTCCTTCATGTATCCACTCAATATCCATGCTATTTTGCAAACCCAAATTTCCTCACAACCACTACCGTTCCCCTTTATGAAGGATTCTCCAGCACTAGACAAGAAGTCTTTGAGAGCAGAGACTACCTTTACTTTTGCATTTATAACCCCAGTGCATATAGTATTTAGTACGGTATAAGCATTGAAAAGATATTGATTCAGTTATTCATTCATTCATTCATTCATTCATTTATTCATCAATTAATGGAATCACAGAATTTCAGAGTCAGAAGGAACCTCAGAGACCAATCATGTAATCCAACTTATGCCTAATAAGAATCCCCTCTAAAACATCCTGGACAAGTATCCATCCAGTATGTGCTTGTGAGGGGAACCAGTCTCTTCTCAAAGTAGTCCTTTTATACTTTCAGATAATTCTGGTGGCTTGGAATCTTTTCTGAACAAACCCCAATTTCCTCATGTTCCAGACAGAGATGGTAAAATCCAGAGCTATGAAGAGGATAGTGCTTTATAAACCTTACATTGCTATATAAATGGAGTTATTACTCCTACTCATCAGACCTAAGAAGAAAGTGGATTGTAAACCACTGAGGCTGTAATGAATATCTTTTGTCTTAGTCCATAGATTAAGAATGTTGGAGAAAGAAGACATTTGACAAATCATCTATTATTTCCCCTTCATTTTACAAATGAGAAAAATTAAGGCATAGAACATTAAGTTACCTCTAGAAATGCATTAGCTGAGTCATGGAAATGGAGTCATGAAACCTTCTCACCTGTTCTCTTATAACTTGGTGGGCTCAATTAGTCAACAAGTATTTATTACATACTATGTTCCAGGAACTGTGTTAAGCACTGGTAAAAGCAAAAAGAAAGACAATCCCTGACCTCAAGGAGCTTACCGTCTAATGGGGGAAGTCAACACATAAAAGGAAGTTGAAAGGAGAAGGGAAAGGGGAAGGGGAAGCTTCCTAGCAAGGGGCAAAGGATGGACAAGTCTGGATTGTAGCATGATGGGAAACACAGAGATGGCTCCATAGCCTGGGCTTAGATGTAGGTTCTGGGAGTAGCCATCCAATCAGTGAGAGTGGCCCAGGGCAGAAAGTACTTTCAAGATGTGAATTCCAAGACTGAGGTGGTCTTCCAGGATGAAGAGGCTTCTGAGGTATGGTGGAGAAGTATGGTAGCCTCGTCAGAAATGAAAATTAATTTTCCCAGGTATCATGAAAACAAGAAGGTTCTGAAGGAGTAGGAGATTGGAAAACAACGGGCAGTAGGGGAGATAGATAGTCTTTGAGTCAGGGCAACCTGAGTTCATGCCCTGCCTCTGATCCATATTGGTTGTCTGACCCTGAGCAGGTTACTTAAACTCTCCATGTCCCAGGCCTCTCTAAGACTAAGTTGCAGATCAGGTGTAGATCTGCTATTTGTAGAAGGGATTTCTTCACCAAGGAAATTACCCCACATTGATGAAATAACAGCCAGATCAAATAGAAAAAAAAATGGGGGAGGGGGGAGGGACGGCTGACTTCCGTTTTCTCTTTCACTTTTTGACCTAGATAGTTGGATTACTAAAGATGAATCTCTAGATAAGGTAAAAATATCTGACCTGTCCAGAATAAATACCAATAAACGGATCAGGTATTTTTTGGTTTCTACTGTTTGGTGAATCCTGCATGTATCATTGTACATGGAGAATAATTAGTTGAAGCGCAAAATATAATGGTGAGTTCTTGAGTCAATGCTGTCTGAGGACCAGCTGAAGGAAATGAGGATGCTTAGCCTGGAGAAGAGACTCAGGGAGAACATGGTGTCCATTATCAATTGTCTAAAGGACTCCCATGTGGGAGATGGATTCCTCTTGTTCTATTTGGCTCCCAAAAGTGGAAACAGAAACATTCAGTGGAAGCTGAGGCTTAAGTTTAGGTTGGATATCAGGAAAGCTTTCTCACTGTCAGAGCTGTCCAAAAGTGAAATGCTCTGCCTGGGGAAGTGCCTTCAAACCAAGACTGGATGGGCATTTGTCAGTTATGTTGTACTCTATGGCTTTTGTTGAGTCTTCTGACTCTGAAGCTCTGTGACTATATTCCCTAAGTATAGAGATGACATAAATAAGTGAAATGCCTAAGCTATAGCATTTGCAAATGTAACACAGGCTCTGGAGTTACTCTCTCAAGCCTCTATTTGTACTAGCAGGCTGAATTCCCAGAGGGTGGCCACTATATCCCCACTCAGGGTCTATGGGCATATAGATCCTTGAAGGTGTGTGTGTGTGTGTGTGTGTGTGTGTGTGTGTGTGTGTGGACTCAGGAGTGCGGGGGGAAATCTTTCTAATGCTATAAGCCCCCAATGCTGGGGTCCCCCCATGCTTTTCAGTTGATATTCATTAGCCAGTCAGACTGAACTAATTTTTAGAAGAAGTATTTGTTAAGGTGGTATAGTAAGAACAGTTGTACAAAACATTTCTCCCCCTGATTAAAAAATAATAATAATTTGATATGCTTTCCCATCATTATATACATAATCCAGGGAAAAATGAGCTCAAGGTTAGTGAGTACATATGGAAAAGAGAAAAATTATAGCTCCTTGTTTAAGTAGCTAGGTGGCCCAAGATAGAATATGGGGCCTTGGGTCAGGAAAATCTGAGTTCAGATCCAACCTTAGACACTTAGTAGCTTGGGCTTAGTGACCCTGGGCAAGTCTTGTTGTTCAGTCATGTCTGACTGAATCCCACTTGGGATTCTCTTGGCAAAGGTACTAGAGTGGTTTGCCATTTCCTTCTCATTTTACAGATGATGAAACTGAGGTAAACAGGGTTAAGTGACTTGCTCAGAGTCACACAATGAAGTGTCTGAGGTAGGATTTGAGCTCAGGTCTCCTTGACTCCAAGCCCAGTGCTTTATCCTCTGTGCCACCTAGCTGCCACAGAGCAAGTCACTCACTGTGACTGTGTGTGCTTGCACATGCATGTATATGTGTGTGCGCATATGTACACATGTATACACATATGTCTATCTACACATACATGTGTGTATATATGTGTGTATGGATAAGCTCATTTGTTGGCAAGTCAGTCTCAGTTTCCTTAACTGTAAAATGTAGATCATACTCACTCCTACCTCCCAAAGTTGTTGTGAGGGTCGAATGAGATAATATTTATAAAGTGCACAGCACAGTTGCCTGGTACATAGTAGGGATTTAATAAATGCTTATTGCCTTGTTCCTTAAAGTTCTTTTTCCCTTTCATGTGACACAGTGAAATCCCCCTTAAGCAGGTTGTGGTTTCTGCTATCTTTCTGTTAGACTCTTTGCAGAGTACTTGATAATTCTTTTTTTTCAGTGTACTCTCACCTAATTAAAAGCTAAGTGGGATAAGTTGTAGCGGCCGCTAAGGTGATGCAGTGGATAGAGTACTGGACCTGGAATCAGGAAGACAATGAGTTCAAATCCTGCCTCAGATACTTACTAGATGTATGAACCTGGGCAAATCACTTAACTTCTATTTGCCTTAATACACTGGAGAAGGAAATGATGAACTGCTCCAGTATTTTAGCCAAGAAAACCCCATGGACAATACGGTCCACAGGATTATAACAAGACTGAACAACAACAAGGTTAAGGTGATTGCTTAGTTAACTCAAGCAACTCCTTTCCCCATAACTAGGTTGAGCAATAGCCAGAAAAGAGGCGCAAGTTAGGGGTGAGGAATAATCGTAGTTATACTTAGTAGATTGTGTATTAATAGAATACATCGTTCACATTCAGAATAATAGACTCTGAGTTTTCAGTTACAATCCAGAAAAAGGCTCTAAAATCTCAGTTTTGAAACCAATTTGGAGATGTGGTCTCCTCTTCTTCCCCTTCAAAAAAGATCAACAAAAGGAGAAAGTCCAGAACAATGGAATGGAAACACTGTTTTATGAGGATAAGCTAAAAAAATGAGACTTTATTCTGGGAAAGTAAAGCATGGAGAGATATGAATGAAATCTATAAACTCACAGAAACTTCAGGTTTAGAAATGACCTTTAAGATAAGTTTTTTCCCCTGAATCTGTGATTTCGTCAATGTGGGGAAACCCCCAGTGTGGAAACTTCCTCCACAGATGCAGTTTGGCTACTTATAGTTTGAGAAAGTTTCTAGTTCAATGGTGCCAAATTCAGATAGAAACAGATCTCTGTTGGTACATATTGATTTAGAAAACTTCAAATTAATCTTATCTATGTTGTAGAATACTTTTATTTACTTTGTTAAATATCACCTAATTACATTTTAATCTGGTTTCCAGCTCTCGGGAGTTTTACAGATTGATTCTGGCAGTGGTCCTCTGCCCTAAGCAGAGAGCTAACCACATGCCCATGGTCACACTGACAGTATGTGCAAGAGGCAAGATAGGAACCTATTTCTTCCTGACTCTAAGCCAGCCCTCTAGCTACTACTACCCTATATTGAATCTCTGAAACCACCCTAGGATCATGTAATTTAGAGCTGGAAGAGATGTTAGGGATTATTGATCCAACCCCTTCTTTTGAGATCTAGAAAGTGAGGTGACTCATCTAAGGTCACACAAGTATTGAGCCTGGAAGTCTAAACAAGTTGTCTGACTCCCAAACTAGTAATTTTCCCACTATATTACACTCTAGTCCAATTTTCTCATTTTATAGATAAAGAAATCTGAAACCTAGATATCTGAAATGACACAGAGGATAAAGAATATAGATTTATTTACCAGATCTTGGAACACTAACATTGGGAGCTCCATAGATGTTAAGGTAACACAAATTTTTTTATTGTAAGGTAAAATCAAGTAAATTTAACAGGGAACTGGCCACTGAACCCAGTCCTTAAGAGTGAGTTCAGAATGCCACTGATGTAATTTTCCACTTGGAAGAGGCAGGAAAGTGGTGATGATATGTAATGAAAATACCTGGGAGAGACTGGAAGCATGTGTAGGTAAATGTTCTGTATCTGGTTCTGATCCATTTACTATGTGAAGAAGAGCCTTTCTGATTGGCTGCATAACTGGAGTTGGGGGAGTGAATCAAAAGGTACCAACTGCTTAGACACTGGGTCATTCTCTTCTTGTGACTTCTTCCTGGCTGATGGCATTCCAATGAGAGACAATGCTGTAGGAGAAAGGCCTTAGGCTCTTTTCTTCTGAGACTGACACAGCTCTAAATAGAACCCTTAGTTCTTTGCCTTGCTTTTTGTTCTGTCATTTTAAGAGGAGATTTGAGATGACTATCACCTTGTGAACTTAGTTAGGAGCTAGTCACTCAAAAGATCAGGCATCTGTGATTTCATTAATGTGGGGGAAACTCCCATTGTAGAGACTTACTCCACAGAAGGAAATCCTAGAGCCATGCCATGTTGTTTTGGGGTGTTTGTTTGTTTGTTTGTTTTGCCAGACCATCATCAATGCCTCTTTGAGACCCAGTCTGAGACCCAGTCCAGCAGCAGTAGCTGAGACAAGGGCTCATCTAATAAGAAATCCATGCCACTTAAGGAGGTAAACTTAGTAGCATCATCACCATGTAGGAATTATATCAAGCCCATCTGCCCAAAGACTGAGATAGAATAGGGAGAGAGTATGTCTCCAAAGTGTTGGGGGGGATGCTTATATTTCTCTTCTTGCTAGATATCTGAAATAAATATACTTTTATAAAGTTAATGGATATTGAGTGGTTTATAAAGACTGAGACATTAGTAATAACTAGTAATAGCTAACATTTCTATTTCACTTCAAG
This sequence comes from Pseudochirops corinnae, assembly GCA_028646515.1. Classification (NCBI taxonomy): domain Eukaryota; kingdom Metazoa; phylum Chordata; class Mammalia; order Diprotodontia; family Pseudocheiridae; genus Pseudochirops; species Pseudochirops corinnae. Next base: position 206,969,651 of record CM053588.1, on the reverse strand, counting down.
TTTTACAAATCATTTTACAAATATTATCCCCTTTGATCCTCACAATAACCTTGGGAGGTAAGTGCTATTGTTATACCTGTTTTTACAGATGTGGAAAATGATGCTGAGATGTTAAGTGAGGGTGGCACACCTAGCAAGTATCTTGGGCAAGATTCAAACTCACCTTTTTCTCACACTAAGTCCAGCCTTCTCTTTGATTTACCACCTAACTGCTACTAATAGCTTGAGGCTAACAGTGGTAATGGTGGAATAGGAAAATACTTGGAATGGGGGCTCAAGCTTAGCATTGGAAAAGAGACAGAAATCCCAAGGGGAGATAGAGCCTATCTGGTTGGAATACAGTGAAGTCAGAAATTACTCACTATACAAAGAATTACTTTGTACTGTGAACAGTAAACTTCTGGAAGTAGTTCAACCCAAGGGCTAAGATAGGCTGAAAATGTAAATTAGTTGAAGAAGTATTTAAATAAATTTAAGAATGATGATGATGACTTTTTAGACTTTTTTTAGAGGGAAGGAAGCCAAGAATATTTGAAGTAATCTCTTTTAAATTTATAGAATGAAGGGTAACCAGCCCTTCCTATAAAACATCCCATGGTGTCTTCATAGTTAGAATGCTGAGCTAGGCATAGCAGTATATGCATATTCTGCTACTGGGAAGGCTGAAGGTGGTTGATTCCTTGAGCTCAGGGGCTCAAGTCAACTGAGTGCACAAGTTAAGGCTGGCACCAATGTGACAAATCCCTTGGATTTGGCCTCTAGGCTGCAGAGCAGGTCAAAACTTTCTTGGAATCAATTTTAAATGGCTACTGCCTCTTCTAGTCTGGCCAAGGTAGGAAGACCCAATCTCTCGAAGGGAGGGAGGAAGGAAGGGAGGAAGGAAGGGAGAAAAGGAAAAGAAGGGAGAGAGAGAGGAAGGAAGAAAAGGTATATTGAGCTGAATAGATCAAGGGGTCAGTGTTTATGTAAAAAACAATACTTCAATGAGAGCTGCAAGGAAAATCAGGGAACCTTTTCTCTCTTCAGGTATTCTATCTTAAACTCCCCCATTCATTTATGTTTGAGGAGTGCTCAGTGATTGATAACATTTGACACCAGAGGTATACAAAGATATATTTATGACAATGGGGGCTTACTGAAGGATGAGTTCTGAGCACCATCTGTTTCACTGGACACACTCCTAGGAATGATTATGATTGGGAGTTTCTCTGACCTGGGGGCATAATAAATTAAATGTTTGGTATTATTATGAGTGGATGTTCCAAAACTTCATAATGGTTGTGTCTGTCTGGGCTGGAAGACACAGTTGGGGGAGGGGAATGACTGGAATCCGTGGAAATAACACCCTTGGTTGCAAAATTGTCTTTTAGTCTCCTGGGAATCATTAGCTACCTTTGTGCTGAAGAGCTTCACTCCCTCACAGAGCAAAATTTTGTTAGTTTCTAGAGCCAGACCCGCAGTCTTGCAACTATTAGTTTCTGGATTACTCACATAGGTATTGTTGAGGATGAATGAATTTTGTAAACAGTTCCAAAGAGTTCTATCCAGAGGAAGTTTGCATGACAGAAAGGGGACAGACAAGCAACTCTGAGTGCCCAGACTGGTGTTTGTGTGGTGGGAATAAGGGAGACCTCTCTTCTACATTGGGAAAGCTTGAATGACATCCTTTGAAAGATATTTTTATTCTGACATTTTACCTTGATCTCCAGACTGAAAAGTTCCAGTCACTGAGAGAAAAAAAAGAAAGAAAAAGATAAAGAAAAAAGAAAAGAAAGAAAAGAAAACCAAATATTCTGAGCCTGAAGTTATCACCTGCATTAGCCAGGTCCTTCTATGGGGCTCATCATTCCAAGGCAATAGTGACAGAGAAACCCCACAAGCAGACAAGGTTCATTTTTTTCTGTTATCTACTTTACCACCAATCAGACAAAACAGTACCTTTTATGTCTAAACCATCCTGCTGTGGTTCTTGTTCTGTCTGTCTGTCTGTCTGTCTCTGCCTCTGTGTGTGTGTTTCTCTCTCCAAGGGCATTTACAGCCTACAAAATTTGGCATCATGTTTATGACCTCTGGGTAATTCCATAAGCAAGAAAACACATTTAAGTATAATGAAGTGCTTTGCTCTGCAAAAGTGCCACAAAATAAACGACTCTATTCACAAAGGAAAACGTTTTACTAATGTAGAATTTGCACGTCTCTGAAGGTAACAATTTACTTCAATTAGCAATAATAATAAACCTGAGGAAAAAACTGAATATTCATAAAGGCCTGTATTTCAGCAGAGGACAATTATTTACTCTAGTAGCCCCAAAGAGGAAAAGCTGGCTGGCATCTGTACCAGCATGCCAACGACTCCCCCAACAGCACTCGTGATAATAATCATAGTAGAAGCTACCATTTACATAGCACTTCAAGGTTTGCAAAGCATATTATATAAAATATTTCATGTGATCCTCACTGTCTCCTAAGAGAGAGATTATATTTGCATATATGTGTATGTATATGTATATATGTCTATATGTACATGGGGTAGCTAGATGGCTCAGTGGCTAGAGCACTGGGCCTAGAGTCAGGCAGACCTGAGATCAAATCTCCTCTGACACTTAGTAGCTATGTGACCCTGGGAAAGTCATCTAACCTCTGTTTGCCTTCATTCATTGGAGAAGGAAATGGCAAACCTCTCTGGTATCTTTTCCAAGAAAAACCCATATGGGGTGACAAAGAGTCAGACATGACTAAATAGCAACATATGTGTATGCATATGTACATATACACACATGTGCCTGAATGTGCATGTTGTTTGTATGTTCACCTATATTTACGTGTAATCACATAGTTATACACTATATGTGTATGCACATACATACATATATACACACATATACATGTGAATATTTCACAGATACAGAGCCTGAGAATCAGGTAAGTTAAGCAACTTAACCATGGTCAGTCACAAAGATAATGAATGACAGAGGTGAACTTCAAACTCAGGCTCACCCTTAACTCTGAGCTTAATGCTATTTCTACCCCTCCGTACTGGTTCTAAAGCCATTTCATCCCCTTCCCAATAGCCCTGAGACACTTGGGGCTGTCTCATTGGTGCTACTGTTCCAAACCACCATCATGGGTTTAGACTACAAAACCAAGAAAAATGGTCCAAGAGACCAGCCGATCAATAGGAGGCCGTTGATTTTAGGTCAGTGGGGTTCTCAACCTGTGGGTCGTGATTCCTTTGGGGGTCGAATGAACCTTTCACAGGAGTCACAGGGGTTGCCTAAGACCATAGAAAACACATATTTCTGATGGTTTTAGGAACCAAGACACCGCTCCTCAATCTGTCTTCAGGCGGGTCCACTCACATGCAGATATTCCCACATACAAGTATTAAAGGGTCATGGCATTAGGAAGGTTGAGAACCACTGCTGTAGGTTCTTATGATCAACTGCAAATAAGGTGGAACATTACCATTGCTGCTTCCACTACTACTACTACTGTTACTGCTACTATCCTAGGCTTACTATCCTTTGATTGAATCCAAACTTCACAGAACAAATCCCCTTCATAAAAGGATTTGTTCTGTAAAACTTATACTCAGTCAAAAGGTTGCACCCAAGGACCTAGAAGGCTACATGTGGCCTCAAGGCTGCAGGTCCCCCATCCCTGCTCTAGAAGACTGTCTAATCCAACTCCCTTACTTTAAAGATAAGAAAATTGAGACCCATGGTTTTAATAGCATAAGCAAAAGTTAAACATGACTTCTAAACACCCATTTTCACTGAGATTCTATGAATTTTCCCCCTCTAAACTTTCCCCTCTCCCAATTTCCTTTTATCTGCAGATAGCACATCATTCTCTTCTTCACTCAGGTTTAAAATGATGGATTCACCTGTGATTCTGCTTCCCTTATCATATTTCTTGTTCAGTCCTGTTCATTCTACTTCTACAATATCTCTAGTAAAGTGGTGGGCCAGATGGAGAACTAGGCTTGAAGTCAGGAAGACCTGAGTTTAAATCCAGCTTCAGATACTTACTAGCTGTGTGGCTCTGGGCAAGTCACTTACTGTCTTTGCCTCAGTTTCCTCATCTGTAAAATGAGCTGGAGAAGAAAATGGCAAACCGCTCTAGTATCTTTGCCAAGAAAGCCCCAAATGAGGTCATGAAGAGTCAGACATGACTGAAAAACTATTGAACAACAGGGACCATATGGGCATCTTTTGCTGACATCTGCTGGGTGTATGAGGAACTGCAGCTGCTTGACTAAATGGCATGCATATCAGTACTTTTGTTCCTGGCACTATGGCTGTTCTCCTTTTGAAAGCCCTTCCTCGATTTCTTTTGTTTCTGAGGAAAGTATCCAGCTCCGGCAGTGCACACTCAGGATTCTAGAACATAGGTAACCTTCCCAGTTTTACTAATAGTTACAGCTTCTGACTCAGATGTTTGTAAACGTGATTGCTTGGAGAGGTAAGTGTAAACATTGTGTCACAGGCAAACAGCGAGTGAGATTCAATTGAAATGAGATTCTGCTCACTCCACACATTAGTGCTGGCCTTCTGTTTGGGATGGGCTCTCTCTCCATCTTGTCTCCAGAGACATCTAATCGAACATCAGTCATGAATCTGAGTCTATGAATCCTGGTGTTTTTGAGAGATTTGTAATGGCACCTGGACAGCCTATTTTGGTTTGTAGTTACATTAGTATCAGGATCCTTCTCCATCATCCCTTCTCCCCTGGAATTGTTCTCTTGAATAAGACCTAATTATAAGGTACTTTTGCTCTTGAAAGAGAAGTTCTAAACCTTCTGGGACATTGGGTTCACTCTGCCCCTCCATGTGCCACTGAAGATCTGAGCCCTTCTGAGGGTCTTCTGTCAGTTTCAATGCCTTTGGAAAGGTGTCTTTCCTGGTCACTTTTAGGCTACCCACTTGCAATAGGGAGACTCCACGAGTAGCATTTATTTGAAGAAAAAGGGATTGCTTGACTATGAGACTAAGAAATGAATAAATTTATGATGGGCTCACTATAGCCTAGGGAAGATAAGTCTGTTTCAACATTGACATTGTTCTCAGCAATATGGAAGTGGTAAGTAGCAATGTTGTCACTGGACTTGGTTTCTCATCCTTTGCTTATTGATAAAAATGATCAGGCCATGCACCTAGGCATGTGCTATGGAGACAAGTATCACTAGTAGCCATCTGTCTTGGCTTGTGTGTTGTGGAAGGTAGACATCAATATTTTGGGTAGCCATGGTCCCTACATGACTCTTATCATCAAATTTGAATACTTATTTTAAAAGACTATTCAGAGAAAAATTTAAATGAATTTAAATGAATACTCACTGAAAGGTAATTTTTTTTAAATTATAAAATTTAAATATTTATTTAAATAAATATTTGTTTAAAAAGATTATTCAGCTGGGGTGAGTACTATCCTAGGCTTACAGAGACCTGACTATTCTCCAGCCTTGAAAACACTGGAAGTCTTTTTTTTCCCTGACAGTGAGCCAAGTTACTCTATTAAGTGAGAAGTGTTTCTTCATTTACTTGATATATTAATGCATTTTGTCATTTTAAAATCAATGGTATCTTTGAACTAAGTTTGGATATCTTCTGATGCCCAAATCGAAACATGAAGTTCTCTCAAAAGACTGGGAATTGACATAGATTTGAGTATCTACATCAATTCCTGGCATGTCTGAGCTACTGCCTTCAGTCACCAAAGGTGGGAGAAAATTTTCCATCATCACATCATGTTGAATCAGTACCATCTCACACATCCCCATCTCATCATGGATCACATAAAATAAACAGATATGTTCCAGGATGATCACTGGGTTATCAAAGAGAGCCATTCTTTAATGGAGGCCAATTTCACTAAAAGTCTATTTCTTTCTCTTCATATTATTTGAAGGAATCTTCCAGTTAGGTAGTGGTAGGAGGATCAATATCTGAGGCAGGTTTTCCTTTGCACTTTCTCAGGCTTGCTCCCTGACCCTCTGTCAGGAACACGTCCCCTTAGCCCTTACTGCCTGAATTGTTCAAGGAATGTACCTCCTCTTCCTCATGACATCCCCAAACCAACTCTAATCCACCTTAGCTGGCTTTACTAGCTTCTTGGATTTATTTCATATGACTTCACTTCCCTCCTTTGCCCCAAGGTGAAAGACTGATTTAGCTTTCCAACAAAATGCTTCATGTGAAGATGGATTTAACTCTAAACCTCCTGGTAGTATACAGTAGGTAGTTATAAGTTACTATATCCTGTTTTAAGGTTTTGTTTTGTTTGCTTGTTTATCTTTTGACCAATGAACATTTTTGAGTCTATAAAGTATTTCCTTTATGTGGAAGAAATAAATAGCTGTCCCACACATGATTTGCTCTACACATTAGGTACTTTCCTACTTTTCTCTCAGCCCCCTTTTGAGATCCTAGACATTAACCACATTTTAGCTTTAAGTAAATCAGTGGTTCTCAATCTTCCTAATGCCCCAACCCTTTAATAGTCATATGTGGGCATGTCTGCATGTGGGTGAACCCACCTGGAGACAGATAGAGGAGGTTCCTAAGACCATTGGAAATATGTGTTTTCCAATGGTCTTAGGCAGCCTCTGTGATCCCTGTGAATGGGTCGTTCAACCCCAAAGGGGTCCTAACCCACAGGTTGAGAATCGCTGAAGTAAATCTTTGCTGAGGCTCTTGGGTAAGAGTATAAAAAGCCAAAAAATGTGGGAAAAGGACCTTAATGTTTCTCACCAGAGGCTTTTATAGAACTTACAGGCCCATAGAAGTGGGTCCAAAGCAGAAGGCTGTGCCTCATTCAGGCTGATCCTCTAATTAAGTCTTGTACAGAATGAAATGAGACATTCATAGGTCATTCAAGAGTTATCAGAAGAAGGTTTATTTAGTCATAGTAGGGGAAGGATATTCATCAAGTGTACTCACTAAGGAAATCATGTTGATTGAGATGTGCACAGCTTCCTGGATTGGGTCAGGTTGTTGTTTCACAGTATGAAGCCTCAGAGAAGCAGCCAGGGCCCTTGGTGGCCCTTAGTATTCAGGCCACCAAGAAGCTATATCAACAGAAGTCAATCTTTGGAGCCAAGCAAGTCTCAAGAAAGCTCTCAGTATTTCTCTTTATTTTTTAAGAGGGGGGAGGCAAAACAATTGGGGTTAAGTGACTTGTCCAAGGTCACACAGCTAGTAAATGTCAAGTGTCTGAGGCTGGATTTGAACTCAGGTCCCCCAGACTCCAGGGCAGGTGCTCTATTCCTTCCACAACCTAACTGCCCCTGCAGTATCTTCTAAAGAAAAGAATTAACCTGGTTTGTGTAGGGTAGGACCTCAGGAAAAGTTAACCTTACCATTGTGACAGGGGCCTAGAAGATACTGCTCCTATCATAGGTCCCTGAGTGGAGAGTGAGAGGACTCAGTGCTCCAGAACCTGTAGTGCCAAGAACAAATGGATAATTGCTACATTTGTAATAAGTTACATTGTAGCAAAGTGCTCTGCACCCCTCTCCCACTCTTTCCTTCTCTCCCCCTCTTTTTGCAGAAACAAGTTACCTGAATGTTTCATATACTAACAATCCTTAAATAATTGGGTTGAATGCATGGTCTTACCTCTTGCTCCCATCCCAAATGGGATGTGGAGAAACTCTGGTGCAAAGAAAAGCAACCTTTCTTTGGGCTTCTTCCATCTCCTGCTGTGCTTGTCCCTTGAGGAAGAAGAAAGTGGGTGGGGAACAGGTCTTACTTCTCTTGCTATGCAAGTTTAACCTCTATATTCTTCTGTGCCCTTTTCCTGCCACCATTTGGAAGGAAGAAGAGTGAAGCAGTGCCTCCCATCTTATGCTGTTCTTGCCTCCAGCCTCATTTCCAGCCTCCATTGGGAAGAGTGGTCCCCTCCACTCAATGATGGACATTCTCATAGCTGACCATCCCATTCTCATACCTTATACATCTCAGTGATTCTGAACCCCTATAGATCATCTTCTAAACCCCATTCCCTACCCCCTGTCATCTGATTCCTTATTCTCATCCCCCTTAATCCTCCTATCCCAAAGTTTCAACCAAACACCATCCAGTCCTTCCACTATGACCTCTCAAATGTCTGTTCCATAAGGAACAAAATTCCCTTCATTCTTAATCTCTTCATTTCCTTTCCTTCCATCTTCTAGCTCTTAGTGAAACCTGGTTCCTCTTGGGTGGCATTACTTCCCTGACCACCTTTTCCAGTACTAACTGCACTTCCGTTCACTCTTCCTGGCTCGCTGGTCAAGGTGGGGGTGTTGGAATACTTCCTTATTGCCACTTCCAGGATTTCCCCCTACCTCCATCACTCTTATATACAAACCTCCAGGTCATTCCCCTTTCCTCCTTAATGAGTTCAATACATGATTCACAATTTTGTTCTTCTCCAGATCTCTTGCTCTCATAGTAGGAGACTTCACAGACACTGACTGGTCCCAGACAAGCCTTTTAACTTCTTCAGGGTGTAGATTCCTCATCTGCAAAATGAAGGCATTGGACTGGATGACTTTTAAGATTCCTTCTGGCTCTAAATCAGGCAATAAACATTTATTAAGTACCTACTCTGTGCCGAACACTACGCTAAGTGCTGGTTATATAATCCTATGAGGTTTGCTAATATTTAACCATGTTGTCATGTTCAATCACTTCAGTTGTGTCTGACTCTTTGTGACCCCATTTGAAGTTTTCTTGGTAGAGATACTGGAGTGGTTTGACATTTCCTTCTCCAGCTCACTTTACAGATGAGGAAACTGAGGCAAAAGGGTTAAGTGACTTGTCCAGGGTCACACAACTAGTAAGTATCTGAAGCCAGATTTGAGCTCATGAACATGAGTCTTCTTGATTCCAAGTTCTATCTACTGTATCACCTAACAACCTCATCTGATGTTAAACTTTGCTTAATGTGAAAAGATTTCACAGCCTAGCCTTTTGCCTCAATGTATTTTCAGGCTGTCAGGCATAAATACATTTATGACTTTTCTTTAGCAACCTCAAGAGGGCCTATCTCTATACCTTTCAGCTTCCTTATGTCACCTCCACAATATGGGGTTTTCGTTCCTGCTAAATGGTTTGCTGGCTTGTTATGTGACTGATCACATCCCAGGGCAGCACTACAGGAAGGTGCTTGGAGAATATAGTTCTAAAACTATCCATTAAGACAGGAATAAAAAGTCGACATTATCCACATCATTAGTTTATGCCATAAAGTGTGATTAGCTTTCAAAATGTATTGGAAATGGATTCAGCTGAAATTACAAATTCTTATGATGTTTATGTTCTCCATGGCTTGAGTCAACTTAAATGACAGAAAAGAACCAACCCATCTCACTAATAATCATGCAGGCTAAATATGTCTCTGAATTACCATGGGTTTGTGGATGTAAGTTGGGCAATGGTTTGATTCACACAGTAGAGACTTTCTTTCAATGACTGACCCTTTCTACAGAACACTTTTCTGACAGGGGAGAGGGTGAGGTGGGGCAGAAAAAAGAAAACAAACTAGCCTGTTAATAAGTTAACATTCCCTTAATGCTTAAAAAAAAGAATATCCATGTTCAGGAATTTGAAAAATAGGAGTAAAAGATGGCGTCAAGGAGAGGACTGATCCAACAACACACATTTCAAACAACATGCAATCCATCAACAAACATTTGTTAAGGAGCTACTATGTGCCCCCCACTGGGCTATAAAGATGTAAAGATAAAAGGGAAACAGTCCCTGCCCTCCTGGGGCTTACATTCTGATAGAGGTGAAAGAACAGGACAGGTGTAGAAGTCTAGATTCTTTTCCATTTTTAGAGAGGGAATGGTTTTTTTATATAGTGGTGAGAACATCCTGAGAATGTTCTCCTCCTGGAGTATAGGTAGTGGTGTGGCCAGTCCATAATTATTTATTAAGAACCTACTATGTCCCTTTATGTCTGACATAATTCAGGTATTGAAATAAATCTGATCTCATTGATTGGACATTCCATTCAAAGACCAAACCCCACCTGTGCCCATGCCTCATGCATTCTGAACAATTCTTGTCCATTTCCTCCTGTAAGTAAGCCACAGGGGATCCACTCAGACTCTTAGAGACCCTCTTCACTTTCTCCTGACATCAGGAGGGTATCGGTGTAACACTCTGGTAACACCCTTGTCATCCCTCACCCTCATCATGTGACCATCCCATTTAATCTTAACATATGCACTTTCTTTAACCTCTATATATACACACGTTTCATCTCTCTCTCTTTCTCTCTCTTCCCCCCATATGTATATATATATATATATATATATATATATATATATATACACATATATATATAAAAAGAGTATGTATAGAATAATTTTACACAAACAAATATATATACATGTATACACATATATACATATATACACACCTATTTGTGTTTAATGGTAGCCATCATGAGATAGGGGAGGGAAGAAAAAAGGGAAAAAAAGAAATGTATATGATAACTTTGTTGTATATTTGGAGGGAATAGCAAGTTGTACATGGTAGACTGCAATTTCATGTGGTACTGTGTTATGCTTTTTACATGAATTGAAAATAAAATTTTAAAAAGTAGCCCTTGTTCTCAATGAGTTCACAGTCTAATGGGGGTGACAACAAGAAAAGAACTACATACAAATAAGTTAGATTTGTGATAAATTGAGGGGTGAAGTAGTCTCAGAGAGAAGGCACCAAGATTAAGGAAGTCTGGGAAAGGCTTGTGCAGCAGGTGAGACGTTAGCTGAGACCTGAGGGCAGCCAGGAATGTTAGGAACTGGAGCTGAGGAGGGACAGGCATGGAGGACAGCTGGCACTGGAGTCAGGGGATGGAACACCACAAGGAGCAGCACCTAAGTCAGCCTCTGTTACTGGATGGCAGAGGAGGTGGAGGGGAAGAAGGAAGCTGCCAGGTTATAAGAACAGAACTAGAAGGAAAACTGGACTTGGAGTCAGAAGAAATGGGTTGAATCCCAGTTCTGCTCCTTACTACCTATGAGCATATCACTTAATTTCTCAGGCTCTTGTAAAATGAGAGGGTTGACCCAGATGACCTCAGAGATCTCTTTCTGCTCTAGTTCAATAATTCTAAGTATTTTTTTGATTATATGGTTTCTTACATGCCTTCTAACTCTGAAGTGTTTATGATCTTATGACCTTAACTGGTCCTAGCAGGCAGTGTATTAAACCCCTGCTCTTTGGGATTAGAACCTGCCCAACTGGTCATCATGCTAAAGGTTGGCAGGCCCCATTTATCCACATGATCACTTTGTGATGAAGCGAGAGAGCCGTTAGCTCTCAGTTTCCTGAGATCTGCAGGTGGTCCTTTCCATAGGCACAAAACAGATATTCTCCAGTATCATATGAAAGGATTGGAGATAATCTTACAGCTATCATTAGGTCTGGCCTACACTCTTGACTAGGTTATTGTGTTCATTCCTGGGGCTTTGTAATTTGACTCATTTATAGGAAAAGCTATAAAATTTTGCTGAATGGAAGTTGTATTGAATTTTTACAACTACCTGCACCCATGCTTTACAGGGCACAGTGAACTGGGTTCTAGAGAAGAACAAAGGGAGGATTAAGGGATTAGACAGTAGGATCACTGCGGAATGTTTAAAACCCAGAAATAAGGGAACAGATATGGAAATGTGTCTTTTCGTCTATGATTGGTTGAATAAGATATTAGGCCAATAACTGGCCTCAGCACCCTGAAATCATTTTTTGGCTCTTTTGTCTGTATAGGCCAAAGGAGTTATTTGTAGCCACAAAGTGTTCAAGGCATAAAACTGGGTTTTGCTAATTTCTGTGCATAAGCATTCAATAAAACTTGTGTATTACCAGTGTGTTACATCAGTCTGGTAGAGTAGAAGTACCAGCTCACTTCTTCTTCTTTTTTTTTTTTTTTTGCTTTTTGGAGGGAGAAGGGAAGGCAATTGGGGTTAAGTGACTTGCCCAAGGTCACACAGCTAGTAAGTGTCAAGTGTCCGAGGCTGAATTTGAACTCAAGTCCTTCTGATTCCAGGGCGGATGCTTCATTCACTGTGCCACCTAGCTGACCCACTAGCTCACTTCTAATCAGTCAATCAACAAGGATGGATCAAGTGCTTGTTACATTCCAGACCCTGTTCTAGGCACTGAGGATACAAGTATAAAGAATAAAATTATCCCTACTCACATTCTAATTAGGGAAATAAGTATATGTGTGTGTGTGTATGTGTGTAAAAATGTGTGTACATATATATGTGTATGCATATGTGTATATATATATGTGTGTGTATATGTGCGTATAATCCAGCCAGCCAGCCACACACATACACACATGAATGTATGTATAGACACACATGTGTATAGCTAGATATAGACATAGATACAGCATGTCCAAAGAAAATTCAAAATATGCATAAATACAAATAAATACAAATACAAACATATGTATGCGCACACACACACATACATATATAATTTTAGAGTTATAGTTTTGTTTTTATATTGCCTTTCCTCCTCTCCCATCCCAGAGAGAGAGCCTTTATAACAAAGATTTCTTTTAAAAGAAGTAAAAGAGGAAGAATAGAAATAAATTCAGCAAATTTCAATTTATTTAACAAAAAAAGTTGACATTATATGCAATATTCTACTCTTGTAAACTCACCTGTGGACCCCCTACTTTTTCAAAGTAGTAGAGGAGCAAGGATCTTCTCATATCTTTTCTTTGGGGTGGCTTTTTTAAAAATTTCACAAAATTAATTGTGTGTGTACGTGTGTGTCTGGGTGTGGGTGTGGGTGTGTCTGTGTGTGTCTTTGTGTGTGTCTGTGGGTGTGTGTCTGTGGGTGTGGGTGTGTGGTTGTGTCTGTGTGTGTCTCTGTGTTTCTGTGTACGTCTGTGTGTGTCTGTGTGTGTGAGTGTGGGTGTGTGTGGGTGTGGGTATCTGTGTGTGTGTCTGTGTGTGCCTGTGTGGGTGTGTCTGTGTGGGTGTCTGTGTGGGTACCTGTGTGGGTGTTTGTGGGAGTGGATGGGTGTGGGTGGGGATGTCTGTGTGTGTGCCTGTGTGTCTGTGTGTATGTGTCTGTGTGTGTGTGTCTCTGTATGTGTGTGTGTCTGTGTGTGCGTCTGTGTGGGTGTCTCTGTGTGTGTGTGTATGTCTGTGTGGGTGTCTGTGTGTGTGTCTCTGTGTGTGTGTCATTTTTTCTATTTGTATTGTGGTTGGTGTGTATATTGTCTTTCAGCTCTGCCTACTTCACTTCATATCAGTTCATAAGTCTCCATGTTTCTCTGTATCAATTACATTTGTCATTTCTTACAGCATGGTATTTTTTTTTCCTTTTGAAAAGCAAATTTTTATTTTATTTTTAATTTATGAAATAAAACAAACATTTCTATAACATAGTATAATTTTTTAAAAAGATGATTGCACATGAAACTGTGAGTCTACTATGTATAACTTACTATTCTTTTTATATATGCAACAAAGCTACCTCATAAATTTCTTTTTTCTTCCTTCCTCCACTCGCCCTAGAGATGGCTACCATTAGTCACAAATACATACCTATAGGTATGTATTTCCTCTATACACACTTCCGTTTATCAGTTCTTTCTCTGAATGTAGATAGCATCTTTCTTCATATGTACTTTATAGTTAATTTGGGTATTTATAATAATTGAAATAATTCATTCAAAGTCATTCTTAAAACAATGTTGTTGTTAATATATACAATGTGCTCTTGGTTCTGCTCATTTTGCTCTTCATTATTTTGTGCAAGTCTTTCCGTGTTTTTCTGGGATTGTTGAACTCATTTCATTATGGGACAATAGTATTCATCACAATCATATATCACAACTTGTTCAGTCATTCCACAATTGATGGGTATCCTTGTAATTTCCAGTTCTTTGCCACACAAAGAGAGCTGCTATAAACATTTTAAAATGTATAAATTCTTTTCCTTTTTCCCTAATCATCTTTGGAAATAGACCTAGTAGTGGCATTACCCTAGTAGGGTATAGGTAGCTTAATAATTCTTCCAGCATAATTCTAGATTGCTCTCCAAAATGGTCAGATCAGCTCACAGATCCACCAGCAATGAATTAAGGTCCCAATTATTCCACATCCCCTCCAACATTTGTTGCTTTTTCCTTCAATAATTTTAGTCAATCTGGTAGGTATAAAATTATATCTCAAGGTTGTTTTAATTTACATTTCTCTACTCAATAATAATTTAGAGCATCTGTTCTTATGACTATAAACTGTCTTGGTTTCTCCATTGGAAAACTGCTTGTTCGCATCGTTTCACCATTTATCAATTGGGAAATGGCTTGCATTTGTATGGATTTGACAAAGTTCTTTTTAGATATGAGACCCTTATCTAAGAAACTGTCTACAAAAATTTCCCCCCAGTTTTCTATTTTCTTTCTGGTCTTGCCTACATTTGTTTTATTTGTACAAAACCTTTATTAATTTAATGTAATAAAAATTATCCATTTTACATCTAACTTTTCTCTCTATTTCTTGTTTATCCATAAATTACTCACCTATCCATTAGTCTGATAAGTAATATGTTCCATGTTCTAATTTTCTTGTAATCTCTCTCTTTATATCTAGGAGATGTACCTATTCAGACCATATATTAGAAAACGGGATAAGATACTATTCTGTGCCCCCTTTTTGCCATAATTCTTTCTAGTTTTCCCAACAATTTTTTTTTTACCAAATAATGAGTTCTTATCCCAAAAATCTTAAGTCTTTTACACTTGTCAAATACAAGGTTATTAAGTTTATTTTCTGCTGTAGATTGCATATTTCTTCTGTTCCATTGATCTACCATTCTATTTCTTAATCAGCACCAGTAATTTTTTAAAAATTATTGCCTTTTATTTAAAATCGCATACTCCTAAACTTCCTTCCTTTACATGATTTCATGATTTCTTTTGATATTCTTGACTTTTTGTTCTTCTAAATGAATTTTATTATTATTTTTTCTAATTCAGTAAAATGATTTTTGGTAATTTAATTGAGATGGATTTGAATACATATATTAGTTTGGGTAATATTGTCATTTTAATTATATTGGCTCATGAAAAATTAATTTCTCCAATTATTTAAATCTGATTTTATTTGTATAAAAAGGTGGGGTTTGTTTGTTTGTTTTTCACAATTGTGTTTATATACTCTGTTAAATTCACCATGTTTAGTCATTCCTGAATTCTTGGGCATCTACTTTGTTTCCAGTTCTCTGCCACCACTAAAAATGCTGCTATAAATATTTTGGTGCATGTAGAATCTTTCTTTTTGTCATTAATCTCCTTAGGGTATGTGATTAGTGGTGGAATTTTTTTGAGTATGTATATTGTAGCCACTTTATTTACATAATTCTAAATTTTTTTTCCAAGACGGTTGTGCTGATTCACAGATCCATCAATGACACATTATTCTGCCTGTCTTTCCACAATCCCTTCAAGTGTTTACTATTCCCATCTTTAGCCATCTCAAAGAGTAGTTGTTAATAACACAATGTATGTGGGAGAAGAGGTCATCAAATTTGAAGATTACACATCTGGGAAAGATAGCTAACACAAAAGAAGACAGATCTGGGAGCCAAAAGAATCTTGGTAGCTTAGGGTATTGGACTGAATCTAATAAGGTAAAATTCAACAGGGATAAATGTAATGTTTAATGCTTGCATACAAAAAAATTCACTCAATGGGTATAGAATGGCAGAGGTATATTGGATTTGCTGGAGCCAGCTCAGACAAGTTCAAAAGAGCTGATTGTTGAATTTTTCAGTGTGAACATTTATATCTTGAAAATTGGCAAATTCTACACATAAAGAGTTGATTTGTTGTAGTTGTTAGGGGGATTGATAGGGGAGAATATAAGAGAGAATAGATTGGGGAAAGAGTATTCAGTAGGCTCACGATCTTGGAGTGGGGAGTAGGGGAGAGACAAGGAGAAAATTTGTGGAAATGAATGTTGCAAACAAAAAAAAATAAATAAATGGGAAAAAAATAAGTCCAGTCCAGAGGGTCTGTCTTTTTCTTCTCACACTATAGTCACAAACTTGCTCATAGCACCCACATCCTTGCCTTCAAGTATGGCCTGAAAGTAGAGACCCCTCTTATCTAGATCACGACCTAAACTTCTTCCTTGACTTCTTGTCTGAAAATTCCACATTCCTCTGGGATACATT
>CM053588.1:206935720-206952949 GCA_028646515.1 Pseudochirops corinnae | reverse complement strand
TGTACAATGTGAAAGTATTTGCAGATCCTATACATGATTACATGCCACCATGGCGGGGGGGAAGGAGGAGAGAAAATTTGAAACTCAAGGGATTGTGGAATTAAATCTTGTAAACTAAAAGTAAATAAAATAAATTTTTACAAAATATTGTTTGTGTCTCTTTCCCCCTTTGCTTTCATTTCATTACTTAATTTTTCCTCTACCATTCTTATTGGATTTTGAAAATATTTTTTTTTAAGTTCTTACAGGAAGTGATATTGGGCTAGTGTCTAATTCACATTTTTTTTCTTTTTTGTTTTGCTTGTGGCTGTTTTGACTTCATTGTGTTCTTCTGAATTTTTGTCTTGATCTTCCCTGTCATCATAGGAGGTTTTTATGGTTAGGTTCTTTTTTTTGTTATTCGCTCATTTTTCTGCCTATTTCTTGATTTGGAACATTATGCTATTGTTGGGCTCTGTTCCTAGCTTGGGGGGAGGGGTGAAGGGGCTCTGTCTCAAATTTCAGGTTTTTTTCACAGTGCTATTCTCAGAGCTAGTTCTGGGGGTTTGGAAGTTTTTGGTGTTTTCAGTGGAGAGAGATGTGGTGACTCCTCTCTTGGTCTACTCTCTGGTTCTTGCACAGGAAAGGCTCTCTGATCCCTTAGGACTGATATCAATATTTTTCCTCAGGCTCCCTCCTCCCTTGGGACTGGAAATGACATTGTTCCTCAGGGTTCCTGATGTCTTGGGACTAAAAGTAATACTGTCCCTCAGGGCTCCCACTCCCCTCTTGACAGAAAGTGCTCCTTTCTGAATTTGAACTCTGACACAGAAATGGCTTTACATCCAGTGCTAGTGCAGAGTGCCCAGTAATCTCTTTCTGAATGGTTGTGAGGGCCCTTTATTGTCTTTAACTTGAGAGCTCCCAAAACTGCTGCTGCGTCTGTCTCCTCCACCTAGTCCCACAACCAGGGTTTCATCTAGATGGGCTCTGGGTCAGACTCTTCATCCATGTCATAGATCTCTCTTTCTGACCTCCAATGTTGGCTTGGGCTGAAAGAATGTCTTTTGTTCACTCTGCCACTCCAAAATTTGATTTGAGGTATTATTTTAGAGCTATTTTGAGAGCGATGTTGGGAGAACTCCTCTTTCTCTACTCTGCCATCTTGGCTCCACCCCTGAAAGTCCCTAATGCTTTGTACTGGCATTCTGAGTTACTCGGACTTTTAATCTTAAGTTTATCTTTGCTATCTCCCTTCCTTTCATCCTACTTCTAATAATAAACTGAGTCTTATCATTGCTGTCTGCAATATGCTTCTCCATTCCACTTCATTCCTATTAGTTCTCATTAATTTGTCAGATCCCATACTAATGCAGGCATCAGCACTTAATAAAGTAGAGAAATCAAAGTGAGAGTTAGCTCATAGAGATTGTGATGCCATCAGCAGAAAATTCCCAGTGCCCTGTTGAAATGTTTACCAATTCCTATTAGCTTTTGTGTCAGACACCAGGGCCCTAGCCTTGTTCTGGAATATCTGTGTCAGCTTTGTTGATCTTAGCTCCATCTGCCTTTTTTGGCCTCATGTCAACAGGACTGGTTTCTTGGTTTGATTTGACCTTCAGATTTGGCAATCTCTTCTTCTACTTCTCCTTACATTGCCTACAGTCCTTAAAAATGGGTTATATTTTTATAGTGCTATTCGCTTCTCCCCAGAATTGTCTATGCTACGGCTACCCTGAGCTGAAAGCAATGATCTCAACCATTGCAAGACATAGATGTTCCAAGGTTGGACTGAACAGGGACCACACTGCCCTCTGCTGCCACCACTGGGTCTTGCAACCTCACAGTGGACAATCAGGCCAATTTCATTCTCATACTTCTGCTTTCCCAAACCTAAAATATGAACCTTATTATTTCTTGCCTAAACTACTTGTAATAGCTTCTTAATCTTACTTCTTCTGGTCACCTTATCCCCATTCCAATCTATCTTACATACCCTGATAGCTTTGTAATACATAACAAGTGTATCACCCACGTTAAAAAAAAAAAAAACACAACAAAGAAGCTCTAATGGCTGTTTATTACCTACAGAATAAAGTTCAGACTCATTAGGCTGACATTAAAGCATTTCAGAAGCTGGCTCTACAATCTAACCCAATTTTACTGCCCACAATTCTCCTTAAACCTTCTAATGTTCAAACTAAACTGGACCAAAGACTCTTCTCCAGTTATGCACCATACTTTTCCTTCATCTCCATGCTTTTAAATTGTCATTTCTTCTGGCCAACTTCTGACTTTCAAATTCCTGCCCATTCTGGGACACTCTGTCTTTCACATAACTTGAGAACAATATCTCCCTTCTCTGAATTACCCTAGCTCCTTTCAGTTGCATCTGGCTCTTCATGACCCCATTTGGGATTTTCTTGGCAAAGATACTGGAGTGGTTTGCCATTTCCTTCTCTAGCTCCTTTTACAAAAGAGGAAACTGAGGCAAACAGGGTTAAATGACCTGCCCAGGGTCACATAGCTAGAAGTGTCTGAGGCCAAATTTGAATTCAGGAAGACTGACACCAGGTCTGGTGTTCTATACCCCTTCTTTTACTGTACTTTCACATATTATAGTTACTTTATAGAATCATGAAATTACAGGACATTAGAACTAGGAGGAAACTCAGATATCATCTAGTCCACCTTCTTCCCCAACCCCCCCAATTTTGCAAACAGGGAAGCTGAAGCTGAGAGAAGGGAAGTAAATTGTCTATGGTCATACAGTTAATTAGTGGCAGAATCGACACTAGAAACCAGGTTCCATGCTGGTGCCATTTCTAACTGCCTCCAGTGCATATATCTTATCCCTCTGTTAGATTATAAATTTTTCTAAAGGGAAAAACAAAACAAAACAAAGCACTGTCTCATTCTTCTTAATATCCACCATAATGCTGACATAGTGTTTTGTACATAGAAGCATCCGATAGATATTTGTTGAATGTAAAGCAGCTTCAAAAGTCACAGAAAAGTATTTCTGTTCTGCAAAGAAAGCCAGGGAACATAACACAGTCCTCAGAAAAGGCTTGCGATCATAATGGACCTTGCCCAATTTTCTCTCTCCTGACAGTCATCTCCCTGCTGCACAGGTCAACTCTGTCACAGAGGTGGGGGAAAGACTTAGGGGGAGAAAGCCTGAAAATTTACCAGCTGCTGCTGCTGCCAAAAGACATCCGTTCCAGTTCTCCTCTTCATAGCATATATGTCATGAGCAGAGCAAGGGCTGTCAATCCAGAGAATAGAAGAACTCAGAAGACAGTTCCTTGCCACATTCCAGATGCATCACAGCAAGAGAACACGCATTTCTCCTTGAACGAGCTGCCCCCCACAGACAGGTCACCTGGGTGCAGAAAGCCTTTTGCCTACACATGTACTGCATATGTTATCCAAAGAATCCCTGGGGTTTAAACTTGAAAGAAGTCATGTTCCTATTTATGAAACGTTTTGACAGGTCTGGGTCCACTATGTTTGTAGCCCGACCAACAAGCAGAAAAAGTAATGGTCCCTCAATAAGGAGGCACCTGTCACTGTATGTTCCCAATACTTAAATGTTCTCATTTTTATTGTAGCAAACCATAATATCGTACAATTCATCAGATGCAAGGAGAAGCATTTCTGAAAGCCACATCTTATTATTTGCTTCTCTTAAGAAAAAAGCTTCATTCTTCTGGGAATAGTTTCTAAGAATTTAGATAAATAAGCATTATTATGAGTTGGTATCACCTGACTGTGAGTTCAATTTGACAAGCACTTATTAAGAAACTGCTATGTGTAAGGAGTGAGAGGCAACATGGCAGAGTGGATAGAATCTTGCCTCGGAGTCAATAAGACCTGGGTTTAAGTCCTGTCTCTGACACATATTCTGGGTAACAGAGGAGGTTCCAGTCTGTATTGGCCACCAGGAGCTCCATATACCAATTAAATCATAGATCCAGACCAAAAAATAAAAAATATGCCAGGTACCACCCTAGGGCATTATGGACACAAAACCAAAACAGTTTGTCCTTTCAATGCTAAGATGTGATTGATATCAGGCTGGACATTGAACCTACCTGACTGGACTATGTAGCACAAAAGGGGAAAATAAGAGATTATTGAGTTGTTATGTGTAGATGGCCACGTTGAGGGGAAAATATCCCAAAGTTCACTTTGGAACTGAATGCATTCCAATAAATTAGGTTTTGTCGAGTCTCCCCTTTGTTTCTTTCTGTATAGACTTAGCCTTCATCTTTGAGGTTCCATATGTGAAAAATAGACCTGCTATACCAAACTGCCTTCAAGGATGGCTGAGAGAGACAGCTAATAACCTGGAATAGACATCCTCTGACAACACAAATTGTCATCCAAGGAATCCTTCTGCTACCTTGGGAAATGAAGAATGGAGATGTAACGGATGCAGGGCCTGACAGTGGGTCCCCTGGGATCAGGAGCCTAGAATCAGTTTTATTTAATGTCTGGGAACAGCGGGGATGCTTCTGGAAGAAATGAACCTATTAAGGAGGCCTTACTTGTGTGTGTCTGCAGGAGAATCAGTGTCTGCCTCCCTACAAGACCTTAGTCACATTAACCTCCCTGGCTATTATCAGGGGAAACATTTCAAACGGAGCTGCGGTAGAGTTGTCAGAAAACAATACAGTGAAGAAAAAATATTGCCAGTTGACTCTGATATTCCACTTACATATATGTTTGCACGAAAAAAAAAATAATATTGCAGTTACTATACTAATACAGAAAATTCGTGCAGACCTGGAGACACTAATCTCCTGAGCCCTCAGCCTCTGTCCCACTTCCTTCTCTGTTTCTCCTCTCTAGCAGTAGCATAAAATTTCAGTCACATAATCCACTTAGTATTGCCCTCTGTGACTTGAGAGTGATTAACTATGCCCCCTCTGAGATAATGTAAGTCATTACACTGGAAAGATGACCAATAAAGTAGGTAACTCAGATTCCAATCACTGTCCTGCGAGGCGCGTGTGCATGTGGTGGAGGGGCGGCAGAGCTCGTGGTAGTCTGGGAAGATAAGCGGTATTATTGGTAAGTACTAACAGATGCCGGGTTTGGGTGCTTCATTTTATTAAACTGCTAAGAAACTTTGTGGGTCTGGTTCCTGAAATAGAGAAGACACTTTTAACCCTACTCCAGGAGACGATGTTAAGAAACACCTCAAGTGTAAGCACAAACAAACAATCCTTGCCAAATAATAAGCATTTAAAAAATGCTAGTTGACTGACAGCCCAGCTCGAGAATTTCTAGATATAGTTATGGCAGGTAGGTGGAAGAGTGAATAGAATTCTGGACCTGGAGTCAGGAAGACCTGGGTTCAAACCCAACCTCAGACACTTACCAGCTGTGAGAGACCCTAGGCTGGTCATTTAACTTCTGCTCTCCTCAGTCTCCTCATCTGTAAAATGGGATAATAATAGCACTTGCTTCCCATGGTTGTTGTGAAGATAACATGAGATGATATTTGTAAAAGGCTTCATATACCGTAAAATGCTCTATAAATGCTAGCTCTTACTAATTACTGTGGGGACAAGCACCGTCCTCCCCACCTACTATTTTCTTTCTCTCCCCTTCCCCAAATGTTTCTACTTCAGAAGGTACATTAACCACCAGGAGACACTGCTGGGCATTTGACAAATCCTATTCAATAATAAGGACCAGGCACAAACCATCTCACATTTACCCCCAAAGTTTTATACTCCATCTAACATCAGAGGGAACTCTGGGAAAAAGCCAAGGTCTCCATGGCTCTGGCTACTAACTCTGACAGTCTTGGGGTGGCAGACAGTGCTTGTCTCATTGATCTAGGGATGCATTATGTGTATTAATCCAGTTATATTCTTGGTTTAGTCCCCACCTACTGGGAAGAATGTTTCCTTTCCTCTGCTATTGTGTTTTAATTAAATCATACTAACCTGGTAGAATACTGATCACACAAGTATGGCTTAACTATATACAGGCCTTTACTAATAACCATGGAAGCAAAATAAATAAGACTAAATAAATTAAAATAACCACCGTATGGGCTAGGTGTCTGACCCAGGCAGCATGAAACCAGTGAACAGGCGTGCCCCAAACCCTGCAGTTTCAAGAACACAGTGTGAGTGTTTATACTCGGGTATTCAGACCTCCTCCCTCTGCTGCTATAGAAAGGACTTAAAGGCATTAGGCAATCAGCAGGTTTGGTGACCTCAGTCCCTTCTGACTCTCAGTGCTTTTCTACTCATGGTCCTCCTCCCCATCTGTGAGCATAGTAGATGCAGGTCTCCAAGGAATGTGATTGGCCCAGGTTTCTCAGTCCTGTTCAGTGGCCAGGAGACAAATATTCACTAATACCGTGACCTCATAATCTCCTCTTTTTGTCCTTGTCGCTTCACTTCTTGAAAAGTCCCCTTAGACTAGTCTATTCTATCTGTTTTTCCTTTTTCCATTATTCCCTGAGCCAGCAAAAGTTGTATGGGTAGGCATACCTTTCAAACCCAGAAAGTACAGGTTCTTCTCTAGCCTGGTAGGCAATGCTTTGTTTGGATTCGAAGGTAGGCTTATCCTTGTCAATGGCCAACATAGCCAGCAAGGATCTTTTTCTTCATGTCCCTCAAAGATAATTGGTAAATTGCTTCCTATAGAGAGATATTGTTTGGTCCCTTGAGCTGTCAAAGGATAGGATGACGGTACTGGGATCAAGAAAGATGGTCAGAAAACAAGGTTTGGTAGTGTTCCAAAACAAACTACCTTCTTAACAACAGAGTCTGGTTTGTTACTAAAGTATGTTAACCTGGGTATAAAGAGAAAGATCAAACATAATAATAAAATAACTAGATGATCAAGATTATCTCCCCTTTCTATCCTGTCGTCTACTCAGACAATGAAAATTGGGCCTCTCGTGTTTTCCCTGACTTGGAAGGTTTTTCTTTTATATCCCAACTTTTAGAATCCATAAGCACTATTTCCTTGTACATCATTTCTTTCCCTATTTTTCTAAGCTTCCACTCTATGGAAAGTATCATAAAGATATTTTCCTATGTTTTTGCCATTTTGCTCAACTTTGGAAACTACAAAGATCAGATGTGACCTGCTGCCAAGTAGTAGGTGATAGGGAGCAGGTAGGAGAGGGAAAAGATTCCATTTGGAAAAAATGAGGCACATTCATGGAGCTTTGACCTTAGCCTATCTTTTAGCTTTAGAATAATCTAGTCTAAAATACTCATTTTACATTGGGTACAGACCAGAACAAATCAAAGAACATGGTCCCTCATGACAGTGTGTGAAGATCAATCATGCAAAGGTCAGTGATTTGTCAACCAGGAACCCAGTCGTCAAGATGAAGGGAAGAATCTGAAAAACAGTGGAAGAAAGGACTCTGTACAAATATGGAATCATTCAAGTTAGAGCAGCTCTCTTCATGAAATCTTCAAAAGGGTTTCCACATGTGGGTCTTATTAGTCTACTTTTGCCCCATTTTATCTGCGACTCTAATTCAGAAATCACCAGAGATTTCTTTGGGGTTGAGACACCTCAAATTTCACAAATTTCTTGTGAGACTTGCATGACTTCTACAACACTCAAATACCTTTGCATAATTCCAACTGATTCCTCCTAAGCAAGTAGCAAGTGATATTTTCTAGTACAGTAAAGCAGAGAGATCTCTTTTTTTTTTTATCTCTGGTGTGAATTTCTAGATTTTTTTCCCATTTCGAGGAGGTTTTATTTGTGTTGCTTTGAAAAAAATATATAATTTAAATAGCTTTTAGATCTTTTCCCCAAGAACTAAGAAACACCTTTCCAATGTCCTCTGAATATGAGATTAAAAAGGTATATGCCTACTGTAATTCCATGGGGTAAGGGGACAGGGAAAGAAGCCGTATAATAATAGGGGGGAAAAAAACCAGAAAGTATGATTTCTAGGAAACTGATGCCAGAATCATTACTGGAAACAGGAATTGTCCAGGAAACGTGATAAAACAATCAGGATAAACATTAGGAGCCTCGGAACAGGGCATGGCAGTGGAGCTCCGTAGGAGGCTTCCTACTTTTTTTTTCCATTAGTGTTGTATGGATCATCATTTAGTCATTAGAAATGGGTGCAGTGCATTATTATTGCTGAAATGTTCCTTCATGAATATCATACACACCCATATGAGAAGCCACCAGAGGTCACACCTATCTGTGTTTTCTAGTCAAGGCAAACGTAGTAAATGAAGAGTAAGAGAGTCTTGGCCAAATCACTTTGCCTTTCTTGGCCCCAGTTTCCTTGTAAGTAAAAGGAGAGGGTTGGATTCCACGACCTCTGACATCCCTTCTGGCTCTAATCCTATGCACAGTAACGCTGAACAACAGCTATTATTTTCTAGGACTTGGTGTTATTGGATTGTATAGGTGGTGCAATAAGGAGAGTGCCTCTGGCCCTGGAATCAGCCTGAGACGCTTACTAGCTGTGTGACGCTGGACAAGTCACTTAACCCTGCTTACCTCAGTTTCCTCATCTGTAAAATGAACTAGAGAAAGAAATGGCCAAACACTCCAGTGTCTTTCCCAAGAAAACCCCAAAGGGAGTTATAAAGAGTCGAACATGATTAAACAACAAACAAGGTATCATAAATGACATTTAATTATATGTTCTTTGTGACATAATGACATTTTTAAAGAAGATAAGTCAGGGCATATCTCTGTGAAAGGAACCCTGCCCTCCTTGACTTGGTAGCTTCCATGGCACCTCAGGCCCACTAATTTCCTCTAGGTTCTCCAGACCCCCACCAGCACTTCTGAGATTCCTGTCTTGTCTTCTTCCCTTCGCCCTCAGTCGCACTACAATTATCATAGGTGAATGAGGTTCTGCCCCAAGGTGTCAGCAGGTGAAGGGGCATCTCTGATCCTGCAAGAGACAGTGATCCTTAGAGCTCACGTCGTGGTCCTCTTCCTGTCTTCCTCCTGACCTGAGCTAGGACAAAGGGAAGGAGGAGCTACCTTTTCCCCTGGAGTAACTGTAGCCATTTCTAGTTCTCTACACTCTCCCTGCACTGCCCTGTTTTTCCTCCATGTGAAGAAAAAAAAGAAAAAGAAAAAAGAAGAAACCTCTATTTACAATCCAGTTTCCTTTTTTCTGCCTTTCTTGGCCTACTTTTTGTCTTCTAATTTTGCCACCTTTCCTATACCTCTCCACAATGACCCTTCCACTTCCACAGATTTCTCCATCTCCTTTATTCCTTACACTGCACATTCCCAAATATATCCTCATTTATTAGACCACCCAGGCAATTTTTTGGGGGGGGAGTGAGGATGTCACTTTGAGGTTGGGTCTTTGGGTCTATCTCTTACCTGAATACATTTAAATATGCTCTTTCTGTCTTCTGCAGCAAAACCCCCTGGAAAAAAAGAAGCAGCAAATCTTCACACAAAAAAGCACAGATGTAGATCTTGAAGGAGTCTTAGAGGATATTGAAAGATTAACCCCTACATTTACAGATGGGGAAACTGAGGCTGAGAGGAATTCCATGACTTACCCTTGGTCACAAAGTAATAAGTATCAGAGGCAGGATTTGAACTCAGGCCTTCCTAACTCCAAATCTCACTCTCTATCCCCTATGCCACTCTCGAAGCAGATAACTTCGACATTGTTTTAATGTGCCATTCAGAAGAACCTGTCACTAGACCTTAGGCATCAATTCTGGAAAAAAAAGAAGGGCTGAATAGGATCATTTTCCACCTGGATTTCCCAGAATTCTCTTTCTTCAAAACCAAATCCCAGGCCACAAAGGTAGTGGTTTTATGGACCTTCTCATGGCTGAGAAGAAAGAGAAGGAAGTAAAGGGGTCCTGCCACATCAGTGCATTTGATATTTTGCAAAGTTGAGAAAGCATTTGTTGGCTCATTATGTAGAGATTCTGGTATCTGTGATCTGAGACAAGATGGATTCAGTGATCACAGGCTCTGCTGCCAAGTCCTGGAGAAGGGGGCTAATTAACTCTTGCAAGGGCTTCATGAGAAGGCTCTTACTAAAGACTGACACTTGAACGCTAACAAAGACTCATTTACTTCACTTTGGCTCACCCTCACTTGCATTTTCCTCATACTTGCTTTTTTAAACATTTTTGCAACTTATTCTAAATAAAATTAAATAGAGAGGACTATTTTTTCACACCCCCCCCCAAACAATGACTAGCTATATTTGGAGACCAGAAGCACTTTAAAATCCCACTCTACCTGATTCATTTTATATAACGTTCACTGCCATGTGAGCTGCCCTTAAAAAAAAAAAATCCCTTTTTGCAGGTGGATTAGGAATATGTAATTATCACAGTGGCCACTAGATGGCAGAGCTGAAGCTTGAGTGCTATTCGTGAACACTTCGAGAAAACTGGGAAATTTTCGTTAGTTTTTTTGTTTTTGGTTGGTTGGTTTGGAGTTTTTATGTTTGCTTGTTTGTTTTGGTGTCAGTGATTTAGAATTATGTAGCTTCTCCTGCTTTTATTTTCACTGTTCTTAAGAGATTTTTTTAGATTTTTTTCATCTTACATTTTTCAGTTGAGTCAGAAAACATTCTAAGTACACAACAGTGTCGATATAGGTTTCCCCTTTTGAAAAACCCTACCAGGAGTGGGGAACCTGAAAGGATTTGTTCTGTGAAGGTTGGATGCAGTCAAAGGGCCCAACTTGAGGACCTAGAGGGGCACATGTGGCCTCGAGAAGGCAGGTTCCCCAGCCCTGCTAGGCTTTCTTCGTTTTTGACCACATGCATGTTTTATGTGAACCGGGCCTGTGATTTCATGGGTGTAGGGAAGTTCCTATGAGGAAATGTCCCCTATCAAAGCAGATCAGGATCTGCCTGGGGCCCTAAGCCAGTCTGAGTAAGAGACTTCAATTAGGCTCACAAGGACCAAGAGCAACAGACAAGAGAATACAGGTCCTTCTGGCTCCAACGCCAGTCCTCCATCCACTAAGCCATTCTGTATCTTTAAATCCCTAGCTTTCTCCTAGACTCAGCTCAAACAATGCATTCTGCAAAAGGCTTCTTTCCTAGTCCCCCACCCCAGAGTGGGGAACCTGCCCCTAGGGATACTCCCTTCTCTAATGTTACCTTCCATCTACTCTGCATACACCTAATTACATATACATATTGTCTCTATCATTAAGGGAGACTTCTGGAGGAAGACAACCCAGTTTTTTATCTTTCTTTGTATCCTTAGCAATTAATAGTGTCTGACACAGTAGGCGCTTAATAAATGCTGGTGATTAATTGACTCACACATATGCTCAGACTCTAAATATTGAGCAGACTTTCTGTGCTGTTGCTTCCAATAAATCTATTCTCCAACATTTACATCTACTTTCCTATCAAGAAGTGTTCACTGTAAAAATGTATGTTAAAAAATTATCTTTATATGTAACTGGGGGAAAAATAAAATATATTAAAAAATAAACTGTTAAAAAAGAAGTGTTCACCATGTTTGTTTGGAGTATTGGTTTGATGGCTCAAGAAAGCAGCCTTCAGTCCCTGTTTCACAAAAGGTGCCAGTACAGAGACTAGAAACACTAAGCCAAGCTGGCCTTTGGATGGATAGCAGAAGTTCAAGATCAGTAACATCCCAGAAACTAGGACTAGGGCCCCTCAAGAGAAGCAGAAACTTTTCTCTTATGAAGAACTTGGGACAGGGAAACAGCAGCAATGGCTGTCTGCCAAAAGCCAGCTGGGAACCATGCTTGTCCCACCCCTTAGGCACCTCACAAAAGATATTATTTAACCTGGAAAGCCCCATACACAAAGGGGATTTCTGGAAAGCTTACAAATGTTCTAGAGTCACTTCTGTGTTAGATTGAATCTGCCAAAAAGCCAGGCACCTAAAAGGGGACCGTGATTCATAATCAGAAATGTCTAAGAAGATTGAGTCATGTATCTTTATTGATCTTGAGCTTTAAGACACTTTTAAGTTCAGCTATTCCAACCTTATAATTTTAAATACAAGAAAACTAAGTTCTTATTAATTGATCAATAAGCATTTATTAAATGCCTACTACTTCCCAGGCACTGTGCTAAGCTCTGGAGATACAAAAAAAGAAGCAAAAGACAGTCTCTACCTTCAAGGAGCTTACAGTCTAATGGGGGAGACAACACATAAACAGAGAGCATAAGAGGCTTGCCCATCCTTAGCATGGTACCCACCATACATCAGACACTTCATAAATGCATATTGACTTGACCTGATTTGTCTTACTCAAGATCACAAAAGCAAAAAGCTCAAATTTGAACTCAGGTCCTCTGACTTCTAATTGAGCACTTTGGCTACTTTACTAGGCTCTTAAAAAGGAATTGTAGAATGTGTTGTATTTTCAAAGCTTTTTTGTGTAAGTGATCATCAGGAGTGAGGAATCGTGTAGGGTTACTTAGTAGGAAGGTCCAGAGTCCAAGGGAAACATCTGGATATCTGAGTAGAGCTGCCCGAGCACAGGAATACAGCCATGTCCATGTAGGCTTATCTCTGAAAGGGAGAGAATCATAGAATTTCAGAGCTGCCAAATGGGCAATTTGAGATGGGAAATCATTTGTGTTAGACTAGAGGAAGGGGGCAGGATGGTTTTCCTTAAACAAGGGGACCATGATAATGTAAAAAGAACTGAGGTGAATCCTTATTTCTAACATTACCTAGCTATAGGACCTAAAGATGTCCCAAAGGTCAGGTAGTCCACTGGAGGTGTAGAAAGTAGTAACTTAGAACAACTAAATGGCACAGTGGGTAGTACACTGGCCCTGGAGTCAGGAGGACCTGACTTCAAATTTGACCTTAGATAGTTACTGACTGTGATGCTGGCCAAGTCCCTTCATCCCAATTACTTACAAAAAAAAAGAAAGTTGCAATCCAAGACAACTGAAGGACTTATGATGAAAAACACTACCCATCCCTAAAGAACGAACGGTGTTTGAATACAGATTGACACATACTTCTTTTTAAACTTTATTTTTCTTGAGGTTTTTTTTTTGTCTTTTCTTTCACAACGTGACTATTATGGATATGTTTTGCATGACTACACATGTATAACCTATATTGAATTGCTTGCCTTCTCAGAGAGGGGAGTGCAGGGAGGGAGGAAGGGAGAGAATTTGGAACTCAGAGTTTTAAAAATGAATGTTAAATATTATTTTTACATGTGACTGGGGGGAAATAAAATAAAAATAGAAAAAAAAAGGAAAGTTGTGACTTTATTGAAGTTCACAGAGCCAGGCATGGGCATGACTTGAACCTGGCTCTTTCCGTGACATCATGTAATCCTTTCATTTAAGTATCATCCCTTTCCCTGTCAGATATAAATACTTTATATCTCAATTTGCATATTTGGCCTATCTATCTTATAAGCAGTTATGGAGATGACATGTTAAAAAAAAAATCCCTGACATTCATATGGTGCTTCAGGCTTTACAAAGCACTTTCCATATATTTATCATGCTTGTAATAGATAGGAAGGTGCTTAACAAGGAACAGAATGCTAAGCAAGTGTGAACATTATCATCGCCATTATTATTATTATTTATTATTACTATTTATTACTATTACATAGATGAGGAAAGTAGGCTGACTGGCCCACCCTGGCAGCCACTAGCTTCCTACACCAGCCAGACCTGGGATGGGAAAGTGCCCGAGTAGATAGGTCAAAAGGGGAAGAAAATCAATTTTTTTTGATGGAGCTGAAAACATGGATGAAGTCTCTGCATGCCTTAGGAGAGCCTACTGTGGAATCTCCCCATCATAAATCACCCATCTGCAGGCAGTGAGAGGGATCTGGCATTTGACTTGGTGTCAGAGGTTCTGCTCCAGGATGAGTTACTGAGGGGAGCTGGGGAACGGCCTTCACCAGGTGACTTTCCAGGTTTCACCATAATGGGTGAGGAGGGTCCTGCCCAGAGGTCAGTAGGAAATGAACTCAACATGTCCATAACTGATCTCTTCACCTTCCTTCCTAGCCCCTCCATGTGCTGATGATACCACCATCAGCACCTGTGACTCTCCCTCAACTCCCACATCTAATCAGTTGCCACATTCAGTCATTTCTACTCTGTCAGCTTCCTTCAAATATGTCACATCTCCTCTTTACTACTCCTATGGCTGCCACCCTTCTCATGTAGACTCCTAATCATTCTTCCTAGCTTCGGTCAGCCCAACCAAGCTATCCTTTCTTCTGACCAAGTCATCTTTCTTATGCACCATTTTGTTCATGTTGCACCTCTCCTTGAAGACCCCCAGTAACTCTCAATGCTCATGGAATGAATAAGAACTCCTTATCCTGACACTGGAGTAGAAAGATCTTTAATTTGGAGTGCTCAATTTGGAATTATAGGATTTGAGCAATTCTCCTGTCTACAGGTTATACCCTACAAGTGGAAATGTTCCTTACATTTACAGAATATCCTAGAAAGGACTAGATACAAGTTCTGTGCCTTCTTGGGCAAGTCTCTTCTAGGCCTTAGTTTCCATATCTCTATAATAAGGGGACTGGACTATCTGGATCAGGGGTAGGGAACGTGCAGCCTCAAGGCCACATGTGGTCCTCTAGATCCTCAAGTGCAACCCTTTGGCTGAGGCCAAAGGTTGGATTTGGAGTTTGGATTCAGTCAAAGGGCTGCTCTTGAGGACCTAGAGGGCCACATGTGGCCTCTAAGCTGCAGATTCCTCACCCTTGATCTAGATGTTTAAAGGTCCTTTCCAGTTCAGATTTATAATTCTAACATCCTCCCATTTCTACTCTTTCTTTCACTCATGAAAGTAAAGACCCTTGTCTGAAATGGATTCCGCCATTATCTCTACCTATTGAAAATCCTCCTTTCCTGTAAGGTCCAACTTGGGTGCTACCTCCTAGAAACTTTGCCTAGTCCTATTCAGCTGGAAAGCGATTTCTCTCTACTTGAATTTCTCTCACTCTGCTGTCTGCACAACTCCCTTGGATTTCTCACATTCTGCCTTCTATTTTGTCATCTCTGGTGATGGTATAAACCCTTATGAGAATATAAGCTCCCTGAGGACAAACATTAAGTATGATTTCTTTTTCCTTTTCTCAGCGGCCAGCACAGTGCCTTGCACATAGTACATACTTAGGAAATGCTTATTCTACAGAACTGAACTGAGCAGACCCAATAATCCATCTCAGTCCCTTCTTGCTCTAGAATTCTAGAATGTCCTCCTAGTTGGCTAATATCATTTTTTTCAGTCCTTTAAACAATGAAAATAAAGTGACTAAGCAAGATATTTTTTAGCTCTCAGTGTCTCAATAATTGTACGCAGCTAATTGCAGTGGCTATATTTAATTTGTAAACTGCATTGATAATTCTAAATCAACTTAATCCTTCTTTCCATTGCATTACCTTTCCCTAGCATTTGGATTTGAAAAAAATATTCCTTTTCTTTAACTTGCACTAATAGGCCAAAACCAGAACTACAAATCTTTTCCCTACAGAGCTACCCAGGGAAATGTTTTCTTATCTCTACCCCAGTGTTTTTTTATGGACTCCTTTGACAATCTGTTGAAATCTTCATATCAGTCTCTGAATAATGGTTTTTTAAAAAAGAATTGGCAATCAAAGCCCTTCATAACCTAGCCTCCTGCTATCTTTCTAGTCTTCTGATATCTTATTTCCCAACACACACTCTTCCATCCAGTGGCGCTGGCCTCCTGACTGTTCCTGGAACAAGACACTTGTCTCTCAACTCCTGGCATTTTCCCTGCTTTCCCCTATGCCTACAATGGTCTCCCACCCAAGCTCCATCGACCAACTTTCTTAGCTTCCTGAAAGTTTCAACTAAAATCCCATCTTTTACAGGAAGCTTTTCCCAACCCCTCTTAATTCTAGCATCTTCCCTCTCTTAATCATTTTCTGTTTATCCCGTGTATGTGTGTGTGTGTGTGTGTGGGTGTGTGTGTGGGTGTGTGTGTGGGTGTGGGTGTGTGTGTGTGTGGGTGGGTGTGTGGGTGAGTGGGTGTGTGAGTGTGTGTGTGTGTGAGAGTGTGTGTTGTGTGAGAGTGTGTGTGAGTGTGAGTATGAGTGTGTGTGTGTAGTTTGTTTGCATATATTTGTTTGTGTCTTGTCTCCCCCATTAGATTGTAAGCTCCTTGACAGTAGAGATTTGTCTTTTGTCTCCTTTGGTATTTTCAGCATTTAGTACAGTACTAGAGACTTATTGATTGATTGGTTTTTAAAATGCTAAATTTCAGCTAAAGATTTGTGAAAAGAAAGATGTATTTTTTCCCATCTAAGTTCATAGACCCCTTGAAATCTCTCTCCAGATCCCAAAATGGTCCAGTGACTGTAGTTTAAAAACCACTGTACCCTAAAGTCACAAAGGCACCAGAGTCAAGCAATTTTCCCCCCATTTTCTGGCTCTTGGTAGGAGCCACTCAGTGCATGAGTGTCTTTGTATGTTTGTGCTTAAGGTTCACAACACAAAGCAAAGGAAAAAATTGGCCCCATGGCAGATAGGTGAGGAGATTCTGCAGATTTGGGTTGTTATAAGGCAGTTAGGTGCACAGTGGATGGAACACTTGGCCTGGAGTCATCCTGAGTTCAAATCTGACCTCAGACATTTACTAGCTGTGTGACCCTGGGCAAGTCACTTAATGCTGTTTGCCTCAGTTTCCTATCTGTAAAATGAATTGGAGAAAGAAATGGCAAACCTCTTTGGTATCTTTGTCAAAAAGAAAAACAACCTAAATGGGGTCTCTCACAATGGGTCAGACACAACCAAAACAACTGAACAACAATGAAACAACAACAACAACAACAAAGACAAGTCACATCAACAAGCATTCATTAAACATTTACTATGTGCCTGGCACAATGTAAGCACCTGGACCTTGTCATGGTTCCAGGAAAGGCTGCCTTTCACAAGATAAAGAAGGGATGGAGGGAAAGCCCTTGGAACATGAATTCTATTTAGGAATTCTAGACCACTAGCATTGCAAGTTCCACCTGTACACTCCTACCCATCTGCCTGGATAAGCTCGCTAGGAGGCAGTCAAGTATGGCATGCATTGGTGGGTCCCAAAACCTGCTATAACCCCTCACCTGAAAAGGAGAGAGAACTGGAGGCCTCCTAAAAATGGTATATTTTATCTCATATATAAATATATATACATGCATATATGTGTGTGCATGTATATATACATATACATGTAATATTATGTATATGTATATATGGGTCCCTACATAAATAATGTGTGTGT
>CM053588.1:206917511-206935220 GCA_028646515.1 Pseudochirops corinnae | reverse complement strand
CCTTGAGAATTTCTTGAAGGATGATTTCTAGGCTCTTTTTTTGATTATGGCTTTCAGGTAGTCCAATAATTTTTAAATTGTCTCTCCTGGATCTATTTTCCAGGTCAGTGGTTTTTTCAATGAGGTATTTCACATTGCCTTCTATTTTTTCATTTGTTTGGATCTATTTAATAGTATCTTGATTTCTCATAAAATCATTTGCTTCCATTTGCTCCACTCTAATTCTGAAGGAATTATTCTCTTCAGCAAGCTTTTGAGATTCTTTTTCCATCTGGTAAATTTGACTTTTTAAGGCATTCTTCTCCTCATTGGTTTTTTGGGCCTCTTTTGCCATTTGAGTTAATGACTCCCTATTGTCTCCAGGATCAAATATAAAATCCTCTGATTAGCTTTTAAAGCCCTTGGAAAACTGGAACCTTCCTACCTTTCCAGTCTTTTTATATTGTATTTCCTGTCCCCCACTCCGCCCAACATATACCTTACAATTCAGCCAGACTAGCTAATTTCTCATACAAGACTCTTACCTCTCTGCTTTGTCATGCCTTTTCACTGCCTGCACCCAGTGCCTAGAATTCTGTCCCTACTCACCTATGCCACCTGGTTTCTCTTCCAGACTCAGTTCAGATCCCACCTTGAACAGGAAATGGTTCCAGATCTCCCACTGCTTAATGAGTATCTCTCTGAGATCACCTCCCATTTAAACTATATATATCTTGTCTGCCTATAATTGTTTGTATGTGATCTCCTCCATTAGAATATAACTCCTTGGGGGCAGGTAACATGTATCTGACTTTCTATGTATCCCCAGCTCTTAGCACAATGCCTGGTATGTAGTAAGTGTTTAATGCTTGTTGATTAGATTGACTGATGTTTTGATCTCCAAATAAGCAGCTTACAAACCTTCTGAACACAGCTGTGATCTAAGTTGGGATCTGTCTGCATAGGCCTCTGAGGCCAGTGAGGAAAATTTGACTCTGAGAAAACATATTGGCAGGATTAAGCCAGTTCTCTGCAATATAAAAAGGTGACTGATGTTTGCCTTCTCCATTTTCGCCTGGGGAATCAACACCTGGGAAATTCCCTCAATTATAAGAACTTTAAATTTAAATGAAGGAAGATCATCAATACTTTTCAAGATGTCATTGCAGAACTTGTCAGGTAGGAGCTGAGGTTTCCTTGTCAAGCTGAGCTTTTTGGCACGTGTGGCTCCTGCCAGTCAGTGGGGCTGCCTGGGGTCCTGATATGGAGGGGGAAGCCATCTTTGAGGGCTCCCCTCAGACACATCCCCTGCCCTTCCCTCCGTGAGAAGCCCCCACAGGGCATAATCTTGGGGAGCCTACATGTTCCTCTTTGATGATATCTGCTAAACAGGCAAGAGCTCTCCATTGCAGAGTGATAAGGGAACACAACAACCAGAAAGCTTTTGTCTCAGCATGTCTGTCTGCTGTTCTGAGATGCCCAGACATATTTTCTAGGACACGAGACCTTTGGGAAACATTTCCTTTCCTTCTTCTTCTTGTTCCCTACCACCTACCTCAAGTTAACTAAATTTGTGGGAATGATGCTCCCAGACCACGTTGGGGTTACGCAGGGGGAAAGGACTAGTTGGGAGATGTTGTGGAGTCACTGAGCCTGAATGATGCTTCCTGGTAGACGATGAGTAGATGGAGATTCTAGGAGAGTAGATAATGTTTACACTGGGAAAATGTCTTTGCTATTCTCTTGGAATCTGTAACACGGTTGGAACATACTTACATAAGCCTACAGCAAAAGCAGCTGTTAATGTGGGTATTGTCTGTGGAGAATGGAATGGACCTAGACAACAGCTGGGTTCTCAAATTCATTAATGCCTCAAAGGCTTCAGAGTGAGCCTACCCATTGGATGGGAAAGCAGGCAGCTAGCCATGGATGTCTCATCTCCAGAATGGAGGTAAAGGCTTTCTGTTCCCATAAATCAGGACAGGGCAATCCATAGTTTTAGCCACTCATTCAATTCAATTCCATTCAGTTCAATTCAGTTCCACTCAACTCAAATCAATTCAAAAAGCATTGAATAAGCACCTACTATCTACTACCCTAAATTCTAGGAATGCAAAAACAAAATAAAAGACAATTTCTGCCCCCAAAGAGCTTACATTTTAGTGGACATTTATTAGGATGGTTAAGTACAAAATAATTTATGGAGGAAGGGAACATTAATAATTAGAATAATCAGGAAATGAACCTGAGGTGGCACCTATATTGAACTTTAAAGGAGGCCAAGAATTCTGAGGGAACAGTGATTGTTTTCCAGGCATATGAGAGGTGGGAGATGGACTGTCTAGAAAAAAACAGTCTCCAATTTGACTGGAATATAGAATGTGTGAAGGGAAGTAATAAGAAATAAATCTGGAAAGGTAGGCTGGAACTGGACTGTGAAAAGCTTTAAAGGTCAGGCTCAATAATTTGGAATGACACCCAAAAGGCTAAAAAACTGTGCATACACTTTTCTGTAGCACAAAGAGATTTGAGAGAGAGAGAGAGAGAGAGAGAGAGAGAGAGAGAGAGAGAGAAGAATCTATTTGTACAAAAATATTTATAACAGCTCTTTACAGTGGCAAAGAATTGGAAATCAAAGGGATGCTCAACAATTGGAGAATGGCTGAACAAGTCGTGATATGTGATTGTGATGGAATATTATTATGCTGTAAGAAATGACAAGTGGGATGATTTTAGAAAAAATATAGAATGATTTACATGAACTGATACAAAAAGAAGTAAGCAGAACCAGGAGAACACTGTACACACTAACAGGAACATTGTACAATGAACAACTGTGAATGACTTAGCTATTCTCAGGAATTCAATGATCCAAGGCAATTCCTAAAGGACACATAATGAAAAATGCTATCTACCTCAAGAGAAAGAGCTGATATTGTCTGAATACAGACTGAAGCATACTATTTTCACTCTTTCTTTCTTTCCTTCTTTTTTTCTTCCTTCATTCCTTTCTTTCTCTCCTTCTTTCCTTTTTTCATTCTTTCCTTCCTTCTTTCTTCCTTCTTTCTTCCTTCCTTCTTTCCTTCCTTCCTTCCTTCTTTTCTTTTCTTTCTTTCTCTCTTTCTTTTCTTTCTTTCTTTCTTTCTTTCTTTCTTTCTTTCTTTCTTCTCTCTCTCTCTCTTTCTCTCTCTTTCTCCTTCCTTCCCTCCCCCCCCCCTTTCCCTCTCTCTCGGCTGTGTGACTGGCTGAAGAACTTAACCTTTTTTATCCCAAACAGTTCTCTATCATTATAAATTGCTGAGCAGGTTCTGATTTCTATTGATTTAAGTACCTATATCAAGAACTCACAGATCCAATCTAAGCAAAATGGACCTCCAGATCATCAGGGAATTAAAAGGGCCCTGTAAGGTCATCTGACCATTTCCTAGCCACTTTGGCCATCGTTCCCATTCACCCCGCTTCCCTCACCGGAACTGTGGATTTGTCACTGGGATGTTGGGCTCTGATAAAGAATCTTTAGCTTCCAGTGGCCCAGAACCAGGTCTCCCCCCAACTTACCAAACATCTCCACACCATGCTACTTATGGAGACACATAGATAAAACTTGTACAGGATGAGAAAGGATTGCATCACCAACAGAGGGAGTACCATTCAGCAATAAAAGGACTACTTGGATTAATGAAAACATTGATCTATCAAACTGACTATTAATAAAAAAGAATAACATCTTAATTTGTACAGAACTTATGCTTTTAAGTACTATATACACATGTACACACATATATGTTCTAATATTTAATATTTATACATAATACATGATACTTATATATTTATGTTATATATTATACATAAATTAAATATAAGTAGTATATGGGTGGTACAGTGTGGATAGAACATTGGGCTTGGAATCGGGAAGACTCATCTTCCTGAGTTCAAATCCAGCCTTAGACACTTACTAGCTGTATGACCCTGAGCAAGTCACTTAACCTTATTTGCCTGTTTCCTCTTATATAAAATGAACTGGAAAAGGAAATGACAAACCACTCCAGTATCTTTGCCAAGTAGATTCCAAAACAGAGTAATAAAGAGTCAGACATGACTGAAATGATTCATCAACAGCAATAAGTAGTATATATGTAGGTATATGCATATATGTATGACATATATGTATGTGTGCATGATATATGTGTGTATGTATAGTGGAATTCACATATATTTTATATCAAATATATTCTCATATATCATATGAATGTATATATAGATACATCTATATAGTATGTAAATTTGTAGTTCCCTTCAACATATAAGTGTGTGAGGAGTACTGAATTTGTAATCAGAGTCTCAGTGTTAAAATTCTTGCTCCCTACTTGCTATTTACATGAACTTGGCCAAATAGCCTTTCTGGCCCTCAGTTTGCAAAGGAAGATGGAGAATTGGACATAGGTAATAGTTAGTATGCTAGTCTAAAACTAGGAGAGTAGTATGAAATAAGACTAAAAAGGTAGATGGGATCTGGATTTGGGGGGAACTTAAGTGATTAGTTAATGAGTTTGTATTTTATCCTCTAGACCATGGTTCTTAACCTTCCTAATTCTGTGACCCTTTAATACTCATATGTGGGCGTATCTGCATGTGGGTGGACACACCTGGAGACAGATAGAGGAGCAGTGTCTCGGTTCCTAAGACCATTGGAAATATGTGTTTTCTGATGGTCTTAGGCGACCCGTGTGAAAGGGTCATTCAACCCCCAAAGAGGGTTGTGACCCACAAGTTGAGAACCACTGCTCTAGACAATAGGGAGCAATAGAATGTTTTTGAGCAAAGGAAGAGACATGGTCAGACCTATGCCTTGAAAATATAATTTTTGCAGCTGTGTGGAGGATTGATGTGAGGGGAGAAAGACTAGGAGCAAGGAGACCAATTAAAGCAGCTGTTAAAATAGTTAAGGTTGGTGCTGATAAGGGCATAAATTAAGATGATGGGTGTGTGAATGGTGAATAAGGAACAGGTGCCAGAGATATTTTGGAGGTAAAAGTGACAAGACTTGGCAACTGATTGACCGTAGGGAATGATGGGAAGAATTTAGGATGACTGAGACTGCAAACTTGTGTGATTGAAAGATTGGGGTTCCCTTAATAGAAATATGGAAGTCTGAAGTGAGAGGAAGAAGGAGGTCTAGGGAGAAGGAATGATGAGTTCCATCTTGCACTTGTTTAATTTGAAATGGCTGTAGGACATCCAGGAAGAAATATTTAGCAGGTTGGTGCATGACTGGTGTTCAGCAGTCATGTCTCCAGTCAAAGTGGGTTACCTTCACCTACCATACCTCATCTCCATATATGTGCATGAGTGTTTAATTTAACATAAAGAATGCTTTTCATGGATAGATATCCCACTCACAATAGGCTGCCTACATTACATTTTATTCTGACAGAATGTAAGTTCCTTGAGGACTTTTTCTCATTTTTGCTGTATATCTTCAGCACTTAACACAGTGTCTGGTACATAATGGTTACTTATATGCTTGTTGACTGATGGATTTATTTACAAAGATGTCACTGTGTTTATAATCTTAAATATTTTCATCTCATATAACAGAGATACCTAAAGTACCCACAACAATACCTTTAATCCAGAATGACCCTAAGGAAGTCTCTTGGGCACAATCCTCAGGATCC
Organism: Pseudochirops corinnae; assembly: GCA_028646515.1. Taxonomy (NCBI): domain Eukaryota; kingdom Metazoa; phylum Chordata; class Mammalia; order Diprotodontia; family Pseudocheiridae; genus Pseudochirops; species Pseudochirops corinnae. The sequence goes on along the minus strand of CM053588.1, from coordinate 206,929,563 downwards.
TGGATCCTTATCCTCAAACAACATTAACTTATACTTCCAGCTGTATGTAGAAAAGTGAGATGTTTATTCAAGACTGTTTTCTTGTCAGACAGAGTAAAAGGACCAAAATGAGGACAAGGGCAGAGTGGAAGCCAAGGGTATTTGTTCAATCCATTAGGTCACCAGCACAAGTGAACATTAGAGAGAAGAAAAATAGGGCAGTTCATTCTCATGACAGATCTAGAGCATGTGTAACCTAAACATTCAGGCTACTTTGTAGAGAATCAAAGTTGATAGTTAACGGTTAACTTAAGGTCTTTGGCCTTTGGCCTTTCTTTAGCCCAGAGAAAAGTTCCCTTAGACAAGTCTTCCCTACATGCTAAATGGACAAAAATTATTATTATCCCTATAATCACTTAGTAATGACACCTTAGCATAAACCGTAGAGAGCAACATTGGTCTTTGCCCTATGACAGAACCCTAGGCCCTCACAGAGCAGGAAGAGCTCTGCTCCTGATCCTCCAATACACACTACAAACCGTACCTAAATTGTTCCAGAATGGACTGCTTTGCAATGGGTAAAAGGGGATGGGGGCAAGGAAGGGAAGGAAGAGAGAATTTTTTAAATATTCCTTCTGTCTTTTAAGCCTGTTTCTGAAAACTGCCATTTGCAAGGGAGATTTCCAACATAAGGGTATGTAGGAAATAGTCTCTTCCTGCAGCTGTTAAAAAAAAAAAAGAATTCTTCAGTAGATGTCAAACCTAGGGCTCTCTCCAATGTTCTGCCCTCAAGTGTTATTGACAGGTATGTCATGTGTTTTCATCTTCATGGTGCATTGATCATCCAACCAAAAAACCACAAGGACTGCAACATTCAAAGAGGAGTTTTCATGTCTTAATTACTTTCAGTTTAGGGGTGGTGGTGGGGATTTTATACTCTTTAAAATAAAAGACAATAAAAGAAACGGGAGATTTGACTTTCCCTTGGATGGCAGCTGGGTGATATAGTGGATAAATGCTGGACTTGGAATCGGGAAGATATGAGTTTAAACATTGACTCAGACACATACACATACTCTCTGTGTGACCCTGGGCAAGTCACTTGACTTCTCTGGGGTTCAATTTCTTTTCTATAAAATGGGGATAATAATAACAACTATTTCAGTTGTGAGAATCATATGAAGACAACATGTAAAATGCTTTGCAAACCTTAAAGCACCATATAAATGTTTATTAATTATTATTGTTTCTCTGAGTTAGAAAATGTTAAACAATAGTACTCGGATTCTTGCTCAGTTTCATGACCTTGCATAAGCTCTAAAGCAGGGATAGGGAGCATGCAGCCCCCACATCACATGTGGCCCTCTAGGTTCTCAGGCAGCCCTTTGACTGAATCCAAACTTCACAGAACAAACCCCCTTAATAAAAGGATTTGTTCTGTAAAACTTGGACTCAGTCAAAAGGCTGCACCCAAGGACCCACATGTGATCTCAAGGCCACAGGTTTCATACTCATTCAAAGTCTCCTCTATCTCTTAGAGATGCCCTGGAAAATAACTGAGCAGCTAAGTGGGGGTGACAATGGATAGAGCACTCCAGCATTTGGAATTAGGAAGACCTGACACAAATCCAGTCTCAGGAACTTACTAGCTATGCGACCCTGGGCAACTCACTTAACCCTGTTTGCCTCAGTTTTCTTATCTGTAAAATGAGCTAGTGAAGAAAATGGCAAATCACTCCAGTATCTTTGCTTTAAAAAAAAAAACTCAAATGGGCTGATGAAGAGTCAGGTATGATGGAAAATGAGTCAGTCAACTGGCATTTATTAAGTGCCTACTATGTTCTAGGCATGGTGTTAACTTTGGGAGACACAAAGAAAGGCAAGAGACAGTCCCTGATCTACAGGAAGTCACAATCTAATGAGGGATTAGATTTTCACATGCAAGCAATTATGTACAGACAAAGTACAAAATCAGAAATGCTTAATAAAGGGAAGGTCCTGGAATTAAGGGAGGTTGGAAAAGTCTTCCTAAAGAAGGTGGGATTTTGTTAAAATAAGCCAAGAAAGTGAGGAAGGAGAGATGAGGAGGGAGAGCATTCCAGTCATGGCAGAAAGAGCCTGGATTTGGAATCTGAAAATTGTATTTTAATCCTGACTGTATTTACTACTTGTGTGATCTTGGATAATGTGGGAATGTGGATATTGTGACTGTTACTCCCCACCTTCATGAGCTTCAGTTTTCTCAATGGTAAAATGGGGACAATAGGACTTATCTCACATAGTGATAGTGAAGATCAAATAAGATCATGTATTTAAAGAGCTTTACAAACCTTAAAATGCTGCATTTCAGCACTAGACATTTCTTTTTTTTTACAAGCCCCTCCCCCAGTCCCAGAAATAGTCATTTATTAATTACTTAATAGTCAGGCTTCAATTTCCTCATCTTCAAAACAAAGAGGCTGGTGGGGTGGCTAGGTGGTGCAGTGAATAGAGCACTGGCCCTGGAGTCAGGAGGACCTGAGTTGAAATCTGGCCTCAGACATGACACACTAAGTAGCTGTGTGATCTTGGTCAAGTCACTTAACCCTAATTGCCTCCAAAAAGCAAAAAAAAAAAAAAATGAGGAGGTTGGATTAGCTGAGCCCTAAGGTCCCTTCCAATTCCAAATTCTATGGTCCTAGTTAGGAAAAAAACACCCTGAATGCCGTCCCTGTCAAAGAGTGACAATTAGAGAAATTAGAAATTCTTCAAAGAGTGATTGATGACAGCAGAACAGAGAAATCAGAAACTCTCACCCAGGAACATCCCTCCAGCCCCATGTCCCCCTTCTCCCACTGATAAATTCCTCTCAGAACCTCCTTTTGGGGGATGGTCCAAGATGGCTGTCAGGAATTCTTCAACGTCAATGCTTCTGACTGCAGACTTCCAACATCAACATGCCCCAAAAACCTCTGCTCAGTTCTAATGTAAGCTCTTTGAGGGCAGAGATAGTCTTTCTTCTTATTTGTGTTTTTATGCCCAGAGCTTAGGGTGAAAATAAATGTCCCTAGACTATAGCAAGCATTTAATATGTGTTTGTCAAGTGATTATGAATAACTCATCCATCAGTTAATAGCACTGTGATTCCAATTACCATTTTCTTTCTTCCTTGTCCAAAGTGCTCCTTCATGACTACTACTACCCTATGTCTGTTTTCTTCCTCTATTAAACCTTGCTTGCTTGTATTGTTGTATGTCCAGGTCTTAACAATGTTATATTTAATAAATGCTTTTTTATTCATTCATTCATATCATATTTTGTAGAGCTAGTTTGGGATAATGGATAGAGCCTTGGGATGGCACAGTGGATAGAGTGCTGGGCCTGGAGTCAGGAAGTCCTGAGTTCAAATGAACTCAGAATCGTTGCGCGACTCTGGGCAAGTCATTTATCCCAGTTTGACTCAGTTTCCTCATCTCTGAAAGAGCTAGAGAAGGAAATGGCAAACTACTTCACTATCTTTGCCAACAAAATGGGGTCCCAAATGGGGTCCCAAAGAGTCTGACATGACTGAAAAAAATGAGCAACAATGTCGAGTCTTGGACTAAGATCAGGAATATCTGGTTCAAATACTGTTTTTAACACTTAAAAGATGTGTGACCCTGTGCAAGACAACTTGAAATCAGATCAACAACTTCAAGCAGGATTGAATCCTAACTCAAAAACTACTAGCGGTGTGAGCCTGGGCAAGTCACTTCCTAGCACTCAGCCTCCATCTTCTCTTCTGAGAAATGGGGATAATAATATCACTTGACTCTCAGGACTGTTGCTAGGATCAAAGGAGATAATCTATGTAGTGACCGTGTAAATTCGAAAGTGCTAATTAAATGTAAGCAATTATTATTTAACCTCTGTGTGCCCAGGTGAGTATGTGGAAATGTTCAAGCTCTGTTCTGCTTTGGTAGAGGAAATTCCATCCTAGATCTTCTTGTCCATCGGGTTTAAGGTTTGCAAAATGTTTTACACTCATTATCTATTTGAGCCTTAAAACTTCCTTTCAAAGCTGGTGCTACCTGTATTATCATTTCTGTTTTACAGGTGAAGAAAAAGGAGGGCCAGAGACATTTAGTGATTCGGGCATGGTCACAACGTTAAAAATTGTAAGAATTAAGGTCCGAACCCGGCTTTTTCTGGCTCCATGTTCAGAACTTTTCTCACTCTGTCTCTCAACACGAAGCCTTGGGGCTGGAGGTCTCAGCTGAGCCCCAGATACACAGCCACATGTGATGTTTTTATTGTTCCAACAGTTCTAACTGTTAAAACTTGCCAGCAGTAAGGCAAAACAATAGAAATCTGCTAGTGGGAAATGACTCAGTTTTAAAACCAGCAGAGGGGTTCTTCTCAACAGCTGCAGAAAATGAAATCCTAGCTGGAAAATATTTTTAAGACCTATATTGGTTTTATGCCATAAAATCTCAAGTTATTGCTTTTAAGTTGGGAAACAAAAAAACATACTTTTGTTATCAGGTATATTCTGATGCATAGTGGGAGTCAGGAGAATTCTAGCTTCAGCTCCGCCCCCTAAGTTGCTCTTAGACATACCATATAACTGCTCTGGTCCTTGATTTACCTATTTTACTTATTTTTTGGTCCAGGCCTCGGATGTCATTAGTGTAGGAAACTTACCAATGTAGTTTGCTTCCAACAAAGAAACTGGCAACTGCCTATAACTTAACCTCTTCAGTTGAGAGGTTGAATGACTTGTCTATTGTCATACAGAGAGTATATGTCAGAGGTTAGACTTGAATACAGGTCTTCCTGACCCAACTCACTCTGCCTGTTTTGATTTTTTTTTTTTTTTGGAGGTCCTCCTGACTCCAGGGTCTGTGCTCTATTCACTGTGCCACCTAGCCGTTTTTTAGGTAATTTTTTTTAGAAAGAGGTAAATACCACCTCCCTACCTCATAGGGATAGTGTGAAGTGTTCTTCTAGAGATGAATGACACAAGACACATCCTACCTTGGGTGATATAGTAGACCGATCCTGAAAACTTGCTGGTTCATTAAATCACTTAAAATGCAGTAGGGATGCTACTCTTTAGAGGGTACCCACAGTACAACTTTTTAGAAAAGCAAAGAAACCTTTTGCAATGTGAACAATCAACCTATAATTGATCTATTTTGGTTTTTTTATGTCTTTAAAGCATGATATACATACAATAATAAGAATTCACATTTATATTGTAATTCAAGTGCTATATTAATGCTTACTAAGTCGTTCAACATCCCTATGAGAATTATTTCATGGATCGTTATAGCTGTTTTTCAGATGAGGATATTGAGAGTAAAGGAACTTCATAGATCATAGATGTGGAATTGGAAGGGGCTGCTGGAAGCCATGTGTTCCAACGCCCTCATTTGACAGATGAAGAAACTTCATTTCAGGGCACTTAAATGACTTATCCATGGGACACACAGGTAATATATAACACAACTGTGTCCACCACCGAAAAACAAGAAATGACAGCTAGAATTCAGAGCCAGGTCTCCTGAATCCACGTCCAATTGTTTTTTCTCTATACCATGCTGTCTCTATTTTGTTGCTATTGCCCTTGAGTCATTTTCAGTCATTTCTGACTCTTCACAATCCCATTTGGAGTTTTCTAGGCAAAGATACTAGAGCAGTGGTTCTCAATCTTCCTAATGCTGCGACCCTCTAATACTCGTACGTGGGCGTATCTGCATGTGGCTGGACCTGCCTGGAGACAGATAGAGGAGTGGTGTCTTGGTCCCTAAGACCATCGGAAATATGTGTTTTCTGATGGTCTTAGGCGACCCCTGTGAAACGGTCATTCAACCCTCAAAGGGGTCATGACCCACAGGTTGAGGATCACTGTACTAGAGTGGTTTGCCATTTTCTCCTCCAGTTCATTTTACAGATGAGGAAAACAAGGCAAGCAGGTAAGTGACTTGGCCAGAGTCACACAGCTAATAAGTTGTCAGAGGCCAAATTTGTACTCAGGAAGATGAGTCTTCCTGACTTCAAGCCCAGCACTCTATCTACTGCACCACCTAGCTGCCTCTTATTTCTGTCCATAGTTCTACAATAATGCCATTTTTTAGAGTATGATATAAAATTCTAAGAAACACTAGACCCCAAAGTGAATGCTGCCAGGTATAACTTTTATGTAAATAGCATTTCTCCACCATTGTTTTATAGCATGTATTTGGCATTAAAAAAAAAAAAACACAAACCGACAACTAGAAATCAAGACAACTGTGAAGAGTGCTATTATTTTGGGCCCAAGACTCAGTGGCTCAATGATGGTTGTAGTGGAGATTAGGACTTTGGCACACAAGCTTCCCATCTTTGGAAAATGCTAGATTCAGAGACAAAATGAAACACGTGGTGCAGGTTTTTTGTTACTTGGGAGTAAATGCTCCTGTTTTTCTAAACTTTTCTAAACTTTGTTTAATGTGATTAAATTATTTTTAGTGACTGCTCTTGGGAAAGGGGACTTATTGAGACACACAAATGCTATAATGAATAGAATGCCTACTAGGTGGGGATGATGATATATATAATATACATCATATAATATATATATATATATCTATCTATATATATATATATATATATATATATATATAAATCAGAAAACTCTTAAGTCTCAACTCTCATTTTACTTTGGTCTTTTTTTTTTTTTTTTTGCTTTTTGGAAGGGCAGTTGGGGTTAAGTGACTTGCCCAAGGGCACACAGCTAGTACGTGTTTCGTGTCTGAGGTCACATTTGAACTCAGGTCCTCCTGACTCCAGGGCAGGTGTTCTATTCACTTGCACCACCTAGCCGCCCCTACTTTGGTCTTCTATCTTGATTCTTTTAGACCTAGAATAGTCACACGTGGCCCTGGCTTGGGTTTTGTTGGTGATATTCCCATCTTAACCATAAAGAATATGATTTTCATTTGGTCCGTTGGTTGGGGGAGGGGGAGTAGTGATTATTAAACCCTCTGCTCCCTGTTGCATGGGGAAGTTCCAAGGAATGAGAGTGCTTTCTACGATGTCACCATGGACAAAACTGACTATAAAAGCTAAGGAGGAACAATTGGCTTTGAATAGCAGATAAGAGTGCTAATCTTGGACTCAGGTAGGCCTGGATTCAAATCCCACCTCAGGTTCTTATGTGTTGTCGTTCAGTCGTTTTTGACTCTCCGTGACCCCATTTGGGGTTATCTTGGCAAAGACACTGGAGTGGTTTGCCAATTTCTTCTCCAGCTCATTTTACAGATGAGGAAACTGAGGCAGAATTAAGTGACTTTCCCAGGACCACACAGCTCGTAAGTGTCTGAGGTCAGATTTGAACCTACAAGGATGAGTCTTCCTGACTCCAGGCCCACCACACTATTCATTATACCTCCTAGCTGCCCCTAGGCTCTAATTGGTTTTGTAAATCTGGGTAAGTTACTGAATTCTGTTTCCTCTTCTGTAAAAGGAGAATGCAATAGCATCTACCTCATAGGGTAGTTGTGAGAATCAAACAGGATAATATCCAGACCCTGCAAACTTTAAAGCTTAATAAAAATGAGTTATTATTATTCTTGATCATTACAAACATGTTCTAGGGAAAACCAATTGTGGGCTTAATTTTAAAACCATCTGTTTCTAATAGCCCACAAATTCTTTGTCCTTTGAATTTCTGAAATCCATTGTCTGCTTGGGTTATCGGACACATACATTCCCTGGCATTGTTAACTGTCTTTTTATGTACCTGTTGTTTTATCTCCCTAACCAAAGGCTAAGCTTCTGAAGACGGACTTTCTGGAGCCTTCATTGTATTCTCTTTAATGGCTAGAGAAGAGTATTGCACAAAGTAGGCACTCAACACATATTTGACAACTGCTTGCTTGATGTATTTGTAGGTGAGAGTTGAAATGCTCTTAAAATCTTTATTTCATCCATTTACAGAATGTACAGTATTTACAAAATTTAGATATCCATCACATTCATTTTAAAATGAGAATGCTGTGGAGAATCTAAAAATAAATATATGGCATATAGGGATTAAATACACATGACTGCTCTTTGTACTTCATGCAGCTGCTGATGGTGGCATTTTCTAGGAAAATTAATGTGGTGGAAAGGCCAGACTAGCAATGTGCCTTTCATGTGTATGACCTGTCCCTCGGATGGCTACTCTAGGTTGTAGGGAAGGCCTGGAATGTATAGCTTACTGCATTCCTTTGTATAGAAAAAAAAAAACCCACATCCCATCCCAATGGATGCATGCAATACCAGGTCTTCAGATCTGTCGATAAACCCTCGCTTAAAGATTTTGTTCAAGCCCATGGATTTGACCACCCAGGCTAATGGATTCTCCACAATACATAGCCAGGCAGGCCTTTGTGTGATCACTTTGTTCTGTGGGGACCAACATTTGTGTTTTGTCTCTTACTCAAAGTGCCATGCATTATTTTAAAAGCAATCAATGGAGAGAGACCCATGCAAGCAAGTCTATTTGTAGACATGAAGGACATCAACACCTCCATTATATTTTATAGCATCTTTAGTGGCAACATCAAAATGTCACCTCCTTCAGCAAGAGGAATGAGGCAGATGTACAGAAAGTGGCAAACGGTCAGGCCAAAGTTCTGGATTGATGGCTGCCTGCCTGAGCAGGGTTAGATGACTTCCACAAAGCAGGTTGGCAAAAGTCCACGGTATCAGGCCACTGGGCAGAATTTCTGAGGGCTGGATAGTTCGTCACTGTTTCCTTCCACCTCCTTATACATCAACAGGACCTGTGATTTCATTAGTAATTCCTCTATCCATGCAGATCACACACCCCGCAAGACTTAATAGATAGTCTTATCCCAAATATACACACCTAAAACTTCAAAGAGTAAGTTACCCCACAGCCTGCTGGGCAAATGCCTAATTATACTCTGAGGTAGTTTGATGTTGTGAATAAACTTCAGTGACCTTTAGAGATGAGTTCCAGGAGCTGTCGCCATCACTCTGGCAGGGGCTCCATTAGAAGCTGGATTAAATCAAGCCACATTTAATGTGAATAGGAGAGACCTTGCTGTAGGTCCCTATAGCAAATCCACTAACACTGAAAATTAAGTGCTCTATTTCAACAGTATCCATCACGATCTATAGGGTACCTTTCATTGTAAACATTCTATGGCTCTTTGCCATGATTCAGCTGAATGACTTGTTCACTAGCCTCAAGTGTATGTTAAGATACATAGGCAGTATCTCTCTTAAAGAGAATGTTGAGAGGCAGTGTCCTAAAGCTTATGTTTCAAATAGTCAGCCCCATGTTAGATCGCATCGCAGGATCATAAAGCTAGGAAGAATCTCAGAGGCCATCAAGTCCAACTTCTTAATTTTACAGATGAGGAGATTGAGGTCTAGGGAAGTGACATGACTTATCCAAGGTCGCACGGGTAATAACCACCAGAGGCAGGTTTTGAACCCAGTACTCTGACTCCAAAGTCAACGTTCTTTTCACTGTACCACATTGCCTCCTTATCCTTGATTAAGATTTCATATGATATTGTTTAGGACATTACAGCCAAGAAATTCCCACTATGCAGCACTTTAAGTTACTTTCAGAAACACCTCCCTGACTGTGGCACTTGGACCCCGGTGACATTTTCCTCTTCATTGGCAATGGTTCCATTTTGTTTCATTGTGTACTCTCAGTGGAAATCTACACAGAAACTCAGGACAATAATGATTATCATGTGCAAATGCTCCTAGAGCAATCCTGCTGAGGAAACCATACAATATCTTCTGAGATGAAACACATTTAGCTCATGCAACACAAGGCAACTTTTTTTTTCAGCGTTGGTGCAAAGGATAATTGATGACTTTCAACAAAAATATATTACATGTTTTACTGCTCTTTAAAAATAACTTCTCTCTGAACATGGTCTGAACAATGGATTTCTTTTATAATACATTATCATTTTTAGTTATGTCATAGAAAAATAAATATTGTATAAATGATTTACAAGAGAAAAGAAAAATAGCAACATAGAATGTCAAAAATATAGCTAACGATGGTGAAAACTTCACCTTCTACCTCAGAAGCAAACATCCCCCCAAAATGAGAGTTTGCAATTGCTAAGGCCCCTTTACCTACTCTCACATAGTATCTTTTTTTTCCTATTCATACCCAATCTTTCTTCCCCACCTCCCAGCCCTCAGGTATTAAACAATGATTATGTCCCAGTGCCACAATCATTTTACTTAGAAATTCTCTGTAAGGATAATGGGAATTCAGTAGTAGAAGAACTATAGGTGGAAGAGTGACTCCACTGATATTTAATTGGCTCTAGTCTCCCCTGTGGGTGGAGGAGAGGGATGACTGAGGCCCTTCCTGGGTTCAGAGGGAATGGTTCTATCCCCCAAGTTCTTCCTTCCATCAGCCTCTGCCCTACTGGGATCAGGAGCAGGGAAAAGTTCCAGTGACTTTTCATTCCTGTTAAGGGGAACCCTAATTGAAGTGTAGCTTATAAACTCATTACAAGTAGGGATTGATTCATTATTTGTATCCCCAGTGCCTGTCTAGTACCTGGCATATAGTAGGCATTTGATAAAATCTTAATTGATCCCTGATGTGATCAAAATGGACAGAAGCTAGAATTCCCATCAACTCTAGATAGAGTAAGGTCAAGTATAGTCACAATAAAAAATATTTGACCCAGATATACTGGAGCAGAGCTTTCCTCCCAAATCCTCTTCATATACACCAATATCTTTTAATTCTTGCTACCTCTCACAAGGCTGAGCAAGAGAATTAAAATTGAACAGAGACGGATGTGATCCTTAGATAAATCGTCGCTGTGGGGTTTGTGTTTGTTTTCATAAAATTCTCACTTGTATAAGGTAACTCTTCCAGACACCCAATCAAAAGGCTTCCGGGAAAACCAAATCCTTTCCATTAAGACTAAAAAGAAAATTCTAAATATGAATTTGTGGTTCCAGTTAAACAAATATAGAGCCAGATCAGAGAGGAAAAAAGCTTTTGTGATACAGAACTCAGATGTGCATGCTGGGAGCAGTCTGGTTTGAAAGACGGCTTGGTGTATTCAAGATGATCACAATGGAGTAATTTTTGTTTCCTAACTCGAAGCAGTAATACTTGGCTGGCATGTCCCCAGATACTTAAAGGTCTTGGTAATGGAAACATCCTTAAATATTATAATTTTAGATATGTGCTACAGTTAGGCCAATGGCATGTGTAGGGAAATATCTTCCTTCCAGAGTTTCCTGGATCACTAAACAAATGGCACCTCAGAGTCATTAGGAGGTTAATCCCAATAACACACACAAACATGACATTATTACTGACACATGATGGGAGTGGCCAGTTGTCTGATTGATGGGGGATGTTGTGGCAAATATTGCATCTGTTTCATTCCGGGGCAGCGGTAAGTTACATATATTTCCTTCACAGCAAGAAGTACAGACCTAAAAGAAAGAAAGAAAACTCATGGTGAGAAGACATCAGGATGAGGTGAGAGGCAGAGATTTCTAGAAAGAACTGTGCAACCCACAGAGAAGATCATTTAACTCCCAAAATGAGCAGCAAGAGAAAAGTTCTGGAGAGGCAATGACCAGCCCTCCTTTGGTTGCATATGATAACATCAGCCAAGAGAAAGAACTTTAGTTATAGACTTTATGGGATCCAGGTTCTAGTATTGATTATGATATAACTTTTCTGTTGCTATAAGCTCAGTCTCCATCAGTACAATAGAGATGTGTATGCTTTGACTTTACTCGTCTCAGAGAGGTGTTACACATACTAGTCACTCTCGATTTGTCTTGAGAAGTTAAAGGGTGAAATGCTATTGGCCAAGGAACAATTTTGCCCAGATTGTTCAGGCCCCAAAATTATATTTATATCAGAATGAGCCAGCTAATTACCTCCATCCCATCCTCTGGGTTCAAGTTGGAAGGAAAGCTGTCCCTTGGCTGTTGCTTAATTCCTGCTTTGTATTATTTTCTTTGTCCAGGCATGAGTAATCACTCTCTCTAGTTACCTATCAATGGAGGATGTGTTAGGGATGTGTCTCAGATTTTGAAT
>CM053588.1:206894369-206917011 GCA_028646515.1 Pseudochirops corinnae | reverse complement strand
TTGACATTTGAGTTAATCTATTTTTTAAGGTGTTATTTTCTTCAGTCAGGTTGTTGACTCTCTTTTCATGATTTTCTTGCATCATTCTCATTTCTCTTCCCAACTTTTCCTCCATTTCTCTTATTTGGTTTTCAAAATCCTTCTTAAGCTTCAGATAAAGAAACTTACTGATTCATAGAGACCTGGGTTGAAATCCCACTTTTAACACATACTGACTGTGAAACTTTATTACTTAGCCTTTTATTCAACCTAGAAAACAATCTAAGATACAGGCTCTTAATTTTGTGTCATGGACACCATTAACAGTCTGGTGAAGTCCATGGACCCCTTGTCAAAGCAATGTTTTAAAATTCATTAAATAAAATACATATGATTACAAAGGAAACCAATTATATTGAATTATAGTTGTCAATTTTTAAAAAAATCATGACTACAAAATCCATTCACAGACTCCTTGAGGAGGTATTGGGAAATCTGAATTGGTAAAAAGGAGTTTCCTCCTTTGAGAAGTTTGCTATACTAATGAAGTCATAGGGCCAGTCCCCCAAAATGTTCAAGGGATTCTTTGAAAGCTAGGGAGTTCCAGTCATAAAATTTCATCAGGATAAAAATGAGCAATCTGCAAACTCCTACCACTGATGAGTCTTTAACTATCATCTTAAGAGAATTGCCTGGAGCACTGAGAAGTTAATAGCAAAGCATTAGAGGCAGGATGGGAGCCCAGGTGTCCCTAAATGGATTATTATTCACTGTACCAGACTGGAGATACAAAGGCAGAAATAAAATATAGTCCCGACCTCAAGAGGCTAATGTTCTACTGGGAGATTTTTTTTTTTAAATCAACAAATATGCAAATACAAAAAAAAACCATAAAGTACACATCACATATTTGAGAAATGTAGGGCTAATGGAACAGGAATAACTTAGCCTGGGAAACTAGGTAACTATGGGCTTCCAGTACATGGAGTTCATGGAAGTTGGAGACAGAATAAATTAACATTGCATTAGAAGGAATTTTCCTTAGGTACAAGGAAAACTTTCTTAGCAATAAAGTTGCCTAGATGCTTATATGGCTTAAATAGTAAAACTGGAAAAAAAAATCAGATCAGGTGTTTATTAAAAGATATGGGAACATGTCAATCTAAGATGGGTCCAGTTCCATGATACATAACTCCCACTTAAACCTTTGTACATTAAACAATGTTTTGTACTATTTCCTCTGGTCTTCCTATAACCCTAAGAAAGATGAATAATTTTCTCCATTTTCCAGATGAACAAAATGAAACTCAGAGACACAAACTCAAATGCCCAAGTCCACAGAGCTACTATATGCTAGAAATAGGACTAGACCTCAAGTCTTCTGGATCCAGCATGCCTTCCTTTTAAACCACAGGGCCTCTCTGCATGAAGGCAGCATGATAAATTAGATAATCTTTTAATATGTCTCCTGAGCCTGCAAGTCTGTGAAAACTCCAGGTATTGTGAAACATCATGGAGATGTTTAAATGTAATTTAAAAACTAAAGAAAGATGACTGTTTCCTAGTATAATTCTAGAAGGCCTCCAGGCAGCATCTAACATTCTAGGCCTCAGTCTTCAGGTCTAAAAAATAGTAAATAATTCTTAACAGGTGTCATTGTGCCATTTCTCCACTCTACCTTGGATACACCTATGCATACTTTATACATTTTAGGCATTCAATGGCTAATATAGAATTATGACCTACTACGATGTTATTTATTGGGCAATAAAAAACCCCACCAGACTCTGTCATCATTTTGGCATCTTGTAATTCAAGAAGTAATAATATCTAGGGCAAGAGAGCTTGAGCGTTTCAGGTGCTGGTTCTGAGCCAACACAGACCACTTGCATGCATTTTTTTTTTTTGAAACAAGAAAATACAGGGATCTTAATAAGCTTTCTAGACATTTTCAGTGAAGAAGTTCATGAATGTTCTCTGGTTGAATCAAATCACTTATAGAAACTTGCCAAAATATACCACAGTGCACATTTATAGTTACTAGTTATCTAGGGTGACCCCATTTTTCAGCAACAGTTAAATGAGAACCAGCTCTAAGTAGCCTCATTTTCCTAATCTTTTCATGTCTAGGCTTACTGCGTCATAGACTAAGAGCTAAAAGGGGGCTGTCTAGTAATAATAACAATAATAATAAATAATAGCTATATTAATATAATAATATAAATAATATATTATATAGTGCTTGTAATATATTATAATTAAATATATAAATTTTTTATATAAAATAAATAATAATAATTAGTAGTAGTAATAGTTAACATTTATATAGTACTGTAAGGTTTACAAAGAGCTTTATATGTATAGACAAGGACCTGAAACCTAGAGCTCTAAAGCGACTTGCCTAAGTGGCAGAGCCAGGATTCAAACTGAGGTCCTCTGACTTAAAATCCAGACCATTTTCCAGCGCATAAATGAAGTTTTTTTGAAGGAACATGAGTGAACAGAGTTGCTACCAAAAGAAACTGGAAATTTAGTGACTGAATATTCTTGGGCCAAAGTCTTTACAGTATTTTATAAACACTGCCATGACCTGCTGCCTTTTTGAAGAGGAGGGAGGCATCAATTCCCTTTGAGAGAGGGGGAGGGCATTCTTTCTTTTAGGCTATTATTTAGTGCACTGGAAATGATTTTGTTGAATAGGCCCCACTGACCTGTAAGCATTAATATGTCTGCTAGAGGGGTCTGTGGACTATTCACTAGGATGGGTCCAAGTCAAGGTACTCCTCACAGAAGCTCTTGGCAATGACGTAAACCTCCCATTCCTTTACCTTCAAATGCTCAATCAAGCCAATAAAAAAGGAATGCTCTTATCTCCTACACTCACCTCATCGGGCCAAGGAAGGGCCACATAACTAAAAGCAGCTGCCTAGGGTTTTATTGCTCCAAAGGTAAATATAAACTACTGTGATAAGATCTCATCCAGCATTCAGGTAAAACACTTTATGACTTCAAATTTATAAATCAGATATGTTCTCCAAACAATGAATTATCCCAGTTTTAAAGTAGCTTTATGATGACAATGATTTGTTCAATCTAGACGTAACTTTCTCCTTACACCTTTCCACTCAGCAATAAGCTATTTCATTACCTTCTTGGTAAAATTATTCCATTGAATAAGATGCAATGAGGAATAAAAATGTCTGCTGCTGAGTTTACCCTTTGTAAGAGCAAAGACCCTGTTCAAAGAATCGAAAGAAATAGGTAGGTCTTTGTTATTCAAATCTCCATCTGGGGAAGTTCACTGATGAGTTTCGCAAGGATATATAATTTTTAATCAGGCTTTGCAAATTCAGTCAGTACAAATAAGATGAAAAACAAACAAAAATCTATATTATTACTACTACCATCAGAGCATCAGAGAGAGTGCTCACTCATTTAGAATTAGAATCCCAGTATTCATTCTACTCCTTCTCTCACTCAAACACAGTACTTGCAAGTACATTCCTTCCTGTTCTGTTTCCAGTGTGAAAGGAATCAATCAACCCTAATTCTTTGATGAAGTGATTTCCTTGCAAAACTCATTCAGACACTTGGTCTCAAAATTGTAGATGGACTCTAATGTTGGTGAATACTGAACATCAGCTGCAGAACACTATTAACATGTATTTTGATAGCCCTTGAGTTAGTCTTGAATTTATGTAAGAAATAGGCTCCCTGATAACTCCAGGTAAAAGGATTTCAAAGACTTTGTTCTAAAGATAACAGGTGGATTTGAATTTCTACTTGGTTAGTTTTGGGCCAGTAAAATCCCATATTCTTGTAAATACATAATATTCCCACAGGTTGTGAAACAAAAATCGTTTGCTATGAGCTTCACAGAAATTGTACCAAAAATAGATCCAGGAAAGATTGTTCAATGAATTATTTATTGAAAAAAACAGAAATATGATTTTCATCAAGCCTCTACACATGTGTACAGAGACATCACATTTCCATTAATGTTTTTATCCAAGTTCTGAAATGGAAAACCATTTAAGGCCATGATGCTTAGCCATCATCTGGCAAGTAGTAATATAGGTTTTTTTTGATCACTAACATTCAGCTCTTCATAATGAGTATCTTTGTTTTTATGCTACTTCGCTTATGCAGTATGGACAACATTCTAAAAAATGAACAAATCACATTCAAAAAGGTTTCTTGCGAAATAGTTGAGTATGTAGATTGCTTTCCTCCACAGAACTATGATATTTGAATCCTTTAGGAATATATTCATTAATTGAAGATTAAGTGGCGGGGGGGAGGAGGGGGGATGCCATTTGAAAGGTAAGAAACAAAAGGGAAATATGTTTTGAAAGTGTTATAATGAGTGACTCAAAAAAAAAAAAAGAACAATGAAACACTCTTTCCTTGGTACATCTATGATCAATTTATGTAGCTCAAAGTGGAAGATAAATAAAACATTTTACATTACTATTTGTTCTTCCTCTCCCTCCCTCTTCTTCTTTATGGGTTTTCTTTGATTTACGGAACACAGCCAGGTTAAGTGACTTGCCTATGGTAACATAGCATACACATATCACAAGTGGGAATTAAAGTCAATCTTCCTGACTTCCAGGCTAGTTCTCTATTGGATCCCTCATACTGTTTGCCCTGTTTTGCTATCTTAGATGGTCTCATTATCACATTTTAAAAGCAAAGAGAAGTTCAAGGTAACAGAAAACTGATTTAGGAAAAGGATGAAATTAAATCAGTCTTTAGATGAACTACTTTATTTTAAAACTACCGAGTACACTGGCTTGCATATGATACATGCTTAATAAATCCCCCTTGACTATTTGTTTCTGGGAATTATCACATATTCTCTCATCGCATACTTTCTTGGTCTTTGAAAGACAAGAATTTGTTCTTTTCCATTCTTGGCCTCAGGTCCTTCTTACTATTACTTTTTGAGTTTTGTCCAGGGCCCAACCTCTCCACTCCTTTTCCCCTCGAGCTGCAGCTAAGGCTCCCTGGTACACTAGGCTGGAGTGCTTTTGCTCTCTGAGAACCCACCAGTGGCTATGATCTTCAGTTCTCTCCTCTGGCCTAGAACCAAGACCAAGAACTCAGCTGTCCTGTAAGTTCCCCCAGCCAGCAGCATCCCCACCCCACTGTTTCTGCACCCCCTGCGCCTGTGCTGATTCCTTCTCGTCTAGGACCACATCTCAGCAGCACAGCTGGGGCTGGTATCCCTTATCAGCTGAGGTTCTCTCAATGTTCCCCAGCTCAGACCCTCCAACTACTCACCCAGTCTGGGAGGTGAAACTTCCTATGGCTGAGGTTGAGGCTACCTCCCAACCCAGCTACCCCCAGCACTTAAGGCTTGCTGTTTCAGTGGAGCCAGCCTGGAGGTGTTTACGCGTCACTCTGGCTGAACCTCCATCCTGAGATCTTGCTTTGGATCTTCTCCAGTTGTCCCAGGAGAACCATTGTTCTACCCCAACTCTTGTTTATTTTTGCCACACTACATTCACATGGAGGTGCTATTTTGTGTTGTTTGCGGAGGAAATCTGGAGAACTTGGAATTTTCTGACCCACCCTACCATCTTCCTACTACTAGTTGTTGTATCTTATCTCATTCAATGAAATAATCTTACCAAGAACTTAATTAAGTAACTTAATTAAATAATTCAGCAGCCTGAATTCTTGGTTATTTTGGGAAGGAAAACTAGCAAGACACCTTTCCGTCTCTTTCTTCATAGTTGATTTCTTTTTAAAAATAATCTAAAATAGGTATCTTTTAAAATCCTAGTTAAAATCCTCTCCTAAAAGCTAATAGAAGATGAATCTAAAGTTTTTTTCCCCCACCACTGGTTCCCAAAGAAACTGTTAGAGATTTGACTTTCAAATCAATAAGACTAACTTGCTGAGGCAATCATAGATTGCTCACTCATGTAAGTAAGAAATTCCCCATGGCAGATATTAAAAAGTAAAAATTAACTGTTAGGGGATTTGGCTAAATAACAACTACTTTATTATTTATTGCTATTCTCAGCCTCTCCTAAGAGAGCTGCAAAATAGACATTTTATTTTTTCACTGACTTGTAAAAAAAAACAAACAACCCCCAAACTTCAATCAAGGAAAGAGTCAACAAGCATTTACTAGGCACTTACTATGGGCTCAGTTCCTGGGCTAAGACTTTGACATACAAAGGGAAACAAAAAACAGTCCCCGTCCTTAAGAAGCAATCATTCTAAAGGACAGACAGCATGCAAAAAACTATATACACATACAATATGTGCAGTGCAAATGGAAAGGAGTCTCAGAGGCAAGGAACTTTGGGTAGAGGATGGGCAGATGGACTGGGAAAGGTCTCCTCACTTAAGGAAATTATTTTGAAAAATAAAAGGATTAAAAATCATAAAGCAAAAAGAAGTTTGTCACTAAGAACTCTGTGTGTGTGTGTGTGTGTGTGTGACCTGATTAAGTAGGCAAAAAGGCATTGTGAGGCAGTGAGTGGAAAGTACACGGGTCTGGTAGTCATGAGACTAAGTTTCTACCAGTTGTAGCTTTGATCAAGTCACTTAATCTCTTTAGTTGTCTCCAGATTCCTCATTTATGAAATGTTTGGAGAGAGGAGATAAACTCTCCCTTTAAACCTATATAATGCTAGGGAATGTGGAAGTTTGGGATAGAATGTGATTCCTATTGAAAGGAGTAAAAACTGTACAACTGGAAAATCCAGTTCAAGGAAATGGCTTGCAATGGAGACAGTCATGCTAAAAAGTGTGAAACATTTCAGGATAAACAATGCAAAGTGAAATGGATTCCAAACCCTGACAGCCTGAAGATTCATTAAAAAAAAATAATACCCCAATTGGTAAAAATTTAAAACTTTAGCCAAAAATAAATTGCTGGAAGAATTCTTACTGAAAAGTATTTCCAAGCGTGAGATGCTTCAGCCTCTGTTCTTTTGACCACAACAGATTAAGATGTGGTCCAAAGAATTGGTCAGTTTGCATTGCTGCAATCTGTCATCATGTCCCAGAAGCACCAGGTGTGTAGTCACATCCCATTCTTCCATGGTTGCATGAACACACCCACTGTGAAAGCTTTTGTAGTTAATCATTCTGCACTTAGGGTTTGGGGAATTTTTTTTCCCCTGGAGGTAATTAGCCATTAGACTTACTAAAAGACATTTTTCATGTCAAGGGGTCAGTGGCTTCCAGGAAGGGAGGAGGGTGGGGCAGTAAGGGAATGAGAAAAAGAGACTAATTTGGCTCAACAAAGAATGAGAGAAATGGCATATCTTGGATTATCAGTTATTGAAAACAAGTCAAACATCAGGCCATTTCTGAATGGCAAAACAACTGAATATAGGCCATTTAAGTCTGGGAACCAAGATTACTGGTTTACGAGTCTATTTATTCTTGCTTGAGTCTCTTACACACAAAATAAAGAAAGAGCAAAGAGGTTGAATGAGAAAGGAAATTTGTTCACAACCAAGAGAAAATTTTGTCCTCTTAGAATATATTTTTGTTTTTAATTTTTTTTTGGCACTCTAAAATTAAACTCATAATTTTAAGTTATAGATTCGCTTTCTAATGGTATGTATAAATTTCATCATAAATAGGAAAATGAATGCCTCTGACAATTTATCTACATAGAGGAAGGGATATTGCATGATATTGCTGATCAAGTATTGGACTTGGAATCTGGAAGACTAGGTTCAAATCCTGCCTCAGGTACTTAATAGCTGTATTACTTTCAACAAGTCCTGTAACTTCTCTGTCCCTCAGTTTCTTCATCTGTTACATGAGCAGGTTGGATCTGATAGCCTCAAGGTCCCTTCCAGCACTAAATATATGATCCTGTTATTTGTGTGTATATTTTCATTTTTCATTCCTTTTTAAAAATTCATTCATTCATTCATTTTTCATTCTTTTGAAAATGTTGTGAAGGCACAGTTCTTGTAAACTTATCTTAGACAACTAGGACAAGAAGAATTTTTCTTTAAAATCATATTGATTTGGGAGCATGAAACAGAACTCTGTATTCAAAACCTGGCTCATTAAGTTAAAAAACAGGAGCAGGACTGATGGCTGCTTGTCGGGCAAACTGGCCAACCACAAATGTAAACAATGAAAGTGAACTATGAGGGGACAGGTCACAGCCAGGCTAGGGCCGCACTGGGGCATCAGATGTCCAATGAGAGGGTCACTAGTATTCCTGCTACCACTGCTGAAAGCTTCAGGCTACAAGCTAATTATTCTTATCCACTTACTTCTTTGGAGCCTATTACAATCATACTGAGGCCCTCCAACAAAGATAAGACAGTGCAAGAGGACGATTTCACAGCAGAGGGAAATATTCTCTCAAACTTTCAGCACCTATTTAAAAATAAAAGATTACCCCAAAACTAAATCTGACAGAATAATTGCTGATTAAATCTTAACCACATCCTCCCTACATTAATGAGAATTTGTTCATTAATATGGAACGAAGTCTTATCAGCATGTGAGGGGGTAGAGTGTGTTTAAATGGGAAACAAATGAAGATGTGGCTGCTAAGGATGGTTATTTTCTGCTGTCTTTGAATCTTTAGAAAATGTGAGTGCACCTCATGACAAATAGCTATCTGATTCAAGAGCCCACAGGAATACAAAGTAATCCCTGATTATCCAGGTACTAATATACAGTATGTACATCTTCCAGGCTTGAGTTCTTCCTCCCTGTTCTTTGCTCTGTGTCTAAATCTCTAACTGAAAGTGAATAGAGGGTGCTGAAAGATGGCCTTCATTTCATGAATGATGAAATATTCATATCTTGTTTTCAACACTGGTAAAAGATTTGCAGGGGAAAAATAATAGAAGTATCCACTAAAATAAAGTTTTGTGCCCTTCCCTGTATTGCAGTTACCACATTCTCCCTAGCCCCCATCACTGCATGTAATCAAGAATTAATTGACAATTGTGAGGACTTTGGTACTGTCTATGTGATGCAAAATACTAGAAAAACTGGTGGAACTTAGTTTGGTGTAGTGATGAGTAACATTAATCCAATCACCAGAAAGGCTAAGGTGGGTGGTTCTTTTGAGCCTAGGGGGTTCTGACACGCAGTGGGTGATGCCCAGCAGGTGTCCACCTGATAATAATAAAGTAAGCAGGGGGAGGCTAGGTGGCACAGTGAATAGAGCACCGGCCCTGGAGTCAGGAGGACCTGAGTTCAAATCTGGCCTCAGACACTTAACACTTACTAGTGGTGTGACCTTGGGCAAGTCACTTAACCACAATCGCCCTCCCCTGTCCTCTTAAAAAATAAGCAAAAAAAGTAAAATAAGCCACCAAGATCTGGGGGCCACCAGCTTGCAAAACGAAGAGGGAGAACTAGCCCAGGTCAGAAACAGAACTAGCCCAGTTCTACAACAATTTGTACTAAGGCTATGCTCATGAGAAGCCCCTGTATTTCCAATCTGGGAGAAATAAGGAGACCCAATCTTAAAAAAAAGAGGTGAATCTGGTGTATTTACTCATTTCAATAACCAAATCCAATCAATAGGAAAGTGAATATAACTAGAATGGGAGTAGACCAATTATTTCATTGGTATACAGAGCTTCCAATGAGAAAATTCCCTCTTCCAATGCAGATCAGCACTTTCTCTGAAACTGTTAGTTACCTGAAACAAGGAGAGATTAAATACCTTGTTCAGGACCACAGCCAGTCTCTCAGAGGCAAAACTTGATGCTGAATTCCTGAATCTAAGGATGATTTCTTATCCACTCTGCCTGAAAAATCAGTCATTAAAATGTCCCTTCCATTATCACTCTTCCACCCCTCTCCTTCTACCCTCTCCAAAAGAATCAACCAATTATTGCTTGAATGGCTTACTCAGTAGCCAACTGCTTTTTCTGATTGAAGAAAGGAGATGTAAATGAGGTCATCTTCTTCCCAGTTGGGGTATCTAGGTCAGCCTTTAATGTACCAAACTGGCATCTCTCCCTCATCCTTTAACCAAAGCAGCTTTAAATTTAGATCCTTAATGCATCAAGCATATTAAACATCCCAGCATCCTCATGAAATCACAGGACAGAAATGCCCAGCTACATAACTGATGAATGGAACCTTTATATGAACATCAATGCACAATTTGCATGGAGACATTTGCTACACAGTGATTAATGCTGTAAATATTAGAGTGACAGATAGCATCCAATAGCTAGCCTTATTTTTGGCTCTGCCTTTGCCTTGATCTAAGACTTTCAGGGCATCACTTAACCCCTTCTGTGCCTCACTGACCATCTGCAAAATGGAGCTAACCCTGTTTCCAATGTTTGTGGTTCAACTTATGCCTCTGCAAGTCACAGATGAAAGGTATAATAAATGAGTGATGGGATTAAAGCTGCTTCTAACAGCTTCAGGAAGGAAGGGCAGATGAGAAGTGCAAGCACATCTCTTTAACATTTTTTCTATACCTATACTGAATCCAAATCTGAGGATTTGTCTGCAAGAAACCAGCCCTTATGAACCCATTTTCCTGCTGGGAGTTTTACCTCGAGGACAGTAGATATCTGGAGCCCATCGGTTGCATTCATAATTGTCTGCTGCCTTTTCACAGGTGAAACACTTAAATCCACCAGGATATGGGGTGGCTACAACAAAGACCAAGAAAAAAGATTAATATTTTAGAATGGGTGTGGAATCAAGTTTTATCTAGTTGGTAATGATTTTTTTTCAAAAGTAATGCCAAGCTTTTCAGTATTTTCCATTTTTATAACAGTTTTTATGGATTCTTATCTCTAAGAGGGGAAGAACATTCATTTTTGGCCAATCCTTGCCCATGCCAGAGAATCTTATTTGTGTGGCCTTTGTAGACAGAAGGTCTAACTAGGCATTCAGGAACATGCTTAGAGCCTTTGGAGAGACTCACATTTTTCTGAAAAGTGAGAAGAGATTTGAAGAAGAATATGAAACTTGCTAGACCTTCCTAATGCTCAGTTTTATCCGTCCTGAGATCACAGAGGACATCACTAATTCCAGGAAGTTTTCTTCAGTCTATGCTACAAATTTCCTTACCCCATTTACCTCCATCAGGCTTCCTGAAAGGAGCTTTTAATTATATCATGTAGCTTTTAAACATAAGCTTTTGGAGGGCAGGTATTATACTGTAGCCTCAGCATACCAGAACTCTGAATCATCTTTTATCAGTAAAGCTTTACACTAGGACTGTCTACCACAAGGCTCTCTTCCCTTTCCACAAAAGTAGTTTTATTTACAACTAAGATTATCAACAGCCACTAGATCATGACTCAAGAGCTTTGAATTCCATAAAATAGAACTCCATCATTTTCCCCCCTCTTGCAATTTTGGAAGGTATTCTTAACCTTTGTGTATGAGTCATAGATCCCTTTGGCAGCCTAGTGAAGCCAATAGACTCCTCAGAATAATGCTTTAAAATGCATAAAATAAAATGTAGAAGACTGCAAAGGAGGTCAATTATTTTGTAATAGAGTTATCTATATCGATATCTATCTATACTTATAACTATAACCCCTATATACCTACAGATATAGATTTATCTATCTTGATATACATATAAGGATATCTATAGATACAGTTGTGTGTGTGTGTGTGTGTGTATTTGGGTATAAATAGCTATATTCTCTCTATCTATGAACAAGTTCCCCTGGTAGTTAGAACTCTACATTTGGTGTCAGCGAGGCCTGAGTTCAAGTCTCAGCTTCAGTAGTCAGACCTTGAGCAAGATGCTCTTAGGCTCAATTTCCTTATCTGTCCAATGGAGATGGCATTATTTATACTACCAAACTCACAGGACTGTTTTGAGATCAAAGGAGAGGACATGTGAAAAGTCTTGGTCATGTTAAAACACTATTTAAGTGTAATTTCCCCCACAAATTCCCCAGAGTAATTGAAAGTTGCAAACTCCAGAAATAATGCAGCTA
The DNA here is from genome assembly GCA_028646515.1 of Pseudochirops corinnae. Taxonomy (NCBI): domain Eukaryota; kingdom Metazoa; phylum Chordata; class Mammalia; order Diprotodontia; family Pseudocheiridae; genus Pseudochirops; species Pseudochirops corinnae. The sequence goes on along the minus strand of CM053588.1, from coordinate 206,905,093 downwards.
CAGCAACCTATTGTGCTCCTTTGCAGATGGCTGAGTCATACTCCTGAAATAATCATCCTCCTGTAAATTACTTTGCCCACATGGAACCAATTAAGAACGTTATTGACCATAAATGAAGGAGGAGGCGGCCGCTAAAAGCCAACGTTATGAGCCAGATATAACAGATTTTCACCTTGCCCAAAGTAACTATCCATTCAAGCACAGAATTGACTGTGAAGACATCTGATAGGATTAAAAAGCATAAAAAGGAATAGCACAACACTAACAAAAGTGTTTCACGCAAACCTCCTGGCTGGCCCATTGCTCAGTGTGCTCGCTAACCATTAGCTAACTCTCTTGCCATATTTTTTTTTTTTGGATCCACTATCCTTCACTGGACTTTTCCCAAGCACAAGCTGGATATCACTCATTGAGTTTGTCATTTTCAGATTCATGTTGGACTAGATGGCCTCTGAGGTCCTTCCAAAATTCCAAAATTCTATGAACTTTGAAAGATCCATGACTTTATCATATTCATGCTCCCTCCATAAAGAGAGATTGCAATTTCTCCTTGTGTCAGTTGGCCTCCTGGCTGTAGTTGAAAAATCCATCACCTGGAGGCCAAGCTTCTGGTTGTGCATCTCTGAACTCTGAGGTGGGTTCTCAAACAGACATAGATTCCATTGCCAGGTCTCAACTTGAAGTCTTGCCAGCTCAGGAGGACAGGTCAGAGCTTGTGATGCATTTGTAGTCTTCAAGAACTCCCTGTTACCTGGAGCCAAGTCAAAGCCTTAGAGGGGGATAACAGGACTTGGAAAACTACAATTTCAAGGTGATGATAATAAGAAAAGATAACAACTCTCTCTCCACAAGGGCAAATGATTTCAATTAATTTGATTTAAACAATTATTCTATGTATCTGTGCATATGCAATTTATATTTTTTCTATTAGTCTCTTATTTAAGAGGTGGTTAATGCTTTAAAATAGAAGAGATCATTCCATATGGACAAGTCCACACTGGAAAAATTTATAACACAAAGGTTTTCAAATTCATATAATACATAGGCTTTTGAAATTCACAGAGGACCTTCTATTTTATGTACTATCTGAAAAGTGCAAAACACAGCACCTCTTACAGAATAATCATTCTATAAATATGTGTTGGGTTTAATTGAATCAAAAGAAAAATGAAACAAAGAATCTTGGGAATGTGCACTAATTTTAGAAATAATAAAAAAAAAACAGTTCTGCTGTCCAAGCTTAAATAAAAACCACAAAGTATAAATGATCCTAAAGGACACAGGATCTTTAACATTCTGCTTATGTAATCTAAAGAGGAACTAAGAAGGAATTTTGAAAAATATGTAAATGACATGTCAAGGGACAGCATTCCTCTCCAAGTGATCATCACATTCGCCAAGCTTTATGACTGCAACCTAGCCATACCACTTCAATAGGCATGATAAATTCACTAGGGCATCCAATTTTATCTGTCTGTCACTGCAGCAAGTGAAAGGCCAGCTAGAATGTTGAATTAGGTACTCCTGGACCCTTTTCCACTCGAGAGATAAATTGAGAACTTTGAATGAAGATTGAAGATCCAAGTGCACTGAGAATAAACGTATTGAATACCTGGCCATTAATAAATTGCAGTACACATGCATGTGGGTTATTTAATGGAATCTTAACCTCTAGATTCTCTCAGCGAAACTCTGGTAACACATTAGATTAAATTAAATGGATTTTTCCAGATGCTGTCATCTTTTGCCTCAGCAGGCATAAGCTCTGAAAGTAATACAACCTCAGCAGAAATTCAAAGAGGAAAGTGAGCTGAGAAACTCTATAGAGGAAGGGATCTATGCTCAGAGCTCTTATCTCTGATTGTATTAAGTTAAGGAATAGATGTGTATATCATGAATATGATATGGTAACTGACCAGATGAGCTCCTTTCGGATATTTCTATACTATAACTTTACATTATAATATTATAAATTGCCACCAGTCACATTGGATTTTCCATAGCTATAATTCAAAACCTGCTTGTTGGTACAATTGTTACTTGCTGTTGATAGTACCAATTATCAAAACAAAGAGATAATTAAGCCTGTATGGCTATTCCATCCTCTCCACTAACCTTGTAGGTATCCTAAGTCACCAGTTCTAGGCCAGTACAGACAAAATGCCTAAATCCTCCCCTTAGAAAGGATTTTGAGGAAAATAAATTCTACCTTTGGCCCTGTACATGAACAACTGTCTCCTGTAATGTGCTAACTGATACTACATCTGATAAAGGAGGGGAAAAAAGGAGAGGGAAAGAGGCTGCTAAGAGATATACCCTATTTTCTCTTTTGTTACTTCAAAGCAATAGCAGAGCAAGGAGAGTTTCAAATCGTTGCCACAGCTGTGAATGAATCTAATTTGGCTCTTGATCACAGAGTTCATAAGCTTAGTACTCAGTATTTCAGGGCAGAAGTCCTTGGTCCCTCAAGAGAAGGTGATCATAAAGCAAGAAAAGAAACTCCGGAGTGCCCAGTTACTTCCTGTAACATTATCTTCCCATTAACTCCCATGGTCAGCAATGGTTCAACCTGCCATAACTCATTTGTAAGGCTTTGGAAAAGATTCAGGCTTTGTTTTGAATCTCTCGGAATTTCTAACTGGGCAATGGACAAAGGACTTTAGTTACTGAAAACTGCTTTTAAAAAAAAGGAAACCTTATTTTTAAACGTACTGATGTGGAAAGCATATACACTTTTAAAAAATTCTTACAAAAATTCATTTCCATATTTCTTAGAACCAGGATGTAAACATCAAAATGGAAGAAATCTAATCCCTGCCTATTCCCCTCTTTATCTATCTGCCAAAAAGATAAGAAACATTCAACCTAATTTCAATAATATCTACATTTTTCTGATAGAATGAAGGCTATTGATAACTTTAATGAAAAACCTTCACTCTAGAAACCTTAAATAGGTTTGTGAATACATTCTATTGACACTGTGCCTAGTGATGATAATGAAATAAAAGTAAACATCATGCTGGAGTCAATTCTGTCATGTGCATGCTCAGAAGAGAGGTTTTTCAACATTCAACCAGAGAAAAATTAGGCATTCTGAGAAAAGCTTTCTCTTCCAAGGAAAGAAACAGCACCACAGAAAATAGCTATTGTCATTTAAAACATCAAAATCATCTATCATTTATTCAATCAATCAATGAACATATATTAAATGCCTACTTTGTATCAGACACTGTACTAAGTATCATTGGATTTGACAACCAAAAAAGGAGTTTCTTGGGCAGCTAGGTGGTGCAGTAGATAGAGTGTTGGGCCTGGTGTCAGGAAGATTCATCTTTGGAAGTTCAAATCTAGCCCCAGATTCTTAGCAGCTGTGTGACCCTGGGCAAGTCACTTAACCCTGTCTGCCTCAGTTTCCCCATCTGTAAAATGAGCTGGAGAAGGAAATGGAAAACCACTCTAGCATCTTTGCCAAGAAAACCCCAAATTGGGTCGTAAAGAGTTGAACATGACTGAAACTACTAAATAAGTAGTTTCTTTGCTCTTAACAAGCTCCTTTTTTGAAATATTTTATTAGACCAAGCTTTATCATTTTGAATAAGAAAAAACAAAAATCAAACAATGCAACAAACTATATATTAGAATGTTATTTTGTAATAGTACCAAAGCTCAGAAAGCCACAACAGTTGTTTGTTTATTTATAAAGCCTCAGAAAACCTGGAAATCAGAGAATTAAGAGCTGTGAAGATAACAATAATGTACAGGTGACATTTGGAAAGCACTATGAGAATTAGGAAGCCTTTGCATGTCTTCTTTGATTTGATTCTTACAACCAGTCTGTGAGCTTGGTGTTATAACCCTTCTTTATAGATGAGAAAGCTGAGTCTTAAAGAGGTTAAGTGATTTGCCCAAGGTCATACAGCTAGCAAGCATTTTAGGTAGTATTTGAACTTGGACCTTCCTGACTCCAATTCCAGATTCCAGCCACCTAAATACCCTGGGAGAAGCTCTGGGACAGTAAAATTTCAAACCTTTTCTTTCCAAAATAGCACAATCTTTGAAGAATCAAAATCAAAGGTGAACAAAAAGACAAGGAAGAGCCTCATAGTGGGCATAAATAGGCCTTTGTACATTACCAATGATGTCTTATAGGCAAAGAAGGATCGTAAAAAAAAAATGTTAGGGTCATGTGTGACTGGATAAGGAGATGGGCTGGTCACGTAGTGAGAAAATGGAATAACAAGTAAACAGTCCAACTGATACCCTGGAATCCATGGAATATTAAAAGATCTATTAGGAGGCCTCCAGTATATTGAGTAGATCATCTATATAGGACTTAGGAAAGGAAATGGAGAAGCATGGCACAAGAGAAGACGAGAATGCCTCAGTGGAGAGAACCTCACATCAGTAGGATCATGGATCCATCGAAGCATTGAAATTCCCTTCCAATACTGATCTCACTTAATAATATCCAGCAACTGTGCAGTGCTTGTGAAAAATAGATCTACACTGAACTAACTCTGATCCATGCAATTGCCCCACTGAGGACACTGATGTCAACATTGTTCCTCTTGATCAAATATATGGTTAACATCCCTTGTTATGGAATTCTGGCTGAGTGGTTGTCCACATAGAGAAGGGTTTAACTTCATTTGCTGACTGAATCTATACCCATAAAACAGAGAATTAGAGAAATTCTAAAAAAAATAACTAAAAATCAAAATGAAAGACAGTATGGTATAATTGATAGATCATGGGATTCAAATTCAAGGAGACCTGGATTCAAATCCCACCTTAGACACTTCACTAGTTTTGTGACCTTGGGATGGTCATTTAACCTTTTTGTGCCTCATTTCATTCAATTATAAGATGAGAGAATTGGATTTAATAGCTTTCAGAACTTATCATGCTGACTACAGCATAGTAGGTGCTTAGAAAATGCTCATCGGGGGCAGCTAGGTGGTGCTGAAGTCAGGATGACCTGAGTTCAAATGCAGCCTCTGACTAGACACTTGCCACTTACTAGGTGTGTGACTCTGGGCAAGTTATTTAACTGCAACTGCTTCACCAAAAAAAAAAAAAAAGAAGGAGGAGGAGAAGGAGGAAGAGGAGAAGGAGAAGAGGAGGAGGAGGAGGAGGAGAAAGAGGAGGAGGAGGAGGAGAAGGAGGAGGAGAAGGAGGAGGAGAAGGAAGAGAAGGAGAAGGAGGAGAAGAAGAAGAAGAAGACGACATTCATTGCCTTCACTCTAAGATTCCATTCAGTTCTAAATGTATGATCCTACAAAAATAATCTATCTTTTGCATGAAACACAACTCTTAGAGTTAACATATAGAAAGCTGTCTATTTACAGATAAAAGTAACAATCTAAAAACGATTAAATGTACCTCTATCAAGTACAGAAATATATTTAAGACCCTTCAGAAACCAAAGAGTAAAGACATCTTCAAAAGAAGATTCCTATTAATGTCACTGTCTCTAACTAATGGTTGACCAGGTGGGAACAGATTCTTCTGTCTTTCTCTGGATTTCAAAATCATATCAGAGAAACTTTCAAGGTCATCACATCTCCCAAGTACCTCACACCAGGTTCACCATTTCATTTACTTATTTTTGCCTTTTGTTGTTGTTGTTGAGTCTTTCAGTTGTCTGGCACTTTGTGACCCCATTTGGGATTTTCTTGGCATAGATACTGAAGTGGTTTTGCCATTTCTTTCTCCCCAGTTCATTTTATAGATGAGAAAACTGAAGCCAATTGGGTTAAGTGACTTGTTCAGAGTCACACAGCTAGTAAGTGTATAACGTTAAATTTGAACTCAGGGAGATGAGTCTTCTTGACTCCATGGCCAGTGCTCTATCCCCTGTGCCACGTAGCTGCCCCCTTTAGGTTATCAGAGGTAGCTTTATATTTACACTCACACTCTGTAAATCACTCTCCACACTTGGGCAATGTTGCCTGTTATAGATCACTAGGTTTGAAGTCATACATCATAGATTTAGAGTCTGAAAGGTATCTTAAAGATCAAGAACAAACCCTCTCATTTTTCACAAGTGAGGAATCTGAGCTATAGATAAGTTTAGTGATTTGTTCAAGGTCACACAGCTAGTAATTGCCTGGAACAAGATTTGAATTCATGCTTTCCTGGCTCCAAGTCCAGTGCTTTATCTAATACACCACCTAGACAGGAGGACCTGGGCTCACCTCTGGGCCTTAGGGAAATTACATAACCTGTTGCATCAGTTTCCACACTTGTAAAATGAGGGAAATAAGAGAACTTACTTCACAGGGCTACTGAAAGTATCAAATGAAATATGGGGTATAAAGTGCTTTTCAAAATTTAAAATACCATATATAGAAACTTAGTATTTTCATCATTAGCAATTCATTCAAAAATTGATAGACCAATCAGCAAAAGTTCAGGTCTCCTCAGAGAGTCTATAACTTGTAAGTGATTGAGGCAAAAGAGATTTAGGGTTTAAATTATTCAGATGATTGCTTCCTTCTCCTCTTTACTTTATATGGGTAGACAAAACCTTAGAAAAGATTTAGCCTGGGGCCTGTGTATTAGAGTAGGCATCACTAAGCATGTCATGTTGCTACCCCTTCTCACTACTGAATCTGCATGTGCAGGTGTCAAAGTGTCTTTTATAAACACATACTCTGGGTAAAAAAGTGAACTAAATGCTAAAGAAAACCCTGACCCACACCACTCCTTATTACAAGGCTTCATTGTATGTGGAACCGACCCTGAGCACTCCAAGGCTATGCTGGGTAAATACAAGTTCTGACAGGTCCTATTGAGCAGAAGAGTTTTCATGTACAGGCCAAACCCGGGACTATTTGTCTATTGTCTGAGGACCAGTTCGACTAAGTTTAAAGAGGTTCACACCTGAAAGTAATGCATTTCTTTCATACACAATTCATGAAAATCATTTTAAACAATATCTGTGTTTTGCATAAATGGATCTCCCACCATAATGAAGTAAATGGAACAGGAAAAGTATCATTATTTAGGTAAAAGGACAAAAAGCAGTCTGGAAAAAGGAAAGCAAGCTTTTCGCCATCTTCCTCTCCTCTAAGTATGCTACTGAAAAGACATTACCAACCCTATAAAGCTAAGCAAGGTGGTTGGTATCCCATACAATTAACTAATATGCTCCAGGCTGAATGAAATTGGATGTAAGAAGACAACATGCTCTAGTATCTTTTGGACATAGATAGTGTACCTGGTACTGTGAAAAATGGAAGTGAAACAATTCAAATTACCTCAGCTACCCATTCAAACTAAACCATCAAATTCAGATCTAAGTTATATTAAAAGAGGAATCATGGAAGTCTCTAAACATTTGAGATGTCAGAAAGCATTGACAAATGGAGAATATGTTTAGAGTCAAGAAAGATAGCAATAGAAATAAATACACACACACATACACAAACACACACACTCAACTTTCACCATGGGGCAACAGAAAATAATGGTCACTAAAAACCAGAAATAAACTAAAGGGAACAGTCAGGGACTAAAAATGTAGGCTGAATGAATGAATGAGAAGGAAAGAAAGCAGGGAGAGAGGGAGAAGAGTGAAAGAAGGAAGAAAGTAAGAAAGGAAGGAAGGAAGGAAGGATGGAAGGAAGGAAGGAAAAAGCAAACATCAAGCCCCTACTATTAGGAACTATGGATACAAACACAAAAGTGAGACATCTCTGCCCTCCAGGAGTTTGTATTCTAATAGGAAGACACAGCACATGCAGAAAAATAATGGTCAAGAAGGGAGTTTTAGTCTGAGCAATCTTCACAAGGAAGATAAGTAGAGTCTTAGAGCCATCAACTTCTCAGTCCCTTTCTAGTATCAATGGTAGCCCCAATTTGATTATTGACTATAGAGCAAGGAAGCATTGAAAGAGCAGTAGAGATATAGTACACACGGGGGACAGGAAGAAAGACAAAATTTTCATGCATGGTATGCCCTGGTTTCCTGATAGATGGCAGAATGGAATATGCAACATGATCTGGAACCAGCTAAATAGAGTAATTTAGATGAGTTCTCCTTCACCAAAAAGAACTGTTTATTCCTAGGGTTTAAACTAAATGTATAGGAACTGAAAGGATAGGGGAAAGATGGTAACTGGTGTGAAGAAATTGCTTACCTAAATATAATGAGAAATTAATGAAAACAAGGAAGTCTTCTAGTTTTAAAGGAATCAACTTCTTTAAATAACATAGGACATAGTAGTCCACTTGACTAAATGACTAAAATCTCAGTAAAAAAAGGAGGATATTTGAAAGCAGACTGATTATAGAGGAAATAGAGAAAATTAATTTAATGATTTGCTTTAAAAACAACAACCATCTCAAAATGAGTTTGCTTTGTGGAAAAGTAAACCTAAAAAATAAAGCCACTATTGTATCATCAACTTAAACCAAGTGAAGTTTGCCTTGCACTGAAGGCTGTCCTGTCCTGGCCACTTTTCAACATATTTGCTACTTGAAAACAAGTGACATCCTCTCTCAAACATAGGAAATGTGATCTTACTTGAAGGGTGGAGGTAGATAATGTCTTTCACCGTAAAGTCTCTGGACTGGGCAGCTTTCAAACATTCGGCCAGAAGGCTGAGGAGGAGTGCCCAGGCCAGTGCAGGCCAAGGTTCCATTGCAGACTGGGGTCTCACTCATGCAGAGATCCTGGGATCAGGCTCTCCTTATTACTGGAGAGAAATTGCAACTGAAATATGAAGAAAGACATCTCATGAGCACACAGCCGCCAACACATCTCAATATCCAGTATGAAAAAACCACCAGAGACTTGGCTAAATTCCTGGCATTGGGTACAGCAAAAGAGGTTAGGAAGAGAAAAGGGACAGAGGGCATGTGGGGGTGGGACAGAGAGAGGGAGAAGCCTTATAAGATGTAATTTTAGAGCACTTATAAAATTCCAACCCAAAATGTCTACTTAATCAGGACTACTAAGGTTCCATTGGTAGCTGTTACCTCTAAAATCCCATTGAGATTGTATCAGGAGAGATTGAATTTTCATGAAACCCAGATATTTCTACCACGTAGGCCAGAAAACAGTTGCCAGAGTGAGACAACAATTAAACAGGTAACTAAAGTTCAGAACAGTTTCCTGGCTAATGGCATGGCCCTAGCACTGCCACTGGACTTTTGCTGAGTAATCTCAGCAGTGGAATCTTAGATATGGGAGGCTTTTTAGACTAGGGAGAAAAGGAGCATGGTGCACATTGGTCCTCGAACCATGAATGTGCCACTAATCACAAGATTATCCTCTTATTAGGACCCATTTTCATTTATAGAAAGTGGATCTAATAAAATTAGATCAAAGTAGAATGGAAAATTTAGGCAATTATCCATATGACAGTCTACAAACATTTTCATATAAAATGAGGACTTGAAGCAAGAGTATCTTTTCATGGCTTGACTTCACTTCAAGTTTTGTTATGTAACAGTCCTATCATCCCTTCATCCCTTTCTGTTCTAGGACGACCCATTCTATTTGTTTCCAAATTGTCTAACCCATTAGATTGGGGGCTACTTGAAGACAGGGAGTGTCTTTTGCCTATTTTTTTTTTTTTTTGCATCTCTAGCAATTAGCGTAGTGCCTGGCATATAGTAGGTGTTTGCAAAATGTTTATTGACTTACTGAGTGATTTTCTAACAGTTCCTTTTACCTTTAATTTTCTCAGAGTCATTTTTGCTACTGTCCCTATCTATAATCTGCCTAACCATAGCTTTGCCTCAAAAATGATGTCCTAGATTCTGTTTGTCTTACTGAAATGGTCTCATAACCATCAGTCTCACTGAATGTCACTTACAAACATGACATTCCCTGTTCAAAAACCTTCCATTTCTCCCCAGTGCTCATGTCCAAACTCCTAGCCTTTGTCAACAATATCTATGACCCTCTGTTCTAGCCAAGCTAGCATCCTTATTGTCCTACAAGTAAGTCAGTAGATAACTACTTTTTTAAAATTAAATTTTATTTTTATTTTTGTTTACAACATTCATTTCCACAAGATTTTGAGTTACAAATTTTCTCCCTGACTTTCCCCTAACCATCACCCCAAAACAGTGATCCCACTGTATACCCCCTCCCCCAATCTGCTCTCTCCTATATCCTCCCCCATCCCCCTTCCAACTTTCAGGTATGGCAAGATGGATCTCCATACGCCAGTGTTTGTATATCTTATTTCCCAATTGCACGTAAAATAATAATAATAATATATTTTTTAAAACATTTGATTTTAAAACTTTGAATTCCAGATTCTTTTCCTTCTTTCCTTGTCACCCACCCTTACTGGGAAGATAAGCAATTCAATATATGTTGTACATTTTTAGTTACGCAAAACATTTCCATAGTAAATATACTGTGAAAGACTGACTATATTTCCCTCCATCCTATCCTGCCCCCCACTTGTTCTATTTTCTACTTTGACCCTGTCCTTTTTCAAAAGTGTGTGCTTCTAACTACCCTCCCCCTCCAATCTATCATCATTCCTCTTATCCCCTTCCCCCCCTACTTTCCTGTCAGGTAAGATACCCAATTGAGTGTGTATGTTATACCCTCCTTAAGCCAAATTCAATGAGAGTAAGGTTGACCCATTCCCTTTTGCCTTCCTGTTCTTTCCTCCATTGTATCAGTTTTCCCTTGAGTCTTTTATATGAGATAATTTACCCTATTCTGTCTCTCCCTATCTCCTCTCATTATATTC
>CM053588.1:206871175-206893869 GCA_028646515.1 Pseudochirops corinnae | reverse complement strand
ATCTATTTTCCAGGTCAGTGGTTTTTCCAAATGAGAATTTCACATTGTCTTCTATTTTTTCATTTGTTTGGATCTGTTTAATAGTATCTTGATTTCTCATAAAGTCATTAGCTTCCATTTGCTCCAATCTACTTTTGAAGGAATTATTCTCTTCAGTGAGCTTTTGAGATTCCTTTTCCATTGGCTTTTTAAGGCATTCTTTTCCTCATTGGCTTTTTGGGCCCCTTTTGCCATTTGAGTTTCAAGTCTATTTTTTAAGATGTTATTTTCTTCAGTTAGGTTATTGACTCTCTTTTCACGATTTTCTTGCATCATTCTCTTTTCTCTTCTCAATTTTTCCTCCACTTCTCTAACTTGATTTTCAAAGTCCTTCTTGAGCACCTCCATGGCCTGTAATCAGTTCATCTTTTTCTTGGAAGGTTTTGGTGCAGGAGTTCTGACTTTGTTGTCTTCCTCCCATTCCATGCTTTGATCCAATTTGTCTCCCAAAAAGAAATCTAATGTTTGATTGCTGTTCTTGCTTTGCTTCCTTTGCTTGCTCATGTTGCCACTCAATTGCTTGACTTTTGAGCTCTTTGCCATGGTAGAACTCTGCTTCAGAGAGGAGAGCTTTGTCCCAAATCACTGGGGTTTTCGCAGCTGCCGGAGCTATTAGTTGGGTGTCCTCTCTGCAGCCCCCACAAACTCTGGTGCACTGGTCACACACCTCAGGACCACCACCTAAGACTGTGATCCAGATCCAGGCAGATTAAAGCAAGAGTGATTAACCTCTAAATGGTTGCTTGGTCCCCCTACGATCTGCAGGCCAATAGCTCTGAAGCAGCCACATGGTGGTAGCTGCACAGCTGTGGGCCACAGCACCTCCACTGCTTCTCATTCCAGGGGCAGAGGCTGGACTGTGCTCCTAGCCCCCTCGGTTCCAACAGAGTTCCACTGACCTTTTACTTTGTCTTTGGTATTTATGGGTTGATATTTCTGGAAACCGCTACTGCTGCTGGTGATCCACTCTTCCAAAGTTTGCTGCAGCTGCTGCTACTAAGGGCCTCCCTGGGGCTAAAACTGCTGGCTCATCAGGGCTAGGTTCGGCTCCCAGCATGCTGCGATGGACCCTTCCTTCCGGCCTGCCTGGCTGCCTTTAGTGAGAGATTTGTTTCTCTCTGTCACTTTGTGGTTTCTGTAGCTCTAAAATTTGTTTAGAGTCTTATTTTATAGGTATGTGAGGTGGTTATAGGGGGAGCTCACGGTGTTTTTCTGCTTCTACGCCACCATCTTGGCTTCTCAAACATTTCTTCTAGATAACTAATTTTGAAGATAAAAAATAAAATAACCCAAATACTGTTGATCAGAAACATCCCTTAGGAATGACCAATCAGGGCAGACTCCTAGATTCCCAGGCATTAAGGATCCACCAGGTTAGGAAATGGATTGAAATTTAGGAAAAAAAAAAAACAATTAAGTGGGAAAGAAGATGCCTCAGTGAACTGATGGCTAAAAGTCACCTGAGGCTTATATGTAGGCAAAAAGCCAACACACAAACTTCTGACCATCATGAAGGCAAAGAAGAAGGGATGGCCCTACTCTACTTCTATACCTTCTTCATAGTTGTTCTTTTAATGATTTGTTTTCCTCTTTAAGCCAATCCTGGCTATTCATTTTAGGTGGAAGAATCTGCAATATGATTTGCACTGGGATCTTGCACCTTCAAGCAGAAAGCCTTATACTTCTAGACATCATAGAAGTGGAAAAAGGACCTGTATGTTCAAAATATTTATAGCAGCTCTTTTTGTGGTGGCAAAGAATTGGAAATCAAGGGGATGCCCATCAATTGGGGAATGGCTGAACAAGTTGGGGTATATGAATGTAATGGAATACTGTTGTTCCATAATAAATGAGGAGCAGATGCGCTTCATAATAACTTGAAGAGATTTATATAAACTAATAGTGAGCGAGGAGAACAGAACCAGGAGAACTCTATATGCAATTACAGATACATTGTATCTGTGACAACTAACTTTGATAGACTTGGCTCTTCTCAGCAATGCAACACTGTAAGACAACTCCAAAAGACTCATGATGGAAAGGGCTATCCACATCCAGAGAAAGAACAACAGAGTCTGAATGCAGATTGAAGCAAACTACTTGTTCTCTCTCTTTTGTGCTTTTTTTTTTATTTTGTCCCTTCTTTCTCGTTGTTTACTTCATTGGTTATAATCCTTCTTTACAACTTGACTAATGTTTAATGTGAAGGTATTTCTTTGATTTGCAAATATTTGATTGCATGCCACCATGGGGAGGGGTGGGAGGAGAGAGAGGGAGAGAAAATTTGGAGCTCAAGAGGTTGTGGAACTGAATGTTGTAAACTAAAGGTAAATAAATAAATTTTTAGAAAGAGAAAGATATGTCCTGCCCATATCTCCTTTTCCCTCCAACCACAACAACAAAAAGCTGCCACTAATGCATTTGCAAGCACAGACCTTAAGTGCTATTTAATCTCAGAGGTAAAGTACAGAGCTAGTTTTCCTAGGATGACATTTTTCTGATATGAATTTTTCAAACACCTTGGCTCCAACAGGAATTCTATCTTTTAATTTTAAATATATATGATTTGTTGAAAGAAATTGAATCTCTAGGATCCAAACTCATTTTACTCATAAAGTTATTGCTTTTAAGAGAAAGATTTTTTTGTGCCCGAGTTCTTTCTCACCTTTTTTCTGGGCAAATAGGGAGTCACATTTTTCCCCAATGAAATAGTGAAATAAACTTCCCCAAACATTATGAGTTCTTTGAAACTGAACAGATTCAATGCTTGGCAAAAATGTATTTTCCTACTCTTTTAAATGTTTTCTTCTCATCTACTTCTCATCATCTACATGACAAATGGTAGTTTGGGTAGATCTTATGTGGCAAACTTCTGTTGCAAAATTGTTCTAGAGAGAATGAATAGATAAGAGATCTCTCCCACCTTATTAGCTGGACTGAATTTTCCATCTCCCTTTGCCATGACGAAAACAGGATCGGTAAGGCAATTTATTCGTTTGACCCAAATAGGATCCTATACACTTTCGCAATGCTTATAAAATGCTACATAGGTATGCACAATACAATCTATCAAGATATTGCTAGTAAAGGCAAAACAAATGATGAGAAACAATAAAAGGATTTGGAATTAGTCTAAATATAGTCATTAAAAATGTGGTCTGCAAAGAAGTATATTGTCTATGGATTTTTAGTGTCATCAGAAAACTATGCTAGATAGAGTTCTAACTCCCAGATCTCACAACTAGGATCCTAGGGAAACTCAAATTACATCAAGGATTTTCTGAGGGGTGCTTTGATATTTTCCCTCAAGGGACACTATATCTTTTGGGTATTCTAGACATTTTGAAATTTCTATTCAATTTCTGCTCTTGAATGCATATATTATTTGAGCTTATGCCACAAATCTTTTGTACTTCCTCACAAGCAGAACTATAGATGGGGACTCTGATTTCCACAGTTCTCTGACTTTTCTTGTTATTTATGAGCTTTTGCAAATCAAATGCTGCTCTGATAGATTTAATTTGTGCTCCAAATTACTTTTGCATGACTTACTCAACTGCTGACTTCATTTCTATTGTGACTTGCTACATTCCTTTTCCACCCCATTCCCACCCCACACCAAAAAAAAAAAGTTAAAGGTCTATTTGGACTTTATTTTCATAGATAACTTCAAAACCAGAACAAAGAATGTATTTATTCCAGATGTTATTTCTTAATAGACGGTAAGGACAAATTTCTTATGGTTTCTGATTTTTTTTTGGAGGGGGGCAGGTAGAGCAATTGGGGTTAAGTGATTTGCCCAAGGTCACATGGCTAATTTTTGTGTTGTGTCTGAGGTTGGATTTGAACTCAGGTCCTTCTGACTCCAGGACCAATGCTTTATTCACTGCACCACCTAGGTGCCCCGATTTCTGATTTTTCTTATCTAGCTTCTTGTGGAAGCTAGGTGGCACAGTGGATAGAGCACTGGCCCTGAAGTCAGAAAGCCTGGAGTTCAAATCTATCCTCAGACATTTACTAACTATGTAAACCTGGGCACATCACATAAGTACTGCATACCTCAGTTTCCTAATATGTAAAAAATCAAAATAATATCTTGGCCAAGAAAACCCCAAATGATCATGAAGAGTCAGACATAACTAAACAAAAATAAACTAAACAACAGAAAAATTTACCAGGCACTGTTCTAAGCAATGGAGATGCAAAGAAAGGTTACTGAACTCAAGGAGCTCATATTCTAAAGGGTGAGATGACATGTGAGTAAGTAACTGGGCTTAGCAAGAAATATTCAGAACTGACTCAAGATAATATGAGAGGGAAAGACACCAGTCATTGGGGAGAGGAGGAACCGCTTTCCATAGAATGTAACTCAGGAGCTGAGTTGAAGGAAGCCTAAGAATCTAAGAGGTGAAGAGTGGGAGTGTTCCAGGAATGGAGGACAGCCTGAGTAAAGGATAGAGAATGGAGGTAGGGTATCTAATGCAAGGAACAGTATGTTCCATCCCTGTCGATGGATTGTAGAGAGTGATGAAGGTGGGAGGGAGGGGATGGGGAGAAAACTGCAAATTGTGATGGAATATTATTGTACTATAAGAAATGACAAGCAAGATCATTTCAGAAAAAGCCTAGAAAAACTTGCATGAACTGATGTAAAGTGAAGTGAGCAGAACCAGGAGAGCAATGTACACAATAACAGCAATATTGTTTGATGAAGAACTGATGATTTAGCTATTCTCAGCAATACAATGATCTAAAACAATCCCAAAGGACTAATGATGAAGCATACTATCCACTTCCAGAGAAAGAACTGATATTGACTGAATATAGACTGAAGCTTGCTATTTTTCACTTTTTTCCTTTAATTTATTTTCTTTTGAGTCTTGTACAAAATGACTAACATGGAAATGTTTTACATGATTGTACATGTATAACCTATATCTGACTGCTTACTCTGGAGAGGGAGTAATGTCAGAATATGGAACTCAAAACTTTTTTTTTTAATGTAAAAAAATTGTTTTAACAAATGTTAAAAATAGTTTTAAAATACACACACACACACACACACACACATACACACACACACATATACCCACATACACATATTCCTCTATATATACAATAGGAAAAGTAGTAAGGGTCTATGTGGTAAAGAGTTTTATGTGCCTGTTGTTTTATCTTCCTAACCAAAGGCTAGGCTTCTGAAGACAGACTTTTTGGATAGGAGATATGGATAGGAGAGATATTGTAAAGATAGAAATAAGATTTGACGATGGAATGGATGTGTGAAGTGAATGAAAGTGAAGAGTCAAGGATGATGATAAGGTTGTGAGTCTGGGAGACTGGGAGGATAGTGTGCCCTCCAGGGAAGTTGAAAAGAGGGATGGGGGTGAGTGGAAAGTGGGATATTGTGAGTTCTGTTTTGGACATGTTGAATTTGAGATACCCATGGGACATCCAGACAGAGATATTTTGCAGACTACTGGCAATTCAGGATTAAAGTTCAGGAGTGGTATTAGAGATGAATAGATCAAATTTTTAACTCATCTTCCCAGAAATGATCACTAAACTCATAAGATTATCAAAGAAGGGAAGACAGAAATGGAAAAGGGTCTAGCTCAGGAGTGGGGAGCCTGCAACCTCAAGTTCACTTATGGTCCTCTAGGTTCTTAGGTGCAGCTTTTCAACTTAGTCCAAGTTTTACAGAACAAATCCTTTTAAGGGGATTTGTTTTGTGAAGTTTGCAGTTAGTCAAAGGGGCACACTTTAGGATCTAGAGCAGCAGTTCTCAACCTGTGGGTTATGTTCAATTTGTAACCATGAAAATGCATCCTGCATTTCAGATATTTACATTACAATTCATAACAGTAGCAAAATTACACTTATGAAGTAGCAACGAAAATAATTTTACAGTTGGGGGTCACCAAAACATGAGGAACTGTATTAAAGGGTTGTGGCATTAGGAAGATTGAGAACCACTGACCTAGAGGGTCACAGGTTCCCCATTCCTAGACTAGCTAAAGAGCCCCTGTTGGGCTTATGTATCCCCTAAGAGAAGGCACAAGGGCCAGGCATCTTTTTTCATCTTCCCCAAAGCAACAACTTCTATCTGTGCCACCACAAGTATCTTTACCTTTTGCTACCTGCTTGATCTCCCAACCAGGATTGGGGAACCTTCAGATCAAAGAGAATCAGCTTTCCCTTTGACCTTAGGCCTTTAATCTCCTTTAGGGAAAAGGAAAGTTGGGTGGGTGGGGAGAGGATGACTAACAATCTCATTCTTTCATTCCATCTCTTCCTGTCTCTGGCTCAGGCCCTACTGCCTACAAACATGTCCGTGTCTCTTCCATCCTAACAAGAACAAAAAATCCTTACTTCTCCCTTCTATCCCCACTCACTATTGTTCGGTATCTCTTTTACTTTTTGTGGCCAAACTCCTCAGAGGTCATCTGTCATAGAGGAACCTCCACTTTCTCTCCTCTCATTCTCTTCATAAGCCCATTACAATCTGGCTTCTGACCTCATTATTCCACCAAAACTGTTCTCTCCAATGATACCGATAATCTCTTAGTTGCCCAATCCAAAGGCCTTTTCTCAATCCTCATTCTCATCAAGCTCTCTCCAGTCTCCGGACCCTGTTTATAATCCCCTTCTCCTTGCTATTCTTTTCTCTCTAGGATTTCAGGACACCACTCTTACTTGGTTCTCCTCTTACCTATCTGACTGACTACTCCTTCTCACGGTTTCATTTTCTGGATCCTCTTTCTGATCACACCCTGTAACTGTAAGTGCCCCCAAAGGGCCATTCTGCAGCCCTATTCTCTCTGTATAATACTTCACTTGGTGATCTCATCAACTCCATTGGGTTTAATTATCATTCCTGTGCTGATGACTCTCGAATCTATCTTTCCTGTCCCAAACTTTCTGCTGACCTCCAATCTCACATCTCTGTCTTCCAGACATCTCAGACTGGATGTCCAGTAGACATCTTAAACTGAAACGTCCAAAATAGAACTCATCATCTTTCCCTCTAAACCCTCTCTTTGTTCCCTCTTCCCTATTACTGTGGAAGGTAACATCATCCTCCTAACCCCTCATTATCACAACCTAGGAATTATCCTCAACTCCTCATTATCTCTCAACCACCACATCCAATCTGTTGCCAAGGCCACTTGATTTCACCTTTGCAAAATATCTTAAGTATGCCCCCTTTTCTCCTCTGACTCAGCCACAACTCTAATATAAGCCTTTATTACCTTATGCCTGGATGTATCAGCAATGCAGTATTCATAATGCCTACAGTAACTATAAATATGCTGATATGGATATTAATCACAAAATGTAACAGGCTCTCTACATAAGAAATATAGCTAGAGCATTCATTTAAATGCCAGAAAACGGAGTCCCCACACCAGACAGTCAAAGCCAACACAGTAGTTATGAAGTTGGCACATGTAGTTAAAGTAGTAAACACCACATTCTGAGAATAGCCTTCAAAACAGGACAGGCTACCTCAGGCAAAGATCCTCCTCTCTTCACGCAGGCAACCGCTCAGCGTCCAGGTAGCTTGCTCCCAGCAGCTCCGGCCCCCAGCAGTTCCCGTCTCAGGCAGTCCTCAGCAGGAGTCCTTAGCAGAGATTCTGTCTGGCTCAAAGAAAAAGGAGTTCGCAGCCGCTGCCTCTGCCGCTACTTCCAGTCAGCACTGCACGGAGACTAGCTTGGTTCTGGCATTCTCTTGTTCCACCCCTTCCTGCTACATCAGCAAGTTCAAAGGGCATGGAAGATCTTCAAATCCCAGTATCATTACACTGGACTATTGCAGTAGCCTGCTGGTGGGTCCACCTGGCTCAAGTCTCTCCCCAGTCCAATTCATTTTCCATTCAACCACTAAAGTGAAAGTCCAATCATGTCACACACATATACCTACTCAATAAACTCCAGTGGCTCCCTATCACTTCCTAGATCAAATATGAAATGTTCTGTTTAACATTCAAAGCCCTTTATCACATAGCCCCCTCCTACCTTTCCAGTCCTTACTCCCTGACATGTAGTCTTCACTCTAGTAATACAAGCTTTCTTGCCATACCATGAACAAGACACTCCACCTCTTGACTCCAGGAATTTTCCCAGGCTATCTCTGGTACCTAGAATACTTACTCCTCCTCATTTCTACCTACTAACTTCCTGGGCCTCCTTTAAATCCTAACTAAAATCCCATCTTTTAGAGGAAATTTCTTCCAGCCTTTCCCCTCTTAATTTGATTCCTATCCCACTGTTAACTATATCCTATTCATCCTATGTATAGCTTGTGCTGGTTTGTTATCTCCCCCATTACAATATAAACTCAAAGACTTCAGGACCTCACATACTTTAGGATAAAATACCCAGATAACTAAAACAAACAAGATTTTGAGACCTAAAGAATCTGGAGCACTGTCCTCAGATCTTCATTTTTCTCTGTCTAGGGAGCCTTAGTAGACTAAAAAATTAATACTAATTACAAAAATATAAATTAATGTGTTATCAAAAAGCAAACCTCCCAGATACAATATTTGGCCCTAGACTCTTATTTCTATTTCATTTGTCAACATTGTGCATAATGAATTGACATCAAAGAGAGAGATTCCTTGGGAATGGTGGGGTCCCCTAGATGCTTCTAATTTCAGATGACATCATACTGATTATTACATCAAGCCCTACAAGATTACAGAGCCTCCTGGGAAAGATCTGCAACCCCCCAAGATCCTGGCATGTCTATCCACCCAGGGATGACCAAATAAATAACACTGCGCAGATTTCAAAAACAATTTGAAGAAGATCGCACAGAGCTTGTCTCACAATAAATTTGTCTGGTACACACAGTACAGACTGATAGTTCAGTCCAGTGTTATACATGAAAAGGGGAACCAGCTGGATTACTTTTCTGAAATTGTACAATTCAACTATTCCCCCAATTTTTTTTCCAAGCAAAGTCTCATCTTTTCTATACTAACATTTTTACTAAAGTTACTATGCAGCAGAAAACGTAGAACACAATTGAAATGAGTATTGTACAGAAGGCAATGGAAATAGAGGCACGTGATGGGTGTGAGAAGGCTGAAACACATAATCAATAAGGAATTCCAAAGAACTGGAGTAAAAGACAGCATTAAAAAAATTGATTGATCATAAGAGAACATGAGCTAGTGAAGTGGCAAGAATGAGGGATATGAGGTATCCAGGAAAAGAGGAAGACTTCTGGCACATTGAGTCAATGCCCTCTGGTGAAGTTTTTGGAG
Source organism: Pseudochirops corinnae (assembly GCA_028646515.1). Classification (NCBI taxonomy): domain Eukaryota; kingdom Metazoa; phylum Chordata; class Mammalia; order Diprotodontia; family Pseudocheiridae; genus Pseudochirops; species Pseudochirops corinnae. Next base: position 206,884,555 of record CM053588.1, on the reverse strand, counting down.
AACATAAGCAAAAATCACAAAGGATAGGCAAGCATGGATGGTTTTGAACTGTATTTTTAGATGGAATACCCAATTGACGAGATCACAGATCTATTTCAACATTTGAGTGCATAATGAAATAGAGCAAAAAGAATTAATTAAAAATTAAATTAACCAGGAGTTGAGTGAAAACACAAATGTTTGCAGTGCCTACATGCTCTGTGTTAATCATAACTATTAGTACAAAAAAAAATGTATCCAACCTTAAGATGAAGAGGCAATTTCTACAAATGTCTTAAGATGGAAATGGTGATACAGAAATGATAGTTTTTCTTGCTAAAAAGGTAATATGACCTTTCCGTATTACTAAACCTGGAAATTAGGGGTCTGTAGGTAGAAAATTTCAAATGGAGATGTTTTCAAAACAGTCTTATGCTTCACAATTTGTCCAGGCCCACATCAAAACCTATGCAGCTGATTGAAAAGGGGGTATACCCAGCATGTCATTGCCAAAAAGGATACCATTTCCAGCATAAATGTTGCTAGAGACAAGTCATCATTTAACTAACGCTTGATGTTGCTCACTTCAGAGATGTGGGGGTTTTGCTCCCTCTATTTTTATCTAGTCAATGTTTCTCCCACATTTAAATCTCTATCAAAAAACTCTTCATGAGAATGTGACCTTCTTGAAAGTAAGGGCTGTCCTTATCTATCTTCATATCCCTAATATTCAGTACCGTGCCTGACATGTAGTAAACATTTCATAAATGTGTGCTAACTGACTGACCTCTAGCCCATCTTCCTTGAGTTTGGGGTGTTTTTTTTTGTATTTTGATTTTACACAATTTGGGAAGGGGCTCATAGGCTACACCAGAAGACCGAAGGGGTTCATGACTTGATGAAAGGTTGAGAATCCCAGCATCAGATGATTGCATAATGCTCAGCCATTTATCTGAAAATCTAGAAGGAATGCCTGTGATAAGACCCCCAATAAGGATGCTCCAGGAGTGGGACTAAGACTTCACAGAACTGGCAATCCTCCAGGGATTTTGGGGGAGCCTTGATGGAAGCATACGTATTTCTGACATATATGTAAGGAGATGTTCTATAAGTATAGGTAGAACCCGCTGTCCCGTTTCCTAACTTCACAGTGAGTCTATGAAATTCTTTCACTGGGTGTAGTGAAAATGTTTTTTTTGTATGATCCTTTAATGTTTCTTAAACTGGATGGTTTTCTCATACTTCCCAAACCTTATCTCATTATTTAGGGTCTAACTTATATCTTTAGCGGGTGATGCAGTTTTAATTTTCTATGGAAATTTACTAACTGTTCTGCTAAAAAAAAAATAAAAATAAAAAAAATAAAAACAAAACCCCATACTTTGACCTTCCCTAAAAGTATACCCTTAGTGGCTCCCATCCTGGGCATAGGCCAGCATGGCCAAGGTGACCACAAAGCTGAGGTCCTTTCGGAGCTCTCTGGAGATAAGGCCTAAGATGACCATGATGTTCAGCGGTAAACACCCCATCCTCACCTCAAGATAAAAGAGAAATGCTCCCCTCCTTGCTTTGAGACAAGGAAGAATGCCCTACTCCCAAAGTGGGGAATACCCTAGACCAGTGGTTCTCAACCTTCTTAATGCTGTGACCCTTTAATAGAGTTCCTCATGTCGTGGTGACCCCCAACCATAAAATTATTTTTTTGCTACTTCATAACTGTAATTTTGGTACTGTTATGAATCTATCTGATATGCAGGATGTATTTTCATTGTTACAGATTGGACATAACCCACAGGTTGAGAACCGCTGCCCTAGACAAAGCCTATGAAAACATACACTGAAACCCCCAGCCAGCAAGACAGTCTCTAGATTGCTTGATTGTTTCCCACTGTCAGCTGGTGTCCAGAGATCTCTGTCTCCATCCTTCAAAGATGACTTGAAATTCTGTATGGAAATCCTCTTAGCTATGTTCTTCTTCTTCTTCCTTTTCCTTATTCCCAATTAGGTTTTGCTGTTACTGTGCTAGTGCCTTTAAAAAAAATGCTCCTTGCCCATCAAAGGCTGCTAGTGCTTTAAGTGTAAATGTGCCACTAATAAAGATTCCTGCAGTCACTTGTGGGGGTGTCTCTTCTTGCCAGACTCCAGATGAACCAGTTGAATGGGCAGAAAGTCAAGCTGGAGCCACAGGTATCTTCTTTTACTCCATGAGCCGCTAACTGGAGCTATGACTAAGCACCCTGACCACTGCACCTCTACAGATGGAGACAGATAGTTTCACTGTTCCCTCTCATATATCCTGGACTGGATAAGAGGCCTCTGAACCATGTGCTCCACTGGAAGGAACCCCATAATCTCTTCCCCTTAGCTCATGAATAGGGATCACTCAGAGAAGTAACAACACCAATATCTTGATGAATATGGCACTGTGATTCAGGACTTGAAATGGCTGAGGTTCAATGATTGGGCTTCCTCCACCCCACTATATCCATAAATTGCTGACCAAAGGTGGAACTAGTCCCTCAGCAACCAAACTGATACTATGATGAGCATGGCACTATGATTCAAGATTCAAAGCATGGCTTCCTACCTCAACAATAGGGAATATCTTTTCCCCTTAGATCTGTGGGAGCTGACTAAGGCTGTAACCAGGGCCCTCCAACTGCTGTCATCAGGGTCAGAGTCAGAACCATGTACCATAGCAACAGAGAATTCCCTCCCCTATGATCAAGGGAAGGCCAATGCTTTCTAGGCAATGTAAGCAACTACATCAGTAGCACTGCCACTACAAAACACTGGGTAGACAGAGGATATCCCAGAGTTTAATGGCGAGTTTTTAAGGACTTCTATCTCTAGTGGATCCCCACAGCCTGGGTCAATGTCACCCACTACCACCACTACTACCACCAATCCCTGGCCCCTTCCCCATTCCTTTGCCTTTCAATGGAATTCCCAAGCAAGTTCTTCTCCATATCTCAACTCTGACCTAGGTATGAGCCTTGTCTTTACAAGTTGATTCCCCAGATGAGAATAATACTTTTTTCTCTGTTCTTCACAGACTGTTTTACTCTGCTACCTTCAGGATATATATATATATATATATATATATATATATATATAGTATATATAGTATTATATATATTATATATATGTATATTTTTGTCTGTGAGGTCAGCTTCTTTACTTGACAGCTCTCTGGGCACCTGAGCTCCTCATTTCTGGAAGTTATGTGCCCCTCTTCATAGCATAGGGGTTAAAGGCTCTGAAAACCAAGACTTAGGGCTCATTAGAATAGAGAGAGAGACCTTTTGGTCCAATCATGGACCTATTGAGCAACTGACACCGTACTCCTCCTAATCAAATGAGTTTCTTTTTTATCTTCCAGTTTGGCCCAGTGACACTAAAAATAGATAGTCTCATAAAAAGTATTCAGGAACAACACTTTGGGCATAAATGAATCGATTGCACAAGTATGTATTCATGCTCAAAATTACACATGGAGGATACTGAGCACAGACTTTCCTCCTCTGGGTTGAAGAAGATTAATTCTGAACCCATGCAAGGGCTACCCTCTCTGATTTACTGATAATTCATCCTTTTTTTTTTCTTTACCTCAGCTACTTTAAAAATGATTACAAGATGCTTTTCACAGTATGTCTAAAATTTGGAAGATATGTTAGAAATCAGCTGATTTAAAAATAAGATACTTCTTGTCATGTATCTATAAAGATATTCTACAAGAAATTGTTTGTACCAGGAACTGGGAGCTAGGGAAAAGGAAGAGAATAACCATTAGATTGTATTTACTGTGTGAGGCATTATATTAAGCACTTTTGCAAATTTATCTCATTTGATTCTCACCACAAATCTGCAAGGTAAGGTCTGTTATTACTCCCTTTTTACAGTTGAGGAAACTAAGTCAAACAGAGGCTAAGTGACATAAGTACTAAGTGTCTAAGGCCAAATTTGAACTCAGGTGTTCCCTGACTCTAGACTCAGTGTTCTACCCACTGAGTCACCTAGGTGCCTAAAGGGAGATACTTACCTAGGGGAGCAGCTTAGGGGATAGAAACTAAGTAATCAAACACATTCATCAGAAGAACACAAGTACTGAACATCAAAGGAAGACTGTGGCCAAAAGTCTGAGAAAACAATCGGGAACTAGAAAATCAATGGAAATTGATGGGTAAGACAAAATGGAGGTGAGTATGGAGTCTAGGCAGCAAGTGTAACTGTCAGCATCAAGGAAACAGTAATAAGTGGCTGAGAAATGACCTAGCCGGAAAGCTTCCTGAGTATGTCCTGCCAAGGTAGGAAGCAATGTCAGCTTATGGGATGCCTAGAACCCACAAGTCAGAGCCCATAAGTAGTTGCCTCTGGATGAAATAGGGATTGAGGGGGATTTTGAGATAGTAACAGGATGAGAACCTAACACAACTAAGAGAACCACATTAAAAATCCCATTGCCTGTTCTTTGTATAAACATAGTGTGGTGGACTGAGCAAAACTGAAATGAGGAATATATTTTTTCAGGCCCAGCGGCCTTCTTCTTTACAGAAGTGGACCCTTACTAGCTTGATGACCGTCTGGATCTTTGCTCTCCTGACTCCTGTACACTAACCCAGTAGAAATAAGTCACTGGATGAATGGCATAGATTCTAGACTGTGAACCTAAATAACCTTTTTAAAAGGACTGAACAAGGGGACATGGGTTCCATGTAAAGCATGAGGGACTTAGGTCAGAGAACCATTGTTTGCTAGGGACAACTATAAAATACAGTGACATTCTCGGGAGACTCTGTAATCTCCTTATCCAGAGGCATTTCACAGCAGAACATTTTCTTATCTGGCTAGGTCAGTGTGGCGGTTATCATCACTTGGATTTGTGAGGCTTAATTCCCTAGAACTCTTATTTCTTCCTAGGTACTATGTCTATAATTCAGGTAAGTTGCCACCAGTACAAGGTGGCACCTGAGCTGATAAAGAAGCAAAGTGATTCCATACACCTGCTTCATTGGAACAAAAATAATAGAGCATGCTTTTCTGATCAATTATGGTCAATTAAATAGCAAACCAAACTTTTTGTTAAATCATATAACAACAAATAATTAATAAATAATATTTTTAAACTTCTTTTTGGAGGGGGGAAGGCAAGGCACTTGGGGTTAAGTGACTTGCCCAAGGTCACACAGCTAGTTTAGTGTCAAGTGTCTACAGTTGGATTTGAACTCAAGTCCTCTTGACTCCAGCGTGGATGCTCTTTTCTCTGCACCACCTAGCTGCCCCAGTAATAAGTATTTTTTAAAGATATACCTAATTTAGAACAGGAGTTCTTAAATTTTTATTTATCATGTATCCTTCCCTCTTTGGTAGCCTACTGACTTCTTCTCAGAATAACATTTTTAAATAATAAAATACATAGGATTGCAAGAGAAACATATTATACCAAAATACAGCTATTAAAAATTTTTTTTAACTCAGAAACCTCAGGTTGAGAACCTCTGATTTAAGATTAAAGAAATATAAACACTCAAGTCCAGTTAGGTGCCTCTCTTACTAATCTTCAGTTGGTTTTTATTTTCCTTTTTGGAAGGGAGAAGGCAGGGCAATTGGGGTTAAGTGACTTGCCCAAGGTCACACAACTGATAAGTGTTAAGTGTCTGAGGCTGGATTTGAACTCAAGTCCTCCTGACTCCGGGGCCAGTGCTCTATTCACTGTGCCACTTAGCTGCCCCAATCTTCAATTTTTATCAATAAGTTAGAGAAATGGTCCCACTCTTCTTGGCTGCCACCCAGCTCAACAGTAGCTTGATCTACTTATGTCAGGTTCTGTTAGTAACAGCTACAAACCCATGGCAATTTTCACAATCCGGTCTCTGACATAAGCTGCTATTTGTGAAAAAGGATTGAGGTTTTCGAAAGCCCAGCCTGGGCTAGAATGTACCTTTTAAAACACAGCTAAAAGAACATTACTGGATTTTAAAACAGAAATACGAAGTTATTTCACCACAAATGCTTGGTTCTTCCAGTAGTAGGAGAAGGCCCAGTATAGCAAGAAGAATTCTGTGTTTGGAGCAAGAGGTTCTGAGTTCAAATCACAGCTTGTACCCTGTGTGATCTTGGACAAGTCGATTCACATGTCTGGGGTTTACTTTCCTCACCAGGAAAATGTTGGGACTGGACAAAGGTCTCTTTTAGCTCTCCATCTATGATCCTTTGCCCTCTTAAGATCCAATCCAGCCCTAAGCATCTAAATTCTTGAGCTATTTGTATAATAGGTCTCATGTATCTTGTATCCCTGGAACAAAAACTCTAAAGATATGTCCAATTTATTTATAAGCATCTATAAATAACAGTTATTAAAGAGAGAAATTATCATCTTATAACATTATTCAGCAAAAACAGCTGCAATATCTAAGAGGGATGTCCTCGATAACAAAGGGCATTTTTTTTCATATATGTTAACTCCCTCCCTAGAAAAATATTTTACTAGCTGTTTAGGGGTAATGAAATGCAGGCTTTGAAACTGGATTTTCTGAGTAACTACTGATAGTGGAAATGGTCATCTGATAGTTCATTCCCTTCCTTTTTCTAATCCTCTAGTTACTCCTGTTCCTTGTTTTTCCAACCTACATCCTCTGTTCTAAACTTTATAATACCAATGTAATGGATTTATGATTCCATATACAGCTTTTTAAATGAAGGGAAGGCACCATGTGGATGTATCAAACATGCAATGTTCATTTACCAAAGGACCTGGCACAGTGTCCAGGATGATGCCTTGAGCATCAACATTAGTAAATGTTGAGTAAATGAATGGATGGTTTAAGAAGATCTGGTCATCTATATAAAGGGGAAGCTTATTAATGACACTAAGTATGGCATGACATTAAACTATTCTTTCAAGAATGCTAACCCACTCACCTTTGGATCATATTTACCAGATGGCTGGCTGAGCATGGTCATAGAACTAAGCAAGACTATTTTAAGTGGCTCATGTGGGAAACAAACTCATGGCCTACTTATTACGGTGCCACATTGACCAATCAGCAACAATCTTAATAGGTAGCCATTATAGGATGGTAACGTTAAAATCCAAAGGACCCCACATTTCTTCCTGGCAAGCTTAAGATTAAGATCTATAAGGGCACTTAAGTCCCCCTTGGCTTGACCTACTATTTTACAGATGAAGAGACTTTGGCCTAAAGAAATTATGGACCTTCTCCAAGATAGTAAGTGACAGAGGCAGGATTTGAACCCAACCCAGGTCATCTGGTTTATAATCCAGTGCTTTTTCCAGTGTACTATTCATGACACCACATTGACAGCAAAAAGCAAAAAACAGCCAAACCAAAACCAACCAAATTAAAAAAAAAAAAAGAGAGAGAGAGACTGAAAGGGAGAAAGGGTCCTTTATTTACTTCTTTGATTTTCTCCCTCACTCGACAGAACTGATGGACATGTCAGCTGCTAGATGTCCGTGACTCACAATACCAAGTACTAGACAGAGTCTCCTAGACTAGTCGTCTTTGAAGTGGAGGCTAGGGCTTCCTGGGAGAATGACTCCAAATGGATGGACCCAAAGGACGTGCAACCAATCAATAAAATGGTGGAAAGATGAATCACATATGACATATGAATCACATATCACCCCTACCTCAAACCCTTTAGCCAAATGTGGGCTCTCTTCAATAGCTACATCCTTTCCAACACTTGCTCTTTCCTTTACTGCGTCTGCCTATAAGTGTCACTGCCCTAGCTGTGGGGCTCTCAAGGAGGTAATAAACTGATCCAACCATAACTACAGTCACTACTAGGCAGAATTCCCAATACAATCCATTCTCTACATCGCTGCTAAAGTGATTTCTTCAAAGTACAGGTCTGACCACATCATTCTCCTGAACCTCAGTACACTCCAATGGCTCTCTAATGAGTAGGACCAATTATAATTTCATCTTTACCTTTACCTTGTCAATTTCTATTTTTGTAGAATTATAACATAGATAATTACTTGTAGATATTACATGTTTATAATTTATAAATAAGTAGATATATAATAGGAGTGCACACCCAAAATGTTTGGAAACCCCTACAGATTCCAGATATTCTTACACAGATGAGACATTCTGGGGACAGTGATCCAAAGTGACAAGTTCTTACATTAAACCAGGACCCATCTTGGATTTACCCTTACTAAAGTAAGTCCTTTATGACAAACCTAAAGTCATAGCTATCCTTGGCTCTCTAGAAGCCATTGGTTTCCAAAATCACTCTCAAGATATGAACTTAGTGATGCTGAATTCTCTCCACACATCCAATATTTTAACTGGGGTTGGTGCCAGGTAGAATAGGGTATCCAGTGGCCTGACTCCTTTTCATTATGGCAAACACTGCAATAAATAGCATTATTTATTTCTTCTCTCTATAGGAATCTTGACTCCTTGAGGATGAAGAAAAGAGCAGAGCTAGTTGTCCCAGGGGACTATAGTCTTAGAGCACAGGAAGAGACCAGCAAAAAACAAGAGGCATAATAAGACTTTTGTTCCATTCAAACTCAGAATCTTTTTACTATTGGGCTCAAGTCATTCTTATGTTCTTCCACAACTTGGGACTAAAATTACAGATTCTTACGGCTTGGAAGAAACATCAATTCTAACCTTGTTTGAATAAAAATCTCCTCTGCACCACAACCAGCAAGTAATTCAGTCTTTACTTGAAAACCTCAGGTCAGAGGGAATCTATCACTTCTGTTCTTCCTGAAATGTGGCCCCAGAGCTGAACACCATATTCTAGATGGGATTTGACAAGGGCAGAGTAAAGCAGTTGAGCCACTTTCTTATTTTACCAGAGAGGAAACAGCCTCAGAGTGTTCAGTTGATCCACTTCAAGTCATATAGGTAGAAAGCAGAAAAGCCAGAATTCAAACTCAGGTCCTTTGACTCCAAATCCAGTATTCTTTCTCCTATCTTCATGTTATCTTTACATGAGGGTACAATATCATACTCAATGGGTCTTGAATAGAGCACATAGTTTCTGACTGCCATGTCCTAAGATGCTAGGGTTTTAAGTAGATATATGTACTATGATTAAATGGAATTTGTACTCAAATGCTTCCTTCCTGTCTCAAGTCATTCCACATATAGCACCCACCAATAGCTCAAAACATTTGGTGTCTATAATGGGTTATAGCCTATTCTGGTGAGATGAGGACAGAATGTACCTTTACTGATCAAACATGATCTGAGTGAGTGAGTAGTCTGGCAATGATAAATAGATATGGTGCCTTCCCTCATGGAGCTGATAGTCCAGAAAGGGAAATAAAACATGTATATGATAATTGCTTGAAAATATGTACTAATTTATCTCTTTTTCTTACATAATAGTCTCAGTAAGGATATTAGGAATCATAAGAAAGCAATAATGGATTGCTTTCTTCGTAACAACCAGTTGAGCTTAGCCTCACTAAGATAATGTTTTTATGAAAAATCATAATTTTAAAACACTAGGGAAATGGGCTTGGAGGAGGCTTCACAGGGTGGGGAATGCAGCAGGGGAGCAGACATTTGGGTAGCATGAAGATATTGAATCCCTGGGATACAGGAAAGAGGATGCTTAGCAAGGGGTGGAGGGTGGGAGCCAAAGGAAAACTTTACTTGCTAAAAAATTTTGCCTAGGTTCAGGAAATGACCTCTAAGACCTTTCTAACTCTGGAATTCTATGAAATTTTGCCCAGAGCTATCCCTTTTCAGAGGAAAATAATAAAGATGCTCACAATTTGGCCTTTGCAGCACCCGTTTTGAGACATGCTCAGGAATGTGAAATAGTTTATTAGACCTGAGCCCTCTCCCTACTCTGAGAAACTATATATATTTTGCATTTAATTTTCTATGTCCATATAGTACCCTCTCCCTCCCTTCCACCTAAAATAGTCATCTTCTTGAGGGCAGGGAAGATTTTATTTTGTTTTTTCTTATATACTCTGTCCTTAATATAATGGTTGGTACATAGTGAGTGCTTTTAAAAATGTTGTTGAATGAATGTCATTGAATACAGCTTACACTTCTTTTATTGCTTTACAGTTATAAAACACTTTAAATAAATTATCTCATTTCAGCTCAACTCAGCAAAGATTTAATAAGTCTCTCTTATGCTCCATAAGATAGTATGCAAGTATTATTATTTCCATTTTCTGGATGAAGAAATTGAGTTTGAGAGAGGAAAAAATTAGTTGTCCAAAGTAAGTAGAAAAGACGTAAATTTAGATCTTTGTGACTCTCAAACTCAGATCTCTTTTTACCATTTTCCTACTATGTTTCCTTGAAAGTCACAGTATTACTGACTTCATTGTTTATTTGTTCAGTCATGTTCAACTCTTAGTGACTCAATGGACCATAGCACATCGGACCCTTCTGTCTTCCACTATCTCCTGAAGCCTGTTCATGTGCATCGCTTCCCTGACACTATCTATCCATCTCATCCTCTGCCATCCTCTTCTCTTTCTGCCTTAAATCTTTCCCAATAGGTTTGCGTGTATGGTCAAATCCTGCCTCTGCTACTTATTACCTGAGTTTTGTACAAAACACTTTACTTTCTGGGTCAATTTCCTAATCTGTAAAAGGAGGGGGTTTGACTAGATAATGTTTAAAGTAACTTCCAACCATAAATTATGTGATCCTATCAACCTAATTATGAAGCAATTGAAATTCCAGGCCTCTGAGAAAAGGATTAGTAATAAAAACAGAATCATGGCTTTCAGCCAAACCTAGCCCCCAACTCTAGCTGCCAGGCAGACTGAGGCTATAAACAAGCAATCTGGGAGAATTTTGGAATTCGGCTGAATCTCTGGAAGATCTGATAATCTGCAGAAACTTTATTATGTTGCTTCTTGGGGCTACTATTATGTGTACATTCTTCTGACAAATAGGAAAAGTGCCTGAAACAACAACGGGGAAAATAGCTACAGTGAAATTTGCCTAGAATCAGTGAGGCATATTCTAGTAAGCAAGTCAGAATAACTTCCCCCAAGAAATCCACAGGGCAGTTAGATGGTGGGATAAATAGACCCCTAGGCTTAGAATCAGGAAGATTCATCTTCATCAGGTCAAATCTGACCTCAGATACTTACTAGCTGTGTAACCCTGGGCAGATCACTTTAACTCTGTTTGCCTCAGTTTCATATCTATAAAATGAGCTGAAGGAGGAAATGGCAAACCACTCTAGTGTCTTTGCCAAGAAATTCCCAAAACGGGATCACGAAGAGTTGGACACAACTGAAATGACCCAACAAAAAGAAATCCAGACATTGCCAGATATCTCCAAGCTAGAATCTACATTTTATTTTGAAACATAAGAAAATTTAATTAGTCAAGAAAAAAAATATACTGAAAATTATGGACGATTTCTTTGAAATAATGCACCATCAATCCCTGTCAATTCATCTAGAGATTATGCCAATGTTACACCCATTTTTCTGGCTTCCATCTGCCCTGGACCAACCTAAGCTATATGCCATCTTTCCCCATTATGATGCAAATATTGGCATTCCCAGTGATTCTAAGACTCTCCCCTAAGAGGATAAGGGGGTCAACAGTAAATATTATAAAAATTGCCATTTATCTGAAACTTTAAGATTTGTAAAGCCCTTCATATCACTTAATTTGATGCTCATAACAACCCTGGGAGCTAAGGAGTATGATTATTCTCTTCACAAATAAACTGAGATTCTAAAATGCTGAATGGTCACAGAGCTAGCACTGGAGTTCTTGGAGATCTGTATTCAAATGTCACCTTCAAGTCTAGCATTTTCATCACTAAACCATACTGACTCACAAGATGGGTGTCATTTGAGCTAGATGGAGCAAGACTTTCTCTGGCCAAATGATGCCCTTTGAGATCATCTCAAGTTGATTTTGTGTCCTGTGGGCCTCAAGGAGATAACCTAATTCTTCATAAAAGGGTTTTCTGGATCATAGCACCTTATACCTCAATCAAAGAGGCATTTACTAAGCATCCACCAGGGTCAGGCACTGTTCTCTAAGTACTTTGACTTAAATTGTGACGAGGTACAATCTCCACCTAATTGGCAGAGAGCTGGCCTTGAAGCTAAGAGTCCTGCCCCTCACACATAGTGGCTGTGTGACCCTGGACAAATCTGAGTCCTCTAAGCAACTCTCTGCAAGTTGGTGAAGTCTCTGGACCCTTCCCAGAACAATGGTTTTAAACGCATAAGATAAAATAAATAGGGTTACAAAAGAAAACAATTATAGTGAAAAGAAAGGGATATTTTTTCCCATCCAAGTTCATATACCCCCTCAGGAAGTCTCTATTCCTGTGAGTTCCCTATACCAATGCAATCCCCTTTGGGCCAGGAATTGAACTAAGTGAAGGGGACACAAAAGACAAAAGGAGATAGTTCTGACCTTCAAACTTACCTTGTATCAAGTAACAAAGAGATCACTGATGTAAAAGTACTTTGAAAGCTGTAGGGTTACAGGAAAATTATTTCTCTGAGAAGCTTCAGGGCATATGAACAACAAATGAAAATATGTGTAATCATCACACTCTTAGAAAAACAGGAAAAAGAAGCAATATACTAAAGTAGTCAGGAAGGCTAGAAGATCCAAAGATAAATAACTTCTCCTCTGACTCCTTGAAGATAAAGAGGGAACCATAATCAGGAGCCATCTAATTAATATCCATTTAAAAAAACATACAAAGTGCCTTGGAATGTGTGTGGAAAGCATGCTAAATTCTTTCAGTTATCCATGTCTGTAGGAATCCTTTCTGTTCCTACCCCAAGCCCACCACCCAGGTACCACCATCCATCTGGAATTGCTTACTTAAATTACAGGAATTTCGAGGAAATAAATCGCCTTACATGAGCTCAACCTAAGTTCAATTGGTTTCAACATTTATTAAACCCTTACTAGATGGCTCAGTGAGTAGAGCTCTGGGCCATGGAATCAGGAAGACCTGAGTTCAAACCTGGTCTTGTGACCCTGGGCAAGTCAATTAACCTTTGTTTGCTTTAATCTACTGAAGAAGGAAATGGCAAACCACACCAGTATCTTTGTCAAGAAAATCCCATAGACAGTATGGCCCAAGGGGGTCACAAAAAAATCAGACATGACTAAGGAACAACAAAATATACAGAGCATGTTACTAACTAAACATCTGAGTATAGTCAATGTTTAAATAACACATAGAGCCAGAAAAATAGTGACAAAATTCATCTGGAAGAACAAAAGATCCAGAATACCAATGGAATTAATGAAAAGAAATGCTAGGGAAGGTGGCCTAGCCATACCAGATTTTAAACTGTATTATAAAGCAGCACTCATCAAAACTACTTGGTACTGGCTGAGGAATAGAGTAGTGGATCAATGGAATAGATTAGGTACACAA
>CM053588.1:206813278-206871075 GCA_028646515.1 Pseudochirops corinnae | reverse complement strand
GACTATAGCAATCTACTGTTTGATAAGCCCAAAGACTCCAGCTTCTGGGATAAGAACTCACTATTTGACAAAAACTGCTGGAAAAACTGGAAAATAGTATGGTAGAAACTGAGTATAGACCAATATCTTACACCATATACCAAAATAAAGTCTAAATGGGTTTCACAATTTAGATATAAAGGCTGATACTATAAGCAATCTAGGAGAGCAAGGAATAGTTTACCTGTCAGATTTATGGAGAAGGAAAGAATTCATGACCAAACAAAAGATAAAGAGCATTGAGAAATGCAAAATGGATCATTTTTATTACATTAAGTTGAAAAGGTTTTCTACAAACAAAGCCAATGTAACCAAGGTTAGGAGGGAAGCAGAAAATTGGGAAAGAATTTTTACAAGTGTCTCTGATAAAGACTCTATTTCTAAAATATATAGAGAACTGAGTCAAATATGTAAGAATACAAGTCATTGCCCAATTGATAAATGGTCAAAGAATATGGCAGTTTTCAGAGGAAGAAATTAAAGATATCTATAATCATATGAAAAAATCTATAATCATAAGAAAAAATGGTCTAAATCACTGTTGATTAGAGAAAAGCAAATCAAAACAGCTCTGAGGTAGCACATCTCACTGGTCAGATTGGCTAACGTGACAAGACAGGAAAGTGACAAATGCTGGAGAAGATGTGGGAAAACTGGAACACTAATGCATTATTGGCAGAGTTGTGAACTGATCCAACCATTCTGGAGAGCCCAAAGGGCTATAAAAATGTACACACCCTTTGAACCAGCAATACTATTTCTAGGACTGTATCCGAAAAAGATCACACAAGTGGGGAAAGGATCCATATGTACAAAAATATTTACAGCAGCTCTTTTTGTGATGGCAAAGAATTGGAAATCAAGGGAATACCTCTCAATTGGGGAAATGGCTAAACAAATTGTGGTATACGAATGTAATGGAATACTATTGTGCTATAAGAAATGAAGAGCAGATGAACTTCATAATAACCTGAAGAGACTTACATAAACTGATACTGAGTGAGAGGAGCAGAACCAGGAGAACATTGTACACAATTACAGACACATCGTATCTGTGATGATTGACTTTGATAGATTGGGCTCATCTCAGTAATGCAAGGTTATAAGACAACTCCAAAGGACTTATGATGGAAAAGGCTATCCACATCCAGAGAAAGATTTATGGAGTCTGAATGCAGATTGAAGCAAACAACTTGCTCTCTCTCTTTTTTGTTTTGTTTTCTTCCTTCTTTCTCATTGCTCATTCCATTGGTTATAATCCTTCTTTACAACTTGACTAATATTTAATGTGAACCTATATTGGATTGCATGCCACCATAGGGGCGGGAGGAAGGGAAAGAAGAGGGAGAGGGTGAAAATTTGGAACTCAAAGGAACAGAATGAACAAAAACACAGAGGCCAGAAAGTATAGGGTTTGTACAGAAGATAGCAAGTAATTCAATTTGGATGGAGTTTATTGTATCTAGTATAAGATAAGGGTGGCATCAGATTGTGGAGAGCCTTGAATGCCAAAAAAAAAAGAATTTGAACTCTACTTAGTAGACAAAGGGGAGACATTGAAAAACTTTAAGGGGAATGGCATGATCATAAGATAGAAAGTCACATGACAAGGTCTCTACATAAGGAAGAAGTATGGCAACAGGATGACGAATGGTTTGGAAGATTTTGATAAAAGAGGCTGGAAAACCATTAGAAGTCTACTGAACATTCCAGGAAGAGAGTAAGAAAGGCCTGTGCTAGAGTAGCAACAATCAGAAGAAAAGAAGACTAGAATAAATAGACTAGAAAAGAAGACTAGAATAAATAAATAAAAGACTAGATAAATAAATAGAAGACTAGAATAAATAAAAGAAATAATACTGAAATGGAATCAACAGGATTGAAAACTGGTTTGATAACTCAAAGTAAGGAGAAGAAAGAGGTGTAATTGGGGATGGTCTCCCTGAATGAAAAATGTGCTTTATTTCCATTTCATATCACTAGCTACCCCATGGTGCTGAGGGAAAAAAGGAAGTAGGATAAAGGTGCTCATGGCTAATCCTACCATATACCCCCAATATTAGCATTAGACTTCATCTTCTGTTTACTACTTTAAGCTTGATGAGGCAGGACAGGTAGAAGAAAGAAAGAGAAAGCCAGGACCCTAAAATGACAATGCATGTATTTGTATAGAAGACTCCTGAAAAAGTCTAGAATATGAGGAACTGCTGAGAGAAGGCAGGCCTGGGGCTCTAAGAAAAAACACAAGGGAATGTAATGGAATACTATTGTGCTATAAGAAATGGGGAGGAGATGGACTTCATATTTACCTGGAGAGGCTTATACAAACTGATGCAGAGAAGAGCAGAACCAAGAAAAATTTGTACACAATCACAGACAAATCGTATGTGTGATGACCAACCTTGATAAACTGGACTCTTCTCAGCAACACACAGCTATAAGACAACTCTACAAGTCTCAAGATGGAAGGAGATGTCTATGTTCAGAGAAAGATCTAGAAAGAACAGAGTTTAAACGGGAACTGAAGCTACATGCTATCATTCTTTTCCATATTTGGTTTTGTTTCTTCTTTCCCACTGTTCACTCCATTGGTTACGATGCTTCTACACAACCAGACTAATGTCCAGTGTGAAAGTATTTGCAGATCCAGTACTTGATTCCATGCCCCCATGGGTGGGAGGGGAGAGGGAAGGGAGAAAATTTGAAACTCAAGGGATTGTGGAACTGAATTTTGTAAACTAAAAGTAAATAAACAAATCAGTTTTTAAAAAAATAAAAGAAAAAGAAAAAAAGAAAAAACACAAGGACCCTGAATATGAAGAAAAAGTAGAAAGGGATGATTCACCAAAAGACAACCTTTACTTACTTAACAATGTTGCCTAAGGCAATTCTTGTGACAGGAGGGATACTGGGGAGGGAAGAAGAGAAGAAAAATAAAGCAAAAATCAAAGCCTTTCATCCCTTAGGAAGAGTTTAAAATACTTCTTCTACTGTACATGTCAGTTTTATGAGTAACACCATAACACATCTTGTCAACTGGCCCCACAGCAGACAACATTGAGATATTCTCCATACTGCCTTAATTAAGTGAGGACAATTAAGCAGTCAAACTTAATCAGTGTACAAATTACTCAGTTGGGTTGTGACCATCTAATGTTCCAGTTGCTAATTATAAAAGCCAGAGTTTTTGGAGCTTACTGAGGGAGGAGCTAGGCAGGAAGTACACCTAAAAAAAAATGACTGCATGCATGCCTCCTCCAGCCTCTAGTTCAAAATATTCAAAGAGATTTCCCCTGGCCTCCCAGTTCCTTGGTGTCCCTGAACTGGTTTTTATTCTTCAGAAAGAAGGGAATTTCTCATTTCCTCTGTGTGTGTGTGTGTGTGAATACAAATATGTTTTATATATATATGGGAGAGAGAAACAAAGACAGAGGGAAGAGAGAAAGAGTTGCAAAGAGAGAGGAGAAGAGAGGATGCTTATGGATTAACTGATTAAGTAATGTGCTGTGCATGTATTAAATTCAATTCCACAAATATTTATTAAGCACCTATAAAATGATGGTTACTGGGGCTACAAAGATCAAAAAACATCCCAGTCTCTTCCCTTAAGGGGAGAGGCTCTAATAGGAGGTATAAGGCATATATATAAATAGTCATGATGCAAAAATTGGAAAGGTCCTGGTTTAAGCCAACAAATATCAGCCCTATAATTAACTTGAAAAAAGAAAACTTCTTGAAGTTGTTTGTTTCCAGTGCACAAGTGCTCATGATTGTTGTTTCAGTTATTTCTTTGGTGGGTTTTTGAGAATTTAAGATCTACTGTCATTATAGACGGGCAATATGATTGAAGGAATGATAACTGTTTTTGGATTATAACTTTGTTCAATGATTCTCTGATGACTAATATCAAGAGAGACATAAAATTGTGAGGTACACCTTTGTCAATGGTGCTTGCTGCTGTCACAGGAGATGTCCAGTGCTGGCTCTGAGTAGAAAAGGGATTCCCTAAAAATAGGGGCTTCTTCTAAGATGTTCTTGATTACAGGTAACATTTTTCATCAAACTGCAGAACACTACAAAATTTCCTAAATGAGATTCACAGTCACACAGAAAAATTAGGCTTTACTCTCCATCCAGAAAAAAAAAGAAGTCAATGAAAAATCCCTATTTTTCCCCTTTTTCGCTGGCTCTGCCCTTGATGGAAGCGGAGCAAGCTTACTCTCCTGGCTTAGGGGTCAGCAGGGAGTGCTGCCACTACCTCTGACATGAACAGCAGCCAGAAACATGGTGGGCCTGCGTGTGCAGGGCCCTCTTCATCGGCTACTGTATTTACGTTGACCGCAAGAAAGGGAGCAACTCCAACTTCAAGAACAGGCTCCAAGAGCTAAGAAAGAAACAGAAGTTTGCTAAAGAGAGAGCTGGGCTTTCCAAGTTACCTGTTCTTAAAGATGCAGAAGCTGTTCAGAAGTTCTTTCTTGAAGAAATACAACTTTGTGAGGAATTACTAGCCTAAGGTGAATATGAAAGGGGTGTTGACCACTTGGCACATGCCATTGCTGCCTGTGGGCAGCCACAGCAGTTGTTGCAAGTTTTACAGCAAACTCTTCCATCACCAGTGTTCCAGATGCTTCTGACTAAGCTGCCAACAATTAGCCAGAAAATTGTGAGTGTACACAGCTTGGCTGAAGATGATGTGGAATGAGAAAGATGTCAACATAATAAAATCTTAATAAAAAATTTTTCAATTAGAAAAACAACAACAAAAAAAAATCCCTATTTTTCAGACTGCTATATTCACAGTCCCTACAATGGTCCATCAGTACACATATCTAGGACAGACGGTGCAGACAGATGAAGGGCTAGGCACAAAATCGAAGAAGTGGAAGAAGGGGCTGGTTTGCATTTGGAAGATTGTGCAGGGTTTTAAACAACCCTTCATTTCTATAGTCAACAAAACCCCTTCTTTTTAATACAAACATTTTCCTGGTGATGCTTGTGAGGCCCAACAGATGGGCAACCCCTATCCTGTGTGGGAACCAGTACAATGTCAATAGAACTAGAAGGGGCCATGTACATTGAATGGACTTTTTCTGAAGGATTTATGTAAGGACATAAATAAGAACTGAATAGAATGAGGTCTATACAGGTGTGGTCTGCACTGTTTGTAGGGAGTATCCATGTCAATGAAATCATGGATCCATTGAAGACAGAAGATAATAAAAGATTTGGGGAATGATCAGCTAATTAAGAAGATGGTGTCTGAGAAAAGAATTTAGATTTCAGAACCAAATTTTTAAAATAGGAAAGACAGGAACCCAGCCAGGAATGGAGTAAACCTTTAAAAAGGCTAATAAGACTTTTACTAGTTTTATAAGTCTAATCAAAAGGGCTAGAAACTAAAAATGAAGAGGGAGAGAGAAAACTGCTTTTCCAAGGCAGATATCATGAAGAATAGCTACAACATATGAAACATAGCAATAGAGATATTCAAATGTTTATTCGGAGATCAAAAGAAAAATCTAAAAAAAATAACAAAACAAAACAAAACAAAAAAACTGGAGTCATTAGAAACCAAAAACAAAAACAAAACATCATGGCCTCAGACGTCTAAATAAAATGCAGTTTTGGGCAGCATTAGAGAGAAACAGTGCCTAGGGAAGTTTGTCCTGGTCAAACTACATCTAGAATATTGTGTTCAGTTATATCTTAGGAAGAACAATGATAAGCCTGAGTGAGAACAAATAGGGTAGCTAAGGGTTTGATGATCATGCTATAGGAGGAAAATCTGAAAGAACTAAGAATATTTAGCCAGAAGAAGAAAAGATTTAGAGGCCATGCTAGCTGTCTTTTAGTGTGTGAAAGGCTGTCATGTGGAAGAGGATTAGACTTTTTCTTCACGGCCCTGGAGGGTACCATTAAGAGTAATAATATGAAGTTGAAAAAAAAAAGCGGATATTGATTTGACATAAAGAGAAAACTTCCTAAGAAAAGTAGAAAGGGTTGCTAGAAAAAGGACAAGCAAAGACTGAATTGACCACTGGTCAGGGGTTGTAGGGGGAATTCTTGTTCTGAAGACAGTTTGGGCAAGTTAGTCATTAAGTATCCTAATTCTGAGATTCTAGGGGATTTTCAAGACATATATAGATATATGTAGATATAGACAAATATATATACACACACATATATACACATACACACATATATACACACATATACACTTATATACATACACACATATATACATATGTACATATACAGATATACAGATATGCATACACACACATATTGGAGGGGAGAAGGAAAGGCAGTTGGGGTTAAGTGACTTGCCCAAGGTCACACAGCTAGTAAGTGTGTCAAGTGTTTGAAGTCGGATTTGAATTCAGGTCCTCCTGACTCCAGGGCCAATGCTTTATTCACTGTTAAATGCTGGAGAAGATGTGGGATTCTCTATTCACAGCTATTCTAGCTGTCCCCAGTCCTTAATATATTGAAGCATGTGTTGAACAACTGTTCCTTTCTCATGCTCTTTTCTGTTCTAAATCCATTGACTGCCTCATCTTGTTGCATTTCAGGGGTTAATTGCAGAGCGAAAATGAGAGTGCCAGAGATTCTATGGGCAAGATGGCAGCAACATTGAGGACTGGAATATGGAACTTCATGATTTGCAAAGTATTTTATTTCTATAATCTCATTTTAGCTTCCCAACAATGCCATGATGTGAGTAGTGTTAAATATTATTATTATTATTCTCATTTCATAGCTAAGAAAAATGATGATGCTTGGACAGTGGTGACGGTGGTGATAACAATAAAAATAGTCAGCATTTATACAGTGCCTACTGTGTATCAGAGACTTGGCTAAGTAAGCACTTTACAAATATTTTCTTAGCTTTACTAACAACAACCCCGGGAGATAGGGGCTATCATTATCCCCATTTTAGAGCTGAGGAAACTGAGGCAAACAGAGATTAGCTACCTTGCCCAAGGTCACACACTTAGTAAGTCTCTGAGACCAAATTTGAATTCAAGTCTTCCTAACTCCAAGTCTGGCACTCATTCCACTGTACCACCTAGCTGCCATGTTATTTGTGCAGGGTCACACAGTTAGTGTATGGTTGAGCCAGGACTCAAATTCAAATTTATGACCTCAGATTATTGACTCCTGTTGCAACCAAAGCTTTTAAAAAAAACAAAAACAAAAACCTGAAATTGAAATTTGTCTAAAAATCAGTATGTTGTCCCCAATTCAAACCAAGAAATCTTTACTGAATGCCTACTGCATGTCAAGATGCCATAGACATCTTGTCGAACGTTACTTTCCATTTTACAGATGGCAAGTTCTTTGACAGTGACAATGATAAGGTTGGGGGATAGAATGGGAAGAAGTGGGTAAAAGAGCCCTGCTTTGCATTGGAATACATCAGCAAAAGAGACTAGGTAACGTCTGTTCTTGGACAGCTTTTAGAAGAAAATGGAGAAGCCATTCCTCAGTAGATAAGTGGTCAAAGAACATAAAGAGTTCTCAAAAGAATTATGAATCATTAACAACAATATGAAAGAATGCTCCAAATAATAATAAGAGAAATGCAAATCAAAACAACCCTAAAGTTTCACCTCACACCCAGCAAATTGGCAAAAATGATAAAAGATGAGAATAGTACTTGTTGGAGAGATTGAGGGAAATATACTAGTGCATTGTTAGGGGAACTATGAATCAGTAGAAACATTTTGCAAAGCAATTTGTAATTATGCAAATAAAGTGACTAAGATATCTATTTAAATGACCCAGATATTCCACTACTAGATACATACCCCAAGGAGGTCATTGAAATAAGAAACACCCATAGACACCAAAATATTTATAACAGTATTTTTTGTGGTAGCAAAGAATTAGAAACAAAATAGATCTCATTGACTTAACAGTGGCTAAACAAAATGTGTTATGTGAATGCAATGGAATATTACTATGCTGTAACAAATGATAAACGTGATGACTACAAAGAATCATGGAAAGACTTACATGAAATGATGCAGAGTAAAGTAAGCAGAGCCAAGAAAACTATACACCCACTGATTACAACCATGTAATGTGGAAAGAACAACCACAAAACAATTAAAAGTGAATGTTGCAAAATTAAAAAGAACAAGCCTAACCCTAACAAGGAGATATGAAGAGGCAGCCCCACCCCTCTCCTTTGCAGGGATGGGAGGTCTGTGGGTGTCGAACATTTCAAATATTTTCAGACTTGCATAATATATTGATTGTTTTCACTTCTTCATTTTTCCTTTTAAGTATTCTGTTGTATATGAGCTGGATCTCTGGGAGAATGAGAAGTAAGGAGACTGAGAGAAATTTTTGCAGTGAAAAAACAAAGATATAAAAAAATACTTTCAAAGAAAGAAGAAAATTGGCAATTATCTGTCCAAGATGCTTTAGATTTTTACCTTCTCAAGAAAAATGCAAGCAAGAAAGAAAATCTTTCATGGTCCTTTCCAACTCTAGGATTCCTAAAGGGTCTTAAATCCTAGATGATTTAGGGACTTTTTTTTTTGCAGGGGGGAAAGCAGGGTAATTGGGGTTAAGTAACTTGCCCAAGGTCACATGGCTTTTAAGTGTTAAGTATCTGAAGCTGGATTTGAACTCAGATCTTCCTGACTCCAGGGTTGGTGCTCTATTCACTGTGCCACCTAGTTGCCCCAATTTAGAGAATTTTTACAACACATTTGCAAGTCCCATCACGAATTTGTCCTTCAATACATGCAGCTTATATCCATGTGTGCACACATGCATGTGGATTCACATATATGTATATACATATATGTAACACATACATATACATACATGCGTGCATATATACATACATGAATGAGGTCACTGATGGTGCAAAGGATAGAGTGTTGGGCCTGGAGTCAGGAAGACCTGAATTCAAATCTGGTCTCATACACTTATGAGTTGTATGATCCTGGGCAAGTCACTTACTCTGTTTGCCTCAGCTTCCTCAATTGTTAAAGGGGAATAATAATAGGACCTACCTCTATGGCTTGTTGAGAAGATTAAATGAGATAACATTTGTGAAGCACTTAGAACGGGGCCCAGAACATAGCAGATTCTATATAAAGGCTTGTTCCTGCTTATTCCCTTTCCTTCCCCCTCTGTCACGTCCTTATATTTCATTCTCTTCATCCTTATTTTATTCTTAGAGTTTGTCACCTTCCACTGATACCCAGAGCCCTATCTAGGTGCCGGCCAAGGAAGTCAATTATAGGAACATAAAGAACTAAGAAAGGCTCCTCATCCAGTCCAGTCCTTTGCGGGGAAACAATAGATGAAGAATATGAGGCCTAAGAGAGGTCAATGCACCAAACAAATCACATGGATAGTGACAGCGCTGATATTTGAACCCATGTGCTTGGATGCCAGATTCAATGCATTTTCCACTGCCCTGTCAAATATCCAAAAGATCCAAGCTACTAGTCTACTTCGGGTAGGGATGAGAGAATGTTGTGATAGTTTGATGAAAGGCTCCAATTGAATATTGCACAAGTATTTCACAGGAACAAATCCAACTCTTCCCTTGGTAGATAGAATCTCTTGCAAGTTAAATTGTTTCAATTGTACTGTGTGGTTTTTTGGGGGGTGGAGTGGGAGAGAAGGGGAATGGGCTCAGTTCATAGCCCAGCAAAACAATTACTATCTGCGTTCACTTTGAGGTAGAACAAATTAGTGTCATTTATTGTGTTAGGGGCTCATGAATCAGTTTGGCTTAAGTCCCTGTGGGTCTTGGTATGGTCCTTTTGGGTCTCTTTTTCAAGAAATACATGTTAATTCCACAATGAGAACAATGAAATATCTCCATGCAACAGTACCTCTGGGGCCTCCGAAGAACTGTACTTACGAAGCACACGGAGCCACATTACTCTGTGGCAGTGAGAGCTAGGGGGTTCTTAACAGCTGGATTAAGGGCTTCATCGATCAGGAAATCTCCAGGGGTAGCATTAGTGCCAGGGAAGAGAGGAATTGTTAACTGTGGAGAGAGAGCACGAAGGCAGAGCCTTCAGAGAGACGAGATGGAGAAGGAGAACAAAGAAGGCTGAGGATGAACAACTGGAGGAAGTAGAGATTTCACTTTTGTAACTACATCTTCAGTATAAATAATATTCATTTTTATTACAAAAAAATTTAGACACCTCCCCCCCCAAAAAAAGAAACAACCTTTGTGAGGAAATCTTAGCTTTCATCACATATGATGGAAGCCAGGGCTTTGTTTTTGTTTTTCCCTCCTCTAAGGTAAAAGTCTAGAGAGGCCTGTATGTGTTGAATGAATATATGACCCACAAGTCCCCTGATGCTGTCTCTTACATTCTTCTTCTTCTATCTAGCTTGATTTCCTCTTGGTCAGGAATATGCTGGTTCCACTTATACATTCCATGACATTGTCATCATCCTCATTCTCATCATCCTCATCCTCATCCTCATCACCATCACGAAATCTAACATAAGTGCTCCACATGTTGTCTCATTCGATCCTCACAACAATCCTGGGAGAGAACTGTTTTAATGATGTGGAAACTGAGGCAGATAGAGGTTAAGTGACTTGCTCAGAGTCACAAAGCTAACGGTGCCCTCTATGGACTGTGCCACCTAGCTGTCAGAGAGAGGGGGACAAGAGACAGAGACAGAGAGGAGCAACATTTATTAATTAAATGTTGATGTGCCAGCACACATAAGGGGATTCGAATAGAAGCAAACAAGACAGTCCCCACCACCAAGGAACTTACATTTTAATGGGGGAAGACAATACACCATGGGGAGTTGGAAAGCGGTGGGGAGTTATGTTGTAAAGATAGCCAGGAAGTAGTGTGAAGTACTAATTCTAGACAGAATAAGGTGAAAGCTTGCCTATCAGAGTAGGGGGCGCCAGATACAGAATTTGAGGTTCTGTTGGGAGTAAGATGAAGATGGTAAGTGTGCCGACAATATGGTGCAGAGATGGCTTGTTGGTGTTCAGTCATTCAGGTAAGTCCTCATCATAACGCCAGGCTATAGTGTACATGGGGGTTTTCTTGGCAAAGATATTGCAGTGGTTTGTCATTTCCTTGTTTAGTGGATTAAGGCAAACAGAGGTTAAGTGACTAGCCAAAGGTCACCCAGATAGTAGGTGTCTGAGGCTGGATTTGAACTCAGATCTTCCTGACTCCAGGCCCAGCACTATATCCATTGAGCTTAAAATGCTGATGTAGAACGTAATCTGTTATTCTCTAGACTATATAATAACTTCTCAACTCATGGCCTTTAATGTTTCAGCAACCTTTTGAGATGTGGCAGAGGAAGATTGCAAGAGGCAATAGGAAGAATTATCTAAAATTAGTGTGACATACTGGACTTCAGGCTTCAAGAAAGCCAAATTATATTTAGCCAGGAAATAATCTCCAAAGAAACTTTTCTAGCTTTCTTATTTTTGTTCAAATGATCAATATATTGTTTTGATAGAATAGACAGTTCTTAACAAAATATCAAAATAAGGCTGAATCCAAGTTTTACAGAACAAATCCTGTTATTAAGAGAATTTGTTCTGTGAAGTTTGGATTCGGTCAAAGGATCGCACTTGAGGACCTGGAGGGCCCCAGAACAAAAAAGTGACACAGTGGATAGGGTGGAGTCAGAAAGATCTGAGTTTAAATCCTGCCTCAGACACCTCCTAGCTGAGTGACCCTGATCAAGTCAACAAAGCATCTGTCTCATTTCTCTCAACTGTAAAATGGAGATTATAATAGAACCTGCCTCACAGGGTTATTGTAAGGATCAAATGATACACCATTTGTAAAGCAATTAGCAGCTTAGCCAAGTGCCTGGACTTTGTTGTTGCTATTCAGTCACTTTTCAGTTATGTCCGATTCTGTGACCCCATCTGAGGTTTTCTTGGCAAAGACACTGGAGTGATTTGTCATTTCCTTCTCCAGCTCATTTTATATATGAGACTGAGGCAAACAGGGTTAAGTGACTTTCCCAGGGTCACACAGCTAAGAAGTGTCTGAGGCCAGATTTAAAATGAGGAAGATGAGTCTTCCTGACTTCAGACCCAGAACTCTATCCACTGTACCACCTAGATGCCCTGAAACATAATAGGCATTTCATTAAGGTTTATTCCCTTTCCCCCTTAGTCCAGTTAACTGAAAAGAGGGATGCATCCTTTAAATTTGATATTATGGTACCAACCTGACCTTGCTTTTGACCAGAGCTTTATTGCTTGCAAAGGTTAATTTTAGCTTGTTGCAATCATTAATCATTATATAATTTTTTCCCCTTAGAATGATTATTTTGGCTCTGCTTTCTTCATTGTATGTCACTTCATACCAATCTTCCCATGTTTCTCCAAATTTTTTATACCCCTTACTCCTTGTGGTGTAGTAATATTCTATTATATTCTATACTGCTTTTCTATGTACAACCCTTCCCCAATCACATTTCTTCCAGCATTTCATTATCATAAGCAATGCAAGTAGTATGAACATTTTTGTGCAATAGACTCATTCCTTGCTGTCTATAACCTTTTATCTGTAACTTTCCACTCCCAGTAGTGGAATCTCTGGGTCAAAGGGTTTGAGAAATTTAGTAACTTTCCCACAAGACAATTCTCTGCTAAATGCACTAATTCCTTGTCTTCTACCTCCACACCTTAAATAATCTGAAATCGTTCTGCAACTAAGTAAATTTATTACATCTATAATTCTTTACATGTGGGGAAAAATGTTAATGGGTGTTTTCAGTTCCCCATAATAGAGATCAATTCTCAATTCAACGTTTTTTTGCATGTATCATGACAAAGAATTCTAACAAAGTTATGTTACTCATATCATGCTGACAATTCAAGTTGAGCCTGAAGTACGTTAAAATCCTCAGATCTTTTTCACACCTTCTTTTTATCTCAAACACACACATTTACATTAATCCCTATTAAATTTAATGCTATTAGAATTCAAGAATTTGAAGAGCTTTTTTTGTATCCTGTCATACTATGTGCTTGCCATCCCTCCCAGCTTTGCAGCATTGATAAATTTGATAAGCATATAATCTATAGATTCCAAGTCACCAATAAAAAATGCTACATAGCAGTGGGCCAAGGACAGATCTCTGAGTGTCTCCACCGGACCTTCAAAGCTTTTATTGAATCATTAATAAGCATTTTTGGGGTCAATTCATTATTAAAGTAAATTTCATCTGCTGCATTCCTCTGATTTCCCAAACTAGTAACTGTCTAAAAAAGAAATGAGGTTAATCTGGCATAGCTTATGAAAAATTAATCAAAAACACCACAGCTTAGACTACAAAAAACACAACCTGGAGCATCCTCCCTCTAGGAGTCTAGAACCCTGCTCATTCCTCCTCCTAATTATGCTTCTGACTCTCTTGGACATCATCACAATGACTCATCTGCCTTTTCAACCTTGAATTTCCCTCAGTGCCTGGGGTATCTTCACCCTGGAACATCCCTCTGCCATGCTGGCACTTTTCTTCCATTGGTGAGTCCCTTCCAGGGGCCTCCATTTTGGGGATGTGCCAAGGGCCTAAGCCATCCATGTTTCATTCCTCTCCCAGTTGGGCTCTTAACTATCCAGACTTTGCCACCATGCCCTTACAGAGGTACCTTCTTTCTCCCTCACTTCCTCTTTCAGCTCCACTTTATAGGTGTTCTCACCACCACCCTCCCCCCATTAGAATGTAAGCTCTTTGAGGGCAGAGATTGTTTCTCTTTTTGCTTGTATTTGTTTCCTAAGCACTTAGCACAGTGCTTGGCACATAGTAGATAATGTTTAATCCATTCCTCCTCCTTTGTTGCCTGTCTGCATGCACAAAATCAAATGCTCATGGACTGGTTCCATTCTCTTTAAAATCACTCTGAAAAATGTTCTTCTATGGAGTGTGAAATGTTTTAATGCCAGATCTTCAGATGGGCTTATAGGTCAGAAATCTCTTGTGGGATCTTAAAAGTTAATCAGCCCAAATAATTCATTTTGCAGGTGAGGAAACTGAGGTTAAGTAACTTTCTGAAGATCAGACAGGTAGTAAAGAATCAGTGAGAGAATCTGAAACTTGATGGGACTTCAGAAGCCCTCCAATTCATCCTAAACTGGAATAAGAATCCCTCTGTTGACTCTTCAACAAAAGTTTACCTAGTTCTTGCTTGAGGAAGAACCCACCACCTCCCAAGACAGCCCAATTCTGACTTGGAAGTTTCCTCCTATGTGGAGCCAGACTCTGGACCTCCCTGCAACTGCCTTCCTTTGAATCTAGTTCTATTCTCTGGAGCCAAGTAGAACAGGGCTAATCCATCTTCCACTCAATAACACTTTGCCTACTTGAAGGCAGGCATCCCTACCTCTTCTCAAAGATCAAATGACACAATATTTGTAAAGTCCTTAGCATGATGCCTGGCATATAGTCAGTGCTCAAAAAATGCATGTTTCCTTCCCAGTTTTCCAAACTAT
The DNA here is from genome assembly GCA_028646515.1 of Pseudochirops corinnae. Lineage (NCBI taxonomy): Eukaryota > Metazoa > Chordata > Mammalia > Diprotodontia > Pseudocheiridae > Pseudochirops > Pseudochirops corinnae. Next base: position 206,856,550 of record CM053588.1, on the reverse strand, counting down.
ATATTTCTAGATATTTTCCATTTATATCCACATAGTATGATTTCAAGACCTTGCCTATGCTATCTCACCAGGTTCCAGCTTATCAATGCCCTTCCTAAAATATGGTGCTCAGAACTAAACATAATACTCCATATATGATCCAAGCATGGCAGGGCCCAATGGAGACCCCCATCCCAATCCTGGACACCACAACTGTCTTACTGTGGCAGAGTTTTTTAGTCTCTCATATCATGCTGATGATTCAAGTTGAGTCTGGAGTACATTAAAATCCTCAGATCTTTTTCACACTTTCTTTTTATCTCAAGCATATACATTTACATTAATCCCTATTAAATTTAATGCTATTAGAATTCAAGAATTTGAAGAGCTTTTTTTGTATCCTGTCATACTATGTGCTTGCCATCCCTCCCAGCTTTGCAGCATTGATAAATTTGATAAGCATATAATCTATAGATTCCAAGTCACAGATAAAAAATGCTGTGAAGCAGTGGGCCAAAGACAGATCTCTGAGTGTCTCCACCAGAGAACTTCAAAGCTTTTATCGAATCATTAATAAGCATTGTGGGGTCAATTCATTATTAAAGTAAATTTCATCTGCCACATTCCTCTGATTTCCCAAACCAGTAACTGTCTAAAAAAGAAATCAGGTTAATCTGGTATAGTTTTTTCTAAATGAATTGATGCTGCTTCTCTTTGTTCTCTGCTTCCTTTTTCTAGACGTTTTCTGACCATCACTTTAATGATATAACCTAGAATTTTGGTAGGGATTGAATTTGAACTCACCAACCTATACTTTACAGACTCCACTCATTCCCTTCTTTGAAAACCAGGGCAAAATTTGCTCTTCTCCTTCCCTGTGGCCCTTTCTCCACAAAATTTCAAAGATAACTGACAACTGGCAATTACATCTGCCAGTTTTTGTTTTTGTTTTTTTTAGTTCTGGGGTATATAGTTTGTCTGGACCTAATGCCTTACATTTATCAAGGACATTCAGGTATCCTCACATTATCACCTTATTTTGTTTCAATTCCCTACTGACTTTTTAGGTCCTGTCTTTTCCAGCACAAAAATAATTTCCCTGAGCAGAAAAAGAGGAACAGTAGATGAGCAATCCTCTTTTCTCTGTTACTATCATTGTCTCATGTCTCTTAAGCACCACTCTTATCCTTTCTTTCATCTTCTTTTCCACAATATAGATTTTTTTATTTTTTTATTATTATTTTTTTATTTTAGTTTACATCATTCATTTCCATGAAATTTTGAGTTACAAATTTTCTCCCCATCTTTCCCCTACCCACCACCCCAAAACAGCCATCCCATTGTATCTCCCCTCCCCCAATCTATTCTCTCCCATGTCTTCCCCCCTCACCCCTCTGACTTTCCAGTAGGGCAGGATGGATCTCCCTGCCACAGTGCCTTTGAATCTCAAGTTCCAGTTGGATGTAGTTAATAATAATAATAATAATAATAATAATAATAATTGTATATAATATAGATTTTTAAAAAATATATATTTCTGTTGGCCTTAGTTTTCCTCACTTGTTTAAAATAAACTTAAGTTTATTTTGAGTTTTAGTGCTTTGGGCATTATTATTAAAGGAACATAGCAAACTTTTACCTACTTTTGCTCTCATTTTCTTTGCATTTTGTTTAAATTAATTAATCAGTGAGTTCTCTGTACATCCACAAAGGTCTCCAGTCAATTCACCTTTTACCATCTTATTGGAATTATTTCTCTTGGTGTCCTCAGAATTAGATTTTTAAGATCCTTCCATCTAGTCTAACTTCCTTGAGAGAATTTTATACCATGGGAACATACTGATCCTTTCCCTAAACTCTTCGAAATCCATTCTTCCAAAATCTAAGGTGTATGTCAAAACTGCTACTACATTTTCTTTTATTATCTATTATGATTCTAACGCAAAAAAAAGTCACTTCCTCCCAAGATTCCTATTTTATCTACTAGTTCCTCCTTAACGTAATTAGGTCCAGAATAACATTCTCTCGTCATTGCCTCTACTTTTTGAAGGATAAAGCATTAAGGCAAGCCTAGAGCTTAATATGTGGTCTTCTTTTGATAGGGAGAGTACTCCAGTAAATGTCAGGATAATTTAATTCTTTCATCACTGCTATATTATTTCCATGTCCGGCTATAACTTATGCTCCAAACTTGACAACATTTTCTTCTTTGGGTTTAGGTAGCCCAAAGTATATTACGATAATACTGCTTCTGTTTCTGCTGCCATTGATTTGCACTCAGATATGTTCTCCCCAATGATTCCTCCCATCTCTGGTTTCTAGTGTTCCTCACTTACCTTCCTAATATATAATATTCTTCTTCTTCTTCTTCTTCTTTCACCAATTTTTTTCTCTTCAGTACGGTACCTTGCCAGAGCCATATTCTAGGCATGGGTCTCATCCCAATAAGTCTCAGTAAGGTCAGATTTGCCTCTTTTCTCCTTTATTGATATTCATGTTTTATGCATTCATGCATAGACATTTGGGGCCCTAAGTATTTTTCCCTGGCTCCTTTCTAAGGTCTTTCTTTCATTTCCTATGAATTACTGTCTTTTTTCTTGCCATCTTTCCTGTCTTGTAACTACTTCCTGTGATATAGGTTGGTGGTTATATACTTAGAGTTTTCTCCCTCCCTTCTTTAGGTTAAATCTCTTTTGATTAGACTTGCAAGAATTGGCAAAGAACAATCAGTACAATTTTAAAGCTGTGTTTTAGAAATCCAAATCTGCTTCTTAAGATCTATTCTCATTCTTTCTTAGCAAATCTAATAAATGACCACCAGAGTGTAGGAGAACAAGGTAGGCCAGTGAGACAGAATATGTATTGGGGTTATAGACTATGATTCCACAGGGGCTCTCCTCATCAAGGACAGACTAGAGAAGAAGGTAATGAAGACAACAAAGAGAACCAAGGAGATAAGACCCAGAGTAAGCAGCCACCTCAACGTCCATACTGCCATAACTTCAGTTGCTGATACAGACACCCAAAGAAGTTTAAACCACAAGATGGTAAAGAAACAAAAGCAACTAAACAACCATCTGAGAATACGCCTGCACCCCAGGCTGAGCAGGGTGGGGCCAAGTAAATGCTGGCTTACCTTCTCTACCATCATCCGGTTTAGTCATCTTACAAGAAGAAAGAATATTAAATTCCAGCAATAAGAAATGAACAAAAGAGTTGGAATGGAAGGTCTAAGATCTTGCTTTTTCCTGTTAACTGGATAACAAGAACTCTGCATTATCTGTGCAACATGGAGTTTTTATTATTTTTAACCTGAAGAAGTCTCTTTTCAGGAAGGAAAAACGTGTTTGTTTGTTTTTTAAAAGCCTGGTTTTCTTAATATACCTTTAAAGATTTTTTAATTGTTTCATATCTGGTCATATTGATACCTTTAAGAACCTCATTTTACATTTGTATAAAAGTACACCTGATTTTAAAAAAAGAAATACATAACCTTTAAGCATCTGTTAGTAAACTTTTAAATAAATAAGTAAAAACAATGTCTATTGATGGATCACCTGCCTTGGGGGATACATACCCCAGGAAGATAGAACCTCTTTCTGTTGTTGATGTCAGGTTCACAGTCATCCCACTACCCCATCATCATGGAGTCACCAACCACCTACTAATTATGTCTTTAACCACCAGCCCTTACTGGTGGATCTCTTTCCTGAGAGCACCTGAAAGCTGTACAAACTACAGCTTCCTCCTCAAAGTGTCAACCTATGCCCTTCGTGGGCAAATCTCTTATCTATTCCTTAGGTCCAACTAATCTTTCATTTTTTTTCTCCTTTTTATCCCTTTTTTTCTGCTAATACAGGCAAGATTCCCTTTCAGTCCTCTTTACGTTCTCTTTTCAGATGAAAACCAGTTTCCATTTTGACTATAGATAACTATTTCTTAGTTGTAGTGAAAAGGCAAGCATCATTCATTCTAAAAAAGTCACTACAAATTCTTCTTGCCCTACATTTCTACTGGGCACATGATCCTCAGACCTTAGGCATTAATTTTGGTAGATCTTGTGACCAGCTTCCATAACTAACTGATATGGTCAACTGTGACTACATATATTCACTTCAACAGGGACTCATTCATTGGTGCTCCTTAATGAGACTTTATTTATTCTACCTTTTCTGGGGAGATGAAGCTAGATTGCTCAACCACCTTTCTTTGGCAATTAGCGGCTTCCTGAAAAAGGCCAAACTGTTTTCTCACACTCAGGATAATGTATTATCTAATCAAATTGCTGGTCTGATAACTAATCTAGGACAAATTACTGGATGTCTTTATATCATGTCCAGTATGAAGGTCCTGTGTGTGGCCTACAGACTGACAATAATGAAAACTGACTACAACTATAACAGCTGTATTTACAACCAGAATCTTGCCTCCTGTTGATCAACTCAAGAGCATGAAGTAATAAGGATTCAATTATATGTGTATAACTTTCCCCAGAATATTTTTATGTTGAAATTACCTTTATCACATTTCATAGCATTCTCACTAAAAAGGAACATGAATTATAAACCAATATGAAATTTCTTTGGTTTTTCTTTTATGATTTCAAAATATTTTCATTAAAATTGATTTTTTTTATCTCTCATTTCTTCCTGTTTTATCTTCAGAATTGATCAACAGTGTATCTTATTGTAAATGAGTCAAAGTGCCAAATTCTACTATGTGAAAGTTATTTTCTTAGGGATTTCATAAACAAATCAGAGCTAGAAAGGACCTGAGATCATATGTTGACAGGAACATTGATCTAGAACCAGAAGAAACCTCAGGAACCTAGTCCAATCCCTCCACTCTACACTTTTGGAAACCAAGAACCAGAGTCCCCAGCAAATTTTTAAAACTCAATTTGTCTTCTTTCTGCCAGTGAGTATACTGTTAGACTACACCAGTGGTTCTCAACCTTCTTAATTCCGCTACCCTTTAATACAGTTCCTCATGTTGTGGTGACTCCCAACCATAAAATTATTTTCGTTGCTACTTCATAACTGTAATTTTGCTAATGCTATGAATCATAATGTAAATATCTGATATGCAGGATGTATTTTCATTGTTGCAAATTGAACATAACCCACAGATTGAGAACTGCAGGACTATACCATCTGACTGTCAGTTGATGTGTTCAAGGAATGTTAACTTTCCTATTGTGAACTATAGCAAAACAACATGAAGGTGAATTTCCTGATAATATTTCAGTATCAAATTTCAATGTGGATTATCTCAGTTGCTGATCCTCTTTTTTTTTGTTTTTTAGCAACGGATAATTGAGAGTTAAATGCGCCTTCAATCCAAATCAATTCGATTTGGATCAACGAGCATGTGTTGAATGTACCCTGTGATAGGCACTGAGAATGTAAAGACAAAACAAGAAACAGCCCCTTTCCTCTAAAAGCTTACATTCTCCTGGGACATATGTAGTGCCTTTCTTCATAAGAGTTCAAGGTGATTTCACACGTACTCTCTCATTTGTCTTTTACCATCCTATGGGGTAGGTTGGGGCAGTATGTCAGTCAGATACTTCCCAATTAGTCTAGTTCCTAGAAGTTTCCTTGACTGTATTAACTCTTTCATCTTTTTTCTTAAGTCATAAGCTTTATAAATTATTACATCTCTTTGGTCATCAACCCACTATCCAAACAGTTGGCCACCAGTGACCAATTGCATTCAGGTTAAGTAACATAACTTTAAATTAGAAAAAAAACCCACTAATGTATCTTCATCAAGAACCTGCTGTGAGTGTGTTCTATCTCTGCCTTTAATATCAGCTCATAAACTCTTTCACTTTCAACAACGCATGTTGGTTTTTATCTCCATCTTTACTAGGTTAGCCTAAAGAAAAATAAGCTGAGACAGATAGACATTTGATGCATTTTTATGATGCTCTCATCTATTTGAATTTCAGTTAGTTAATATTTTTAACTAATCCTCAAGTGAAGTCCCATTCTGATTCATCATCATAGCCAGGAGATGACCCTCTTTTGAAAGAGCACAGGCTTTGACAAGTGTGACCAAATGAGAAAAGGCTTCACCTGGCAAAATATCGTGTGTGTGTGTGTGTGTGTGTGTGTGTGTGTGTGTGTGTGTTTGATCCAAAGACTAGATTAGCTCAGTTCAAAGAATTACATCACTAGAAAGCTGTCTGCAACATAGACACAGATTAGGTTGTGCTCCACACTGGGTATAAGATAGGTACCATTCTGGCTAAGTTTGAGATCAATTGTCAACAGTCCCCAGGCAATATCTGATCTCCTTCATCTTCATGCATAATAGGAAAAAGAATAAATCCTTTCCGACCAGAAAGTATTATTGTAGTGATGACTAACTTTGATGGAGTGGGCTCCTCTCAGCAATACAAGGTTAGAAGACAACTACAAAAGATGCATGATGGAAAGGGGTATCCACATCCAGAAAAAAAACTACAGGGTCTGCAGATTGAAGTAAACTATTTGCTTTCTCTCTTTTGTGTTTTGTCCCTTTTTTTTTTCATTGTTCACCCCATTGGTTATAATCCATCTTTACAACATGACTAATGTTCAACATGAAGGTATTTGTAGAACCTATATTTGATTACATGCCACCATGGAGGGGAGGGGAGAAAATTTGAAACAATGGGATTGTGGAACTGAATGTTGTAAACTAAAAGTAAATAAATAAATTTAGACTTAAAAAAATAGGGTATTATTGTAAATCATTATATTAATATACATAGCATTACATGTGACCAGTGAAGACCCAGGTATTTTCGTTGCCTCAGGAAGATTTGATGTGGTATACACAGGATCTGTTCCTAGGGCTTCCACTGCATACCAATCAGAATGGTCAGTGGCATTAGTTGTTACTTCAAAGTTCACTTGAATAAGTTATCACAGGGATTTTAGTTGCCAGGATTTGGCACAGATCCATAACTTAGCCTTCAGAAGGAGAAATGTGAAATAAAACACATCACTGACTTCATTGCTCTCTCTCTCTCTCTCTTTCTTTTGCATTATACACAATCAAAAGTCCAAGGCTATACTCTTGATCTCTTGGCTTAACATATAATCAGCCATGTGAGACCTATCAATCAACAGGAAATATCTTGAGCATCTTCTTAAGATCATTTTTACTTATCCCTAATGAAAACTCTGAGAGTTGAAAAAAAAAAACCAACCCTCTAAATCATGCAACACTCAAGAACAGCATAAGCTGAGAGAGAAATGCAGTGACCAGAGAGCACAGCTGCTATTGTATTTACATAAATCTATATTCCAACCTTTGAAATGCTTGAAAGAGTTTGAGGCAAATGTCCAGAGAGAGTAGGACAACAGAATCTTAGAACCAGAAGGGACCTTTGATGTCACTTAATACAGCCCTTTTCCCAAAGCATGAATTATTTCTATGACATCCTTGACAAGTAGTCATCCAACATCTGTCTGAAGACCTCTAATGGGCATAGAGCTCACACCTCACCAAAACATCCCATTCAGTGTTCTGACAGTTCCAATAGGAAGTCTTTCATTATGTTAAGACAAAATCTGTTTTCTGGCAAGTTCCATCCACTGGGCTTAGTTTATTCTCCCTGGCAACTAGAAGAAAAAAGCAAAACCCTACTAATAGAATTTCTCTTCTCTATGAAAATGCTTGAGATATTTAAAGATGGTGATCATATTCCTTATTCCATATTCCTATCCTCTTCTACAAGGAAAACATTACCTTTCCTTCAACCAATTCTCAAATAGCATGGTACTAGTTTCCTGGTTCCATCATCTTTCTTTGGGAGCTCCCCAGACTAATTAAGCATTTTGCAGATTATCGTAATAGTCTCCTCTTCAATACTACTTTTCCTTTTAAACAAATTAGGTACGTCATATGGCCTAAAATAGGGTCAATTGCTGATATCCAATTTCTCATAATAACATTTAAATGACTGTATATAATATTTGTGCAGAAGATTGTAATGAAATTGGTCCACATGAATAGAAGGTCATTTATACTCCAAATACTTCAAAACCTCTGGGACTGCATTAGAGTAGGGACTCTCTTAACAAATAGAGATTGCAACCTATCTGCACTTTCATCAATATTTCCATGAGCTCTTGTGGCCTAAAAAATTCACCACCTGATAACCAACATTTTGATGATGAACCTCTGAAAAAATAGCTAATCTGTTCCTCAGATGGTACATCCATTACAGGGCTGGTAATCAAAAGAAGTCATTTTAATCTGGTAAAATCTGCCAGCATCTGTGATACTCTGGCATAGCAAAAGACCATCAGAACTAGACCTATCATCACCTTCACATTCTCCACATCAGCAGTACTAAAACTAGTTTTAAAAGAATAGAGGAAGGGTTAGAGTATTGGGAAAGCACTAGATGGGAGTCAGGAGATTTGGATTCTAATTGCAGCTCTGCTACTAATTAATTACATGTTCATGGGCAATTCATATTGTCTTTCTAGACCTTCATTTCATTAACTGTAAAATGAGAGGGTTGGATCAAACTATTTGAAAGGTCATTTCTATATTTTATAAAAAATGAAATCTAGAATAAAAGAAAACTATGTAGCATTCTATTTATATAAAGGTGGTGGCAGAATGAGTTGTTTCCAAATATATTACATGTATTATGACCATAGTGAAGAAGAAAAGTCCTTAGGATATCATTTCCCATAATACTTGGGGCCCAGAAAACATCAATATTTTGGAGGAATTCCCTGGACCTTATTTTCAGGAGACTGTGTGTCTGAGTGGTGGCATTACCAGCTAAAGATTCTGATTGGTGGGGAGTGTCCTTGGTGGTAGGAGCTTTAAAAAAGTACATAGGAATTGTTGATGGGAGGGAAGGAGAAAGATGGAGTCAGGGTGGGGGTGGAGGCTGTATTCAGCAGAAAAGAAGGAAAAAGACTGTGTGACTAACTCTGCAATCATATCCATGAAACATAGAAATAATAATAACAATAATAATGCATTGTGATGATGATAGCATTTACACAATGTTTTAAGGTTTACAAAGTGATTTACAAATATAACCAGAAAAAAAAAATAGAAGTGCAAACAGAAGCCTGAGGGATCAGAAGTAATTGCTGTGGTCGGGGGAGCCCACAAGCCTGAGACCTCAAGGCCACATGTAGCCTTCTAGGTCTTTGGGTATGGCCCTTTGACTGATTCCGAATTTTAGAGAACAAATCTTTTGATTGGATTGGGTCTGTGAAGTTTGGATTCAGTGAAAGGGCCACACTTGAGGACCTAGAGGGCCACATGTGGCCTCAAGGCCACAGGTTCCCCAGCCCATGCCTATTAGGTGAATGTACTCAGTGGGGTACAGTAGAGCTCCATTATCAAGACAAAGCTGAACAGAACTGGAAAGCCTGACTCCTTTCTCCACTTATTTCCGCACATAAGATAATTTCCTCACCACTGTGTGTTTTCTGAGAGAGAAAGTGCTCATTTCTGTGTGAGGGCTGAGAATGATTCTACTGCCGGATTTCTTGTTATTTACCTTGCTATTGTCTCCATTAAATACTTTGGCTCTTTGATTTGAGTCTTGACTGATCTGTAACAGAATGTGCAATGGAATGGGGGCTTGGGTCATATATGCTTAATTAGAATGACCCCAAAACACTCCAAACTAAACCTGAAGCTAGCAAGAGATTCCAGAGGTTAAGGAGGACCCAAGTGCCATTTGGGATATTCAAATGATCTCCAAGAGTTAGAACACAAACTTTGTCAGGTCCCACTAAACTCAGAGGGCTTGTTTTGATTACAGACCCAGTAATGGATTACTATCTGGGGAACAGACTAATTAAATTTTGAGAGGCTCATCATCAAAAAGTTATTCTTCAGGTGGTGAATTCTGGGAGACATATGAACTCATGAAACCATCTATTAAGGTCTAGGTGGGCTGCAAGCTTTGTGAGTAAAGTTCCTCACATTCCTGAAATCCCAGGTCTTTTGAAGTATTCTGGAGTATAATTGATTGGATATCTACATCATCACAATCCTCTGCAACATGTTATGAAGGGTCATTTCAAATGAGAGTCCAAGAGACTCAAATGGAAAAAGGTTCATTTTTTAAAATAAGGAGTGGCTTTCTATAAACCTTCTCAAGCTAAAGAAATTAGAGTATCTGTCAGTTTCCTGGATACAGCCTCACTGAGGAATGAAATGACATCATAGAAAATTAGGGTTGAAGGAAAAAAATGTCCATTTCTGAATTTTCAGACTGAGTCTTAAGTACTCTTGTTATTCCATTCAGAAAACATGACAGTATCCAGTGGTTGCAGCAATTTTTTTTTTTTTTTAGATTGCCAAGCAGGAGAATTCTCAAAGATGGGCTTTTTGTAATAGCCCCCTCCTCCATTGCCAGGTCTGAAGTAAGCATTTCACGGTTCCCTTTGGCACCACATTAACATTAATAATCAAATAGCCCCACAAAGGAAAGCTAATATTCCGCACACACATACTTGTGCCATACCTTTAAACAGTCTTCACTTTAAAGTCCCCTAAGCCAATAGATGGTAATAGATTCCATGGTACTTAGAAAGACTGATGGTTAGAAAACTTTTACAATTTCTCCCAGTGTCTAGCAGTGGGAACTAATCTCATCTTCTCTCACAGTGGAGATCAACCAGAGGTAGGCTCAACAACAAGATAGGTTTCTAGATCCCTTAATCTCCATCAGACTTGGGCATAATCCCTCTGACATTCAATTCAAGTAAAGCTGTATCCGAGGAGGCAGCTACTTAAAGCATTCTCCTATCTGAAGTCAGCCAGCTGTCCAGATAATGGAACAGTGAACTTCACTTTGCTTTTAACAACTTTGCTGGAAAGCTCCATCCTCCTCACCCTCAATTTTCTACTTCTACTGAACTCACCACTCTAATGATTTAGTAGTTCTTGTGTCCAAAAAAATAAAGTAACTATGGGCCATTTATTTTCAATATTACGGCCCTGCAGCTGCGGGGGGAAAAATAATCGAAAGCTAACTTCACTATCATGGGGAACTTGGAATTAAAATCCTCCCATGCTGTCCATAGCAAGATTTGGCCAAACTATTTTTCCTGTCAAATATTCCAGAAAAAAAACAAACAGGAAAATGGGTTTCAAATGAAACTTCTTCAAACTAATTTCCTCTTTGATACATTTTACTGATCAATCATTCTCTCTGAAGTGTCAGAGGCAAAAAGGTAGAGCAGATGGTGGTCTCCGTCAGGAAGAGCTAGGTTCAGATCTTACCTCCGACACAATCAATATTTATGTGAGTCAGGACAATTCATTGAAACCTTTAGGTAACTAAGTAACTCTGAAAAAAAATCTGAGTTTCAAAAAAAGCTACCCACATTGAAAGACAGTGTTTTCTTACTTGGGAGTTCCCCATATCAATGAAATTCCAGTTATCCCTTCCACATCAACAGGTATTAGTGGTGCAGCACCCCTATAATCTGGAAAATCTGTGTAAAATGCTTTGGCCCTCACTTTGTACCAGAGAAAAAGTCCAATTTTTTTTCTCTTTCTTTTATGGGGTGTTCCTTATTTTTAAATTTACATTAAGTATTTGGTTATAGGCCCTGTGTCATCTGCTGGCTTTTATGCATCATTTGTTCCCCAAAATTCCCTTTTAATTTCTTATGCTGACCCTTAACATATCAAAACCATGATGAGAAAAGTTGCAATGTGGAAAGGATAACTACAGGTTCAATCCTTATCTGTATTTGAAAATGTTTTAGGAAAATCATGTTTATACATGGATTCAAAACATACACTTTTAAATTATTACTCTCAAAGCCAGAATGGACTTCAGAGAACAACTAGTTCAGCCTCCTAATTTTATTCTTGGATTTACTTATTTTAGATTTCATTGATGCTTTTTCCTTTTACATCAATATCATTTTCAAATTACCTCCAAACCCAAATAAACAGAGAACTAGATCTTCCTTATAACAAAGAAAACCAGTTAAGCAAAACCAACCAACAGAAGGACTGTCTGAAAATGTCTCTACACCATTCTGCATCTGTATTCTACCATATCTTTCTGTAAAAGGGAGAATTTTTTATTTATATTTTATTTTTTATATTTTATATTTTATATTTATATTTTATCACCTGTTCCAGTGTGATCATGTAATTCTCCTAATAATTAACCTCTAGTGGTTTCCTATTACCTCCAGAATCAAACATAAAATCTTTTGTTTGGCTTTTAAAATCTTCATAATTTGTACTCCTCCAACTTTTACAATATTCTCATACCTCATGCTCCTCTCATGCAATCCAGTTATATTGGCCTCCTTGCTATTATTCACACTAGATCCTATCTCTCAAAGTGGGCCATATTGCCCCCTGGGGGGGGAAACAGTAAGTAGTCTCAGGTGCAATTGGGGAGGTATTGAATAAAAATAAGGGGGCAGTGGAAGCATAAGGAAAGAAGAGAAGAAAGGAAATTTTGAAAACCTTTCATACATGTTTCATCTGTTATGTAACAAAGTTAAAGTTGTAGTAACTACATCATTTTCAAAATAATCACACAAAACGCAAGTTGTAACTGATCAGTGGTCAAGTCCGCCAACAGGTCTTAACATGCAAGTGTTGGCATGTGAGTGTCTAGAACATCCTTGGGAAGTTCAGCATGCATGGGCAGGAATATGTGCAGGTAATGACTTGTTTTACAATATGATACTATATGGTTACATAACTCAATATTGCATCATTAAAATTTCAGTGCAGGAAGAAAACCACATAATTATTAAATTTAAGATGCGTCATTTCCAAAAAAAAATTTATATTTTTTTGAAATGATGCAAATTTCAAAAAAATATTAAAGGGTTAAAGAAAGTAAATTTTCGGGGGGGGGGAGGGGCACTGAATAATTTTTTTAAAGAGAATAATAGGCCAAATAGGTTTGGGAACCTCTGCCCTAGATATCCCATCTCTGAATTCTGTGCACTTTCAGTGGTTGTCCCCTATGTCTGGAATTCTCTCCATCTCTTGGCTTCCCTGTCTTCTTTAGGTCTCAGCTAAAATCCCACCTTCCTTAAGAAACCTGGTCCTCTTTAACAACAATACTCTCCTTCTGAGATTATCTCCAATTTATCCTGTATTATCTTGCTTGTACATAGTTCCTGGTAAGTTATCTCTGTCATTACACTATAAAATTCCTAAGGACAAGGGACTGTTTTTGCTTTTCTTTTGTATTCCAGCACTTTCTACCATGCTTGCTATGCTTCATTAAGTAGGCACTTAATAAATGCTTATTGACTTACTCTCTACAAGCAAGATTATATATTACAATTCTTTAAATTCTAACAGCCTCTTAGGATTCCATTCATTTACATTATTATAGTCATTTGATATATTGCTGTCCTAGTTCTGCTTTTTTTCAATTCCAAATCACAAGATCACAGATTTAGAAATAGAATGAACCTTAAAGGTCATGTTATACAAGTCTTCTCATGTTTCTCTGGATTCTTCATATTGTTACTTTGTATAAAGTAACATTCCGTTATATTTGTGTACTACAAATTTTTAGCCATTTCCCAATTGATTTGCACTTATTTTGTCTCTAGCTTTTTGCTATGATTTTTTTTTTTTACTAATTTTTAAGACCTTCCTTCAAGTTATTGCCCGGGGCAAGAAAACACAAACTTTTAGCTATAACACTTTAATATTGTATATGTAAATGGTATGCTTTTAATAACACATATTTTATTAAAACTATATATAAGTTATCAAGACTATGCACTTTTAGCTGTATACTTATACCAACATTTATATATCATTTTTTTTCAATAATGCCAATGTTAAGTAACTATTGCCTCAAAAGAAAGAGAAAAATGACAGTGGAACAAATGCGGGTGCTCCAAAAACAAAAGGGCAGGCATCCAAATCCATTTTTGTAACCTTTCAAAGTCATCTTAATAACTTTTGATCAGCTAGTAATTACTGACTGCCTACTATGTTCCAGGCTCTATGCTAGGGCTGGTAATGCAAAAATTTAAAAAAAAAAAAAGGATTTGCCTTCCAAGAGCTTACATTCTACCAATGGAAACAATATATACATGCATGAGTAAGTATAAATTATATCCATAGACACACAAGGTAATTCTTTGTGAAGGGAAAGGGAGATGGAAGGACTAACATCTTGGGAATCTGGAAAGGCCTCAGTTAGGAGGTGGCTCTGGAGCTACAAAGGAAGCTATGTATTCCAAGACTCAGAGGGGAAGGAAAGAGGAACAGAGCAAACATTGATTAAGAACCTACTAAGTGACAGGCACTGTGTTAAATGCCTTAAGAATATTATCTCATTTGATCTTCCTAACAACTCCAGAAGATGGGCAGTATTATTATCCCCATTTTTATAATAAAGAAAATTGAGGTGGAGGTTAAGTGATTTGTCTAGGGTTACATAGCTGGTAAGTATCTGAGGCTGAATTTGAACTCAGATCATCCTAACTCCAAACCCTCAGAGGTGAGGACAAAGTATATGCGGGTATCTGGAATATCCTGTGCAAAGGCATGGAGACAGAGGTTTGAATGTCACAGACAAAGAATCATAAGTAGAATAGTTTGACTAGATGTAATGTGCAATAAGCCTGAAAAGTAGGATGAAGGGATTTAAATGCCAAATAGTATCTCGGTTTCCTTATCCCTAAAAATGGGAACAATAATTATTCAGCATCTTTCTTCCTCAGTAAGACCAATCACTTTAAGTCACAAAGAGATGGTTATTACCTTGACCTTGTCATGACCCACAAGTTGTTTTTTTTTTATCTCCAGAATCCATAATTGAATCTGACCATGACATTCCTCTATCCCTCCCTTTACCTCATCCCTCCTAAACGTATTTTCTGTCCTTACCACAACCTCTAGTTACTCCACCCCTGTCTGATTTTGCAAGTCATTACCCTTTCTCTGGCTTCTAATTCTTCCTCCATCCAAACAGCAGCAAAACTAATATGCCTGAAGCACAGCTAACCATGCCTATGCCTTGCTTGAGAAACTGTGGCTCTCCATTGCCTCTAGTCTTATTAACTCCTGTTAGGCTGAAACCCCAAGATCAGTGAGTGGTATTGATTAAAAGCACATCTTGTGTTAAGGAGCAACGCTTAGTAAATGATGCTTTTGTGTTCTCTATTCCTACAGAATGAAGATAATTAAGAAAGTTGAATAATCGGAAACATGAAATTGGCCAATTCTAACCTTCTGATGAGAGGCCAAACAACTCTATATTCAATAAAAAGTAAGTGAAAAAGAGTAAGGGGGAGAGGAGGAAAAAGAGAGAGAGAAAGAAAGAGAAGGAGAGAGAGAGACAGAGACAGAGATCAAAACCCTCAGTCCTAATGACCTTCACTGATCTTCAGTCTCTTAGATTATGATAAAAATACTCTTGAGTTTTTTAGCCAAGACTCAGACAATACACAGATGTCCCCTCAGGCAGTTCATTAACATTTGGGACAATTCTGGCCTTTCTGTTTCTAATTTTGTAAAATTTTAAACCTAGTTCTTATCCTGTAAACTTTATACTCTCAGTAGGTCTCCCCTAAAGCCAATCACATGTCTAGCAGTGACTAGGGAATTATATCTTGCATTTTTAACCCCTTTTTCTCAGGGATCCTTCCTTCCAATAAACTTATGGAAGGATTATCCAACAAACCTGGAAAAAGCAGTGCATCCCACAGGCACCATGGCCTGTTCTGTGAGATATATAATGCATTGTTCTTGACATAACTACTGCCCTATTCCCTGCTCCCTCAACCCCCAATATACACACTCCATGAAAAGGTTAGGGAGATTATCATCAAGACAGAAAGTGAGGGAAGTGCTTGATCAAATGTCCAAGCCTGATAAAATTTCTCATGTTTTTAAAAGTCAGTACTTAGATACAGTCTTATTTCCCTTCTTTCCCACCAGAGACACAGAGACAGAAAGAAAAAAAAACTGGGTATAACTGACCTTTAAAGCCTCTGTTATATAACCCCATGTAATTGAAAGTCCACTGTAAATCCGAAAAAAGCTTAAGGGACTAATATGTTTTGGTGGATGTGAAATTCTTCCCAAACATAGGAAGGAAACAGAAGGTTAATTTAGGTATCCTCAGTCAAGTTAGAGGAAGAGTTAAGGAAGTAGCTATTTGTCAAGTTACTGATGTTTTTTTATTTTTTTATCTACCTATTAATTCAGGTCGTGAATTTCTATAATTTCAATGTTACAGAAAATAGGTTTGGTCTCCTGGTTTATAGAAACATCAGCCTCTGTATGGGAAGTGAGGGGGAGAGAATTGCCTTAATTTCAGTGAAACTAAAAATATGAACAACAGGTTTTTCACTCTACCTAAACATCTTATAAAAAGAAGCCCTGCCCTTGGGGTAGAATTATGAGATTTTTTTTTTTCTCCCTAGCTGGTTAATTTTAAAAGTTAAAGCATTAGCTCAAAAGAGATTTCAAGATGTTTTCCCAATACATCAGCATTAATGTCATTTTCTCATGCTGACCATGCAATGAATCCCACAGAAGTCTTTCACGTTGTTTTGTCGATTTGCTTGAACTATCCAAATTAATCAGCTACACAGCACCCAGATTCATTGGAAATAATATAGACCAAGCCTTGGAGTAATAAAGTAAAAGAAAATACTTTTGATCAGATTCTAATAGCAATTAAAATCATTTTCAGGACTATTTGTGAGGAAGGGGAGAAGAGAAAGAATCAATTAAACTTTGATCTAAAGACTGCTTCAATACAAGGTGACAGAGAATTGAACCCGAATGCCTTCACCTTGTCCATTAGACTGTGAGATCCTTGAAGTCAGGAACTGTTTTTAACATATCTTTGTATCCATAGCACATGGTGCTGACACAGCAGCAGGTGCTTAAAAAATGTTTTTTGACTCCTGAAAAGTAGTCAAGTGGTAGCTGATGTACTACTGATAATCATGTATTTCTTGAGGTGGAGATATTAGAGAAAAGAACATAGCACCAGTTGGTGAGAACTGGAATATGAAACATTCTCTTGTCACTCACTGTCTCAATAGACTATTTGTGAAGCTAACAACCTACAGTGTCATAAAACCATTCATTGTTGGAGCTCCAAAGGACTTCAGTTCATCTAATCTAATTCTTTCAATTTATAAAGGAAATTAAGGCCCTGGGATTTTAAATAGTTTATCTAAAGCCATAGCTAATTAGTAGTAGGGCAGGGACTACAGCCCAAGTTTTCAGACAACCAGTTGAGGGAACTTATCACTATTCCTCAATGCCCTGGTTCTACTCCTAGACTCTGCTCACTTCATGGAATTTTTTTTTTAAATGGTACTGTTCTCTAACACTACCTAGAAGAACACAGGAAATACAATCAAGAATGAGGGAACACATTTCCTAATCAATCTTGAAGAATATTTCTTCTCAGGAAAGAAATAATGATTTTTTTCCCCCAGAAGCTCACATGAGAACTTAAGAGGTTAAAACAGAAATACAGCAGAGGGTTGGAAGCTAATGGAAGAACTGCCTTTCTGGAAGAGCACACCTTAATGTTGCTGGAGGGAGCTCTGTCATGCTGTGATGTGTGGAGATTTTTCCATTTGGCTTAGTCAATTACCACTGCAAACTGACTAAAAACACTCTCTATCCTCTGGGAAAAGAAAAGAAAAAAACACACAAAATACTGCGGTTATGACTGAGTGGTGGTAGCTGGTGAAAGTTAAAAATTTGGGGGGGTGGGGTAGGGGATAGGAGGTGACCCTATAGGAGGTAGGCAGCGATGCTAATTTTACAACTTGAAAGCAGGTTGAACAATTAACCAGAATTTAGTACAAAATATTGAATAGAAACAGGGGAGATATTTCAGGGCCTGACAAAATATCTCTTCCAAGTCTTTTCAATTTCTCTAGCATTTATGCCCATCAGGTAAATGCTCTCAAGGATTACTCACAGCCCATCTCCTGTTGGCTGTTACCCTACAGAAAGAGGACATTTATTTTGGTCCACCATGATTTTCAATTCAGCTTTGACTACGTTATACCTTACATCTGTTCTCTTCCTTTGCAGAGATCCCATTAACCTTCAGATTCACTCTAAAATGCCCATTTTCTGAGTCACCGCTTTCTGCTAAATGGAAAGGCATGGTTATAGGTTACCAATATCACCCTAAGCCATTTGCCTCTGATTTTTTTTTAAAGCAATTGAAGAGAAGTCTGCTAAAGTAGGCTGGCATAGCTCACACCTGTACAAAAACGGTATTCAAGAAGCCCCTTGGGATGGCTAGGTGGCACAGTGATTAGAGCACTGGCTCTGGAGTCAGGAGGACCTGAGTTCAAATCCGACCTCAGACACTTAACACTTACTAGCCCTGTGACCTTGGGCAAGTTACAATCCCAATAACCCTGCCTTCCCCCCTTCAAAAAAGCAAAAAAAAAAAAAAATCAACTCTGGTTCTTCTTTTTTTAAGTGATCAATTTCTTGCCTCCTCTGCCTTAGTGAAAAAATGACAGATATTTCTGATCAGAATCTTTTCAGGAAAGGTTTTTTCAGTATCTATGTGGGCCAGGTTATAGGACCAAGTCAAGGACTTTGAGAATTAATAAGAATTGATGGGATCAGAGACTTGTGCTGTATTTAGAACTCTAACAGTCTTATAAAGGGTACAAAATACATAAGCAGTAATTATGAAAGCAAATGGGAGTTGAAATCCAAGGATAATGGTAGATAACATATGAAACCTATCCATTAACTGTCAAACTTTTCCTTTTTTACTCAATTGGGATTTCTGTTTTCCAAAGCCAGAGCAGAGGATCAAGCCAGTCTTCTTTCTTCAAGATGATGTACTAAATTCTTTATTTTTATAGACAGTTCATCAGACTAACACAAATGGCTTTATAAGTAGACCCTAATTTTGGAGAAGATTGACTAGGGTAATGGCTCATTCTCAATTCCGGGGAATTTCCTGACCCACTGCCGAAATGAGCTTATTTATTTTTGGTCCCATACTTTTGCCTTGGCCTTTGGAGCTAGTAACGATGTGCTATACCAAGAGAGTACTGTTTTTATTGTCAAAATGCTAGAAAGGGAAATTCCTACTCAGTTTCTCTACATCAGCTCTTTTTAAAGATAAATGTGCATTGTTTCAATAAAGGGAAAAGGCAAATATTTTACCCTTTTGTCATCTTATTTTTGCTCCACAAGGAATATGAAAACAAGGTTCAATTATATTGTTAGCTAGTTATAGAGAAGGAAGTTTTCAGTATTCTATTTCTCAAGCTACAGTTTTAGCTGTAATTGTTTTTGCTCTTTTTGCTGAATTATCTAGTTCGTTCAATCTAAAAAAAAAAGTCAATCAACCTAACTACCTGACTGAAGTGATTGATTCCTTAAGGGAATGGATATTAAAAGTTGTTCCAGGAGCCCCATAGAGATACAACTCTAATTAGGACATGACTTTTGGTTTCCACGATGCCAACTTTAATTCCAGCATCATCACTCCTGTCAGGCTAAGCCCCCTCCATGTCCTTGTTAGGTTGTTGGTTGAGTGAAACGTGTCTGCCTTGGTTGTTCTGCACCGGCATCTGCTAAACAGAAACCTCTGGGAGGAAAAGACCCCGAAAGATCAGGTAATCCTTCAAGCCCATATTTCAAGATCATACAACTGGTGTAGAATGATGACGAAGCTGGCTATGTGAGTTTGCCAGGTTGAGAGAAGAAAAAGAAAAAAGAAAAACCACAAAGTTAGCATGGTGACTGGCACAAATAAGTGTTTAGTAAATACTTGTTGACTTGAGGAGTGATATGTGTATATGAATGAGTTTATTTACACCAACACACATATATGTGATACATACGTATATGAATATGTATATATATGTATACACACATGCATATACACACATGAACATAGCTATCTTTGACAGTTTCTCCATCTTGCGAAATGAACCATCTTAGAGCTAGAAAACTAACCATTGACACACTGCCCTGCAACTTCCACCAACATGGTGACCTTTTGCTCCTTTTGTTTCCCTCATGGTAAATGTTAGGTTTGCATGTTGTTCTTCTAACATCAAGGCTGCATTGTGCTAAGTCTGATCATGTGGAATGGATTTTGCACCAGGGCTGGGGTGAACGTTAGAACCTTGTCCAAGGAATTTGAAGAGGAGAAAAAAAATTTCATTTTCTATGAATGGAGACCCTGAAGGATGCATTGTCCTTTATACTGCCTCTTTCAGTGTATTTGACCTATGGCAGAAGGCAAGACAAGGAGATTCCTAAAAGGGAAGCCATTTGGGGTTTCCTGGAGCAGTATCATACCCCTCTTGGCTTGAGGGATCTTGCCTGGGAAAGAATCTCCCAATATTCTGCCTTCCATTTATTCAACAAATAGAAATATTTGGATAAGAAATACTTTCAATCCCTCCCACTGACTTTATGCCTATAGGGCATAGTTGTCCATACAAGGAGGGTATCAAACTCAAAGGCCTTTGTGGATCCTTCCATATCTAGACAGATGATTGTATGAGCTTATAACACATAAGTAAGTACTAGTATCTAACAAATACTTTTTAAATTAATTGATTATTTAATAGGCAATTATTGATAACTTTCATAATGAAGATGTCAAAATACTGCTAACAGTACCAAGTGGAATTTTTTTTAAGCAGCAGCAAATAGCATTAAACATAAACACCATGATACTATGCTACACGATATATGAGATACGTTTCCAGTCCTTTACTAACCTATGATCTAAAATAGACATAATCAATGAAAATAACTGTTAAAAGGAAATAAAGATACATTTCTCCCTATATCATACAGGATATATTTCTACCTTATATCATACAGGATCTCAGATCTTCTGAGCTTCTTAAGCTCTCAAACCTTGAATGACTTCATTGATTAGTAATAGCTTTTTTTTTTTTTAAATTTACTCATTTATTTTTAATTTACAAGATTCAGTTCCACAATCACCTGGGTTTCAGATTTTCTCCCCTCCCTTCTCCCCACCCCCCCATGGTGGCGGGCAATCATGTATAGGATCTGTAAATACTTTCACAAGTAATAGGTTTTTTTTTTTGGCTTGGAATGGTGATTTCTTCCACGTGGAGACTCTTGTTATAGAAACTCCCTCTACCTAAACTAACAAACTAACAACTTCCTGTGTAACCTTGGGCATGCCATTTCACCTCCCTGGGCCTCAGTTTCCTCAACTATAAAATGGAAGGTTGGACTAAATGGCTCCTGGAATGCCTTCCAGCTATAACTCTATGATTCTACAATCTATTCCCCCACTTAGAGTTGTCTGGGACCAGCAAGAGGTTAACGATTCCACACATCTTTAGAATCCTTTATGGTTTACCAAAGCAGTTTTTTTTTCACAATGTCCCTGCAAAATCAGTTGGTGCAAGTGATATCTACACTTGAGAAATGAGGAAACTGAATCATGAAGAGGACACTAGTCAGTGTTAGCACTGGGATTCAAACCCAGATCTCTCCTAATTCCAAGGATAGGATTTTATACCATTTCCTAACATCAGTCTAGAGCAAAAGATAGAAGTATAGCTTTTTCTCATTGGGAAAGATAAATTTTGCTACCTTATGTCAGGAAATTAAGTAACATTTTTTTCTTAGCATACTTCTAATTACCAGAATAGTATCTTATTTATCACCCAAGAAATAAACTAGAGAATAAACAACTTCTTCAATTGCTCAGTCTTAAACATGATGACAGTATTCTTAGTCAATTTTAATCTTCTAAACTGACTTTTCTTAATGACATTTATATAGCTCATGCCATATATTTGAGATGTTTTGCTCATGGAACAGTTCTATCCCTTGTCTAAGTAAGATAAATGTCCTTCTTCTAGTTTCTGTGCAATGCTTCCTTTATTCATCTATCATCTGGGGTCTCCTTAAATTGAACTGGCTTTAATCTTTGGACTATACCTAAGGCAGTACACATGACCCCACAATTCCTTTGATGTTTCTAAGATGAATAATGTCAAGTAATTGGCATTGTGCTTGAATAAAAGGATTTTAAAATGACCGATGGAACAATCACACTAAGGATCAATTATTTCCCCAAATTTTAACTAGTCAAGAAGAACAGAAATATAGTTGAGACCCAATAATAAAAAAAAAAAAATAAGCATCAATGGAAAACGAATTCTCATATTACTTTTTGACAAAGTTGCTGCCACAAAATAAATTTCTGAACCCACATTAACTCGTGACCTTGTTTAAGACTGTCAAACCAAACAATTTGTCTCTTTGCCCTTCATTCAGGGAAACTCAGAAAGCAATAGCTGGTATGGTTTCTTTATTTTCCTTCAGAAATCAGACCCACAGCTCTAAAATGTTCTATTCTTCCTCATTTTTCTCATTTTCTTCAGAAAATATAGTAGAAGATAATCACAAAATCATAGATGGTCCTCAGTAGTCAATAACTATCACCTCTTCTCTGGGTTGTACTACAGCTAATTCATCAAAGAAAAAGGGCATCTAACTTAAAGTCTCCTCTGTTAACCTCTTATTATAAAAACAGGCTGGTAACAACTTTATCCCAATCCTTCAACCTTACTCTGAGAGAATTCAAACATTTCCAAAGAGAAATATCATTGGATCTCTAATATTCAGACTTAAATTTGCTTCTAGTACTATTCATAATTAGATTTACCAAAAAAATCAAAATGTCAACCTGTAAGAGCTCTGGAATGGGGAACCGGCAGACTTGGTTTATAGTTCTGCCTCCATACTTAATAGCTGTATGCCTCTGAAAGGGTCACAATTCTCCTCAGCCTCAAATTCCTCATCTGTAAAATGAGGGAAGGAAATATTTTTGCAACCTGCCGAACAGAGGTGTTAATAAGAAAAGCATTGCACGAACATGTAAAAATGTGAGCTATTCATAGAATAAATTGTTTTACCATTGACTTCCTGGCTACTTCAAGTCCTAGCTAAAATCTTTCCTTGTCCTTCCTGAATCCCCTTAATGCTGTTGCTTGCCTTCTGCCGATCATCCCCAATTACTCCTGTGTATTTTAAATTCCTGATTTTAAATAGTTGTTTGCATGTTGTCTCCATCCCTTGGACTCTGAACTCCTGGAGAACAGAGACTGTCTTTTTCCCTTTTTTGGTCGTTTCCTCCCTCCCCCCAAAAAAAAACCCTGACTAGGCACAGAATGTCATACATAGTTGGTGCTTAATTTGTTTGTTGACTTGACATGATTTGACTCTTCTACTCCCAGAGAAACTTTTATTGTCCTAAAGACAATCTAGGGAAATATGCTTAACCAGTAAAGTAATCTCTACAAGCATTATTTATTTTATGTGCTCAATGGCAGCATACAGTGAAGGGCCAAGGGTTCTGCTGACATTAATTGAATAAATCTCATAGAACACTTTAATCAGGAAGTTGAAAGATTTAGAAATGCCAATGATTTATTATGAAGTCAGCGCTAACAGATTCTGATTGATGCCAATGGTTGCTTCATAAATACAACAGGGGTTGTAGGATCATGTCTAAAATAAAATGGGAAGTATTGAGAAAGTATTCCATTTCCAAGTGTTTACTTGAACATTGGCATTCTTAGTGGGCAACAGGATGAAATATTTTTTGCTATTTCTAATACAATAGAGCAGTGTTTCTCAAACTTTTTCATCTTGGGACCCCTTTACACTCTTAAAAATTATTGAGGACACCAAAGAGCTTTTGTTTATGTCAGTTATATTGATCAATATTTGCTGTATGAGAAACTAAATTTGATCAATTTTTAAAATATTTATTTACCAATTCTTTTAAAATAGCAATAATAAAACCATTGCA
Source organism: Pseudochirops corinnae (assembly GCA_028646515.1). Taxonomy (NCBI): domain Eukaryota; kingdom Metazoa; phylum Chordata; class Mammalia; order Diprotodontia; family Pseudocheiridae; genus Pseudochirops; species Pseudochirops corinnae. The sequence continues at coordinate 206,832,744 of CM053588.1, read as the reverse complement.
CACAAACATAACATATTTTCTGAAAAATCAATATATTTTCCCAAATTAAAAGAATAGTGAGAAGAGTAGCACTGTTTTACATATTTTTTGCAAATGTTTTTAATGCCTTGATTAATAGAAGACAACTCACAATGAGATATATAAGAACATTGCTCATAATACGATTTTCATATTTATTTCTGCATTCAATCTATCATGATATGTTGATTTAGTTGTAGTATATGAAGACAATCAAGCCTCATACAGCTATGTAGTTGGGAAAAGGAGGGGTATTTTAGTAAGCAAATAGTGTCTTAGGATTATTATAAAAATAGTTTTGACCTCAAAGATGCCCTTGAGAGGGTCTCAGGGACTCCCAGTGACCCACAGACTCCCCTTTCAGAACTATTACAATAAAGAATAAAATTGATTTAGAAATATTCATCAATTGGGGCAGCTAGCTGGCACAGTGACACCAGCCCTGGAGTCAGGAAGATCTCAGACACTTGACATTTACTAGCTGTGTGACCCTGGGCAAGTCACTTAATCCCAATTGCCTCATACACACACACACACACACACACACACACACACACAGAACCACTAATCAATTCCAAGGGAAGAAGAGTAGAGCATTTAGAAACTTGGTCTATATTAGTTCATACATATATACACACCCACATGCACAGTTCTATAGTTTGTCATTTTATATCTGTAAGATAGGAAGAGCAATACTATCACACACACTCACACACACACACACACACACACACACACACACACACCCCTAAATTTCCTTAATTTAGCATCAAACATTACACTTAACTAAAATTATACCTTCCTGTGTTGATGAGAGTGTTTCTAAAAATGCATTTGGGATCTGGAAAGCAACCAAAACCTCCATTAAGAACTCTACATTCTCCCAGTAAACAGGGAGATTTAGTTTTTCAGGTTTGCAAAGATTTTCTCACAATTTGCAACCTACTCGATTAGGATTGATGAGGAGAGAGCTCTTCATTTAGTGCTAATGGGAAAATAACACTTAATCTGACCCTTCTTTTCTCTCACACTGTCCCACCAAAAAGACAAAACATAGAAGGAAAACAGGGACGTTTTCATGACTAGAGTTCATCACAAAGTAGCAGCTTTACTAAAAAAAAAAAAACACATTAAAATGCAAACTCATTCTACCACATTTATCCCAAGCTAATTCAATTAAATAAACATATATTAGTAAGAGTTTACTATGTATATAGCCCTGAAACAGGCACTGGGAAAGATACAGCATTGAAGACTTGGTAAGGTTGTCACCTACCTGCCTACACAATTCATCATGGCTCTTAGAACTGATTATATGGTCCAGCCTCCAGCCCTGAGGCAGGTAAGAGATTATTATCCCCCTTTTACAGATGAAACAACTGAGGTACAACAGGTTAAATGACTTGTTAATTAGTGACCGAAGGTGTTATTGAAACCTTTAGCTTTCTCTGAGACTCTTCTCAGGTACTATTATCTCCTCAGATCCTTTCCTGATTTCTCCTCATTTCTCCAGCCCTATCCTAATAATCAGCCTTCACCTCTTTTCTCCAACTGCCTTGTATTTACTTCTCTTTGTTTATCCCCTATCTTTAGGGGCAGCTGGGTGGTGCAGGGGATAGAGTGCGAAGCCTAGAGTCAGGAAGACTCAGCTACCCGAGTTCAAATTTGACCTCAGGCACTTGTTAGCTATGTGACCCTGGACAAATCACTTAATCCTGTTTGCCTCAGTGTTCTCATCTACAAAAACAGGCTGGAGAAGGAAATGGCAACCCCCTCCAGTATCTCTGCCAAGAAAACCCCAAATGGGGTCAGGAAAAGTTGGACAGGACTAAACTTACTGAACAACAAGAAGAAATAATGGAACTTCCTGAAGTACAGGGATTGACTCATTTGCATCTAGCATAGCTCCTTGTATTCAGTCTAAGCTTAATTAAATTTTGTTGAATGGGGGAAGCAAGGAGCAATTGCTGCCAACTATAGTAGTGGCTCTGACTCTTCCACTGCCAATTTATACTGATTATTTTTAAGCAGAGCCAGCATAGCAGTAACACGGATTTTGAACTTGCTGTTCTCTCTACTTCACGGATGTTCAATGTCCTTGGATATACAGAGGTCAGTAAACAATTTTTTTACCTAGTCTGGGGCAGGTGGTATAATGTCAACAGACTTTAGAAGGAAAGCAGGCTTATTCAATTCATATTTTCCTTAGAGGTTGGTTAGTGGATAAAATGCTCAACCTGGAGTAAGGAAGGCATGAATTTGAATCCTCCTCTGATCCAGAAGAGCTGTGTGATGCTGGACGAGACATTTCATCTCTCTTAGCTTCAGTTTCTTTATATGGAAAATGGAGATAATGATAACACCTTCCTCTCATGGGGTTGTTATGGGGACCAAATGTGTGTGTGTGTATGTATATATGTTATATGTATGCATATATATATATATAAAGAGTTCTGGAAACCATAAAGTGCTATATAAATGTTAGCTAATTGCTGTCACCATCACCACCCCCACCACCCCCACCACCTCCATCATCACCATCATCATCATCACCACCATCACCAACAAAGAGAATTCAGTCTCCTTCACTCACTACCGTGGCCAACTTTGGCAAGCCACTTAATCTCCAGGGTCTTAGTTCTTTCATCTCTAATTGAGTGAGTTGAAATCAATGGTCCTTAAGATCCCTTCTTGCTCCCAGTCTATGATCTTATGGTCTCCTGCTTCCTAGTATAGCTGTTCATTGTTGTTGTTCACTGCCTTATGGATAATCAAAAGGCTAACACACCTGAATTAGACCACAACTGAGAGCGATAACAATAAACTATATGGTTGTCTTAGACATAAGCTGATCCTAATAACAAGTGGAGCCAAAAATCTCAGAACAGGAAAAAAAAAAAAGAGAATTGACATTTATCACTAAAGGGGTAGAAACCAAATTACTTCACAGGGTGTTCTGGGAAAGGAATTTCACAAAATTGTAAAAATGTGACCTACTATTAGGATGATGTATTAGATATATTGGGCGACAATTTTTTTTTCAAAAATTGTCATACATTTTGGGGAGATCCATTTTTTCATCCAAGTAAGTTTTCTTTTTTTGGTCCATACTTGTGATTTTATCAATGTAGGGAAGTCCCAGTAGTGAAGCTCTACCTACTGGTGGAGATGGGCAGCTTCTAGTCTTAAAGAGCTGCCTAGAGAGCCGAGAGGTGAAATCACATGTCCAGGATCACACAGCCAGTAAATATATATTGGAGATAGAATTTGAACACAGTTCTTCCAGGTTCCATGGCTAGTTATTTACTATGCACTGCCTCCAAAATGTTTAAATAATCTTTACATTCAAGGGTAAAAGTTTAGTCAATATATTTCTTAAAAAAAAAAACACCAAGGATTTGGGGACAACTACATGGTGCTGTAGATAGAGCACTGGCCCTGGAATCAGGAGTACTTGAGTTCAAATCGGCCTCAGACACTTACTAGCTGTGTGGCCCTGGGTAAGTCACTTGACTCCAACTGCCTCCCAAAAATAAATAAGTAAACAAATACATAAATAAATGAATGAATAATAATTTAAACAATCTGAATAAATCAATACTTTACTAAGGAATAGGAAGAAATCAATTTAGATCATATCTTGAAAATTGTACAATGCTTTCATTGATCTCAAACAGTTCACTGACACGAAAAAAAAAAAGCCCATCTCTTCAACATCAATATTTGTTTGGTGCTGCTCTAAGACTGCAAATCATTGTAATGGTTATGGGATTTGAAGATCTTCCATGCCCCTTGAACTTGCTGATGTAGCAGGAAGGGGTGGGGCAAGAGGAAGCCAGATCCAAGCTGGAGATGGTGAAGTGATTGGAAGCAGTGCCTGAGGTGATAACTCCTTTTTTTTGAGCCAGCCAGAATTTCTGCTAAGGACTCCTGCTGAGGAGTGCAGGGGACGGGAACTGTGAGGGGCTGGAGCTGTTTGGAGCAAACTGTGTAGACACTGAGCAGTTGCCATTAGTACAGAGAGGAGGATCTTTGCCTGAGGTAGCTTGTTCCGTTTTGAAGGCCTGAGAATGTGGGTGCTTACTACATTAACTACATACACCAACTCCATAACTACTGTGATGGCTTTGACTTTCTGGTTTTGGGACTCAGTTTTCTGGTATTTGAATAAACGTTCTAGCTATATCTCCCATGTAGAGAGCCTGTTACATTTTGTGATTAATAACCATATAAGCATATTTATAGTTACTGTAGGCATTGTGAATACTGTATTGTTGATACAATCATGGAGGAACATGATCTTGAAATTACATGTAACCTAATAAATTGAAATTATATGTAACACAGAGGACAATGCATCAGTGATGGATATTAAGTAGCCTGGAACATAAAAATGGTAATTTGTCACATGATGGGACATAAAGACATTAAGTGTAGATGTGTTTGACTGAAAAAGGATGGGCCAGTCATGTAGAGAATGAGACACAGCAGGAGGACAGCCCAAATACTATGCTGGTACTCCTGAAATATTAAATGAATGAGAAGAAGATTTTAAGATTATTGAAGAACTTATGGGAAGGCCTGAGTGGGAATCTCACAAGGTAAGAAGGCATGATGGGATATTAATCTGCCACAGTGGAGGGAGTAGAAATACTGACAAAATTATGGACCCATCGAAATAGCATTAAAATGTGGCATACCCCTGTAAGCCCTGCTACCTGGGAGGCTGAGGTTGGTAGATTTCTTTAGCTTGGGAGTTCTGAGCTAAAATAAACTGAGCAGATCAGGCATCTGCACTAAGTTCAGCAGCAATATATTGGTGAGACCCTGTAAGCAAGGGTTCACAAGGCTGCCTAAGGAGAAGTGGACTGACCCACGATGGAAATGGAGAAGAACAAAGCTCTCACGACAATCAGTGGTGGGACTGCGCCTGTGAGTGGTCACTGCATTTCCGGTCCTGAGCAAGATAAAGAGGTGCAGTGAAAGAAAAGGAGAAGAAAAAAGGGAAAGGAAAAAAAGAAAGGAGAGTGAAAGGGAGAAGGAGAGGAGAGAAAGGAGAAGAGAAGAAAGGAGAGGGGAGGAGAGAGAATGAAAGGGGAGGAGAGGAGAAAAAAGAGAAGAGAAGAGGAAAAAAATCAAAGGAAAAGAGAAGGAAGGGGAAGGAAAAGGAAAGGAAAGAGGAGTAAAGGAAGAGAAGGGAGAAAAAGGGAATGGAAGAGGAAGGAAAAGATGCCCTTGTGTTTGGATATAGGACAACCATTTTGCCATTACAGAAATTACAGTTACCTAACACAAATTACTTTATTGAATACACTGGGCATTTAGGGAGAAAAAATGTGGCCAGGGAACTCAGTTCAATGAAAACAGCAGGATTCAAGGGAGTTATCAAATGAAATTGCCCATGTAATACTCAACTGTTTTAACTCCTTATAGCTAGCTAGAATTCTAACCACAGTCAAAGTGTAAGACAGGCAGTGCTGCCAGCAGAAGCTGGTATGAGCTATCACCGCTCTGGAATCACTTTCTCATATGTCTACAATAGGAACCATAGAAATTTCAAGAAAAAAGCAAAATTTGTCTGAATTTGAGCAATGACCTATCTTATTGCATGGTTCTATTGGGCTATTTCTTTCAATGGTTTAAGCCCTTGGGTTTAGAATTGTATCCACTAAGATGGATTATTTTTAAAATCTACAGCTTTGCAAGACAGATGAATAATTTCTCTGCAGCAGAATAAATGACCTTTTGTAAATGCCTCAAATAGGGTATGCTCATTTAGCAGTGGTCATATAATAAGTTAAGCATAAGGATATGATGATATACTTCACCTGATGACTAAAGAAAGTGCAATTGTTGAACAAGCCACCAGGCGAAATGAGCATTGCGGACAATCAATGCACTGTACTGAATTTTTAATGATTGGGTTTGCTTCTCGGAATTCAAGTATTCAAGTATTTGAAGGATACTTGAAGGTGGGGACTCCTCCACATTGGGAGGGAAAGGTTTTCATTCCTAGAACTCCATGTGTTCCACCATACTTTGACTTTAGAGTGAAAGGAAGGAGAAACCTTCATTCTTAAGATCCTTATCATAGTGTTTTAAATCTAGAACTGGAGGGGACCTCAGAGAGTGTTTAGTCCAGGGTTGGGGAACCTGTAGCCTCAAGGTCATATGTGACCTTCTAGGTCCTTGGGTGCAACCTTTTGGCTGAGTCCAAGTTTTACAGAACAAATTCTTTTATCAAGGGGATTTGTTCTGTGAAGTTTGGATTCAGTGAAAGGACTGTACGTGAGGACTTAGAGGGCCACATGTAGCCTTGAGGCTACATGTTCTCCACCTCTGATTTAGACCAAACTTCTTATTTTACAGAGAGGAATTTAAGGCCAAGGTAAGTTAAGAGTAAGAGTTAAGATTGCTGGAGCCAGTATTAGAACTGAAGTCCTCTGACTTCAAGTCTAGTATACAGTCATCCCTTACCATTAGCTCAGTTTGCTTATTTGCAGGGTGGCCATCGGTTATTAAGTGGGAGTTTTTGGAGATTTGCAGCATACTAGAGAAAATTGCAGACGACACATGTATGTAAAGAGAACAAAAGAATTAGTAAGTCATAAATGCATAAATACTATCTATTATTAATCTATTTTATCATTTACTACCATAAATATAAATATATAAATTCATTAAAAACACTTCAATTTTGTTAGAAGCTTCAGTACACTAAAGAACTACAGGCTACTCACTCTCATTGAGAACGTCTCCTCTTTGTCATCCAGACACAGTCACAAGATTTTCTCCCAGTGTTCATTGTATTTTGTCCTTTTTGTAGAAGGAAATCCAAAAGCAATTGCAGTAGCTAGACTGGAAGACTGCATAGTTTTCAAGACACTAATCTCTCTCAATAAAAACTGCAACATTTTCATGGGGGCCGTGTGCTCTTTCACTTGTTCTGTGTGTTAAATAGGATCAGAATTATTAAAAATAAAGATTTGGAGTAGGGCTTAGAGTTATTCATGAAATTTTACATTTGTAGGAGTTCTGTGCCCCTAACCTCCACAAATATTGAGGGACAACTCTATTTACTATCCCACCCTACTGCCTCAGAGTCTTCATTTTGCCATCCCCAGTTGCCTTTGCCCTACGCTCCTTGGCAACATATTGGATATGGGGGAACGGGAGAGAGTGAAGAGTAAAGAACTGTCACCTAGGTTTCATGTGTGGTATGCTCGACAGTAATAGGGAAGTTCTGAATAGGGGAGAGTTTGGGGGTGAAGTTAAGGAGTTCAGTTTTGGACATGTTGAGTTTAAGATGTCTATGAGGGACAGCTAATTAAAGTTGCCCCACAGAAAGCTGGATATTTGAGATTTTCTGGAGAAAAATTAGGGCTGGATAAGATTTGAGAATCAGCAGCAGAGAGATGATAATTGAATCACTTTGAGCTGATAAGATTACCAAGTGAAGGAGTAAATAAATGGAGAAGAGGGCTCATAACAGAGCCTGGGGTGGGGGTGGGGGTGGGAGCAAACCCAGAATACCAGCAAGACTTGGAAGAGAAGTCATCAAAGGAGACTAAGAAAGAGTAGTCACTCAGGTAGGAAAAGAACCAGGAGAGAGGAGCATCATGAAAACCTAGAGGGAAGAGAAAATCAATATGAAGGGCATGATTAACAGCATCAAAGACTACAGAGAGATCAAAAAGGATGAGGATGAGAAAAAAAGCAGTTAAGAGATTGTTAGTAACTTTGGAGTGAGCAGTTTCAGTTGAAAGATGAAGTCAGAAGTCAAACTGTAGAAAGGTAAAGAGAAAGTGAGAAGGAAGGAAGTGGCACCAAGAATTGCAGGTGATCTTCTCAAGGAGTGTAACCACAAAAGGGAGAGAAGAAATGAGACAAGAGTTAGTGGAGATGAATGGCTCAAGAGAAGGTTTTCTGAGGGTAAAGGAGATGTGATCATATTTGTAAGCTTTATGGAAAAAGTCAGAAGATAAGGGGAGATTGAAGATTGTGAGAGAGTGAAGACAATAGAGGGAGCAAACTTCGGGAGAAGACGGGATAGAATGGGATCACTTGTGCATGTATAAAGATTTTTCTATACAAGGAGGGCCACCTCATCATGTTAAATAGGGGTGAAGGTGAAGATAGTGGCAGAAGGCATGTGGGAGATGTGAGTTGAAGAGGAGAAAAGAAGAGGACTCTCTTAGTCTTCCATTTTTTTCAGTGAAATATGAGACAAGGTTCTCAGGTGAGTTGCATTATATTGAGGTAAAACAATATTTCATTTAAGGACTATATCTAGTATACTGTTGACACTCAGATATATATAAAATTATGGGCATTAATTAAGCTTTTATTTTATTTTTTGTTTTTGCCTCGATCAGTTTTTCTGAATTTAACTTTATTGTTATGATTTTGTCATTTCAATCCTATCTGACTCTTCATGACCCCATTTGGAGTTTTCTTGGCAAAGATGCTGAAGTGGTTTGTCAATTCCTTCTCCAGCTCATTTTACAGATGAGGAAACCAAGGTAAACAAAGTTAAGTGACTTGCCCATGTCACACAGTTAGTGTCTAAAGACAGATTTGAATTCAGGAAGATGAGTCTTCCTGACTCCAAGCTTGGCACTCTCTCCACTGCACCACTGAGATGCCCTTAAATTTGACTAGCCCTGCCTATCTGTTAACAACCCCTGAGCCTCAGTTTCCTCCACACTTAAATGAGAGAATTATACTAAATAAGCTCTAATATAGTATGGTGCAATGAGAAGACACTCACTACCTGTGTGATCTTAGCTAAGTCATTTAATATCTTTGAGCCTTAGTTTTCTAAATTGTAAAAGAAAGGGTTGCCCTAGATGAACTCTCTTAAGTCCCTTCCAACTCTCAACCTGCAATCTTTCCATTTCTAAAGTTATGTGACCCAACAAATCCCAGAAAGGAAAGGAATATAGGAAAAACCATAGCCCGGACACAGAATGAGCAATATACACATGGGTAGTACTTCAAGTAAAGTAGGGCTTAGAACCTACATCCCCTTTGATGGTTCTGTTTCTTACACACAAGTGTTCTGTTGGGCTTCATGCCTCTCTGGGCTATACTATTAGCTTCTCCACAGGACTTTTTCTACAACCCATTGAAACTTCTTTAGCCTGGAAGCTCACTTCACCCTTTGGATTTCTTTTCACCTAGGAAGTATTTTCTGCCCCCACAGCCTCACCTTCTGACTGACTGGTTCCCCTCAGAACCTCCAATATGAGGAGGAAGCTCAGGCCAAAAATGTCTTCATCCCTCCTCCAGGCTACACCTGACTCATTTCACAGGACTTTCTCCACCACACCCCACCCTGGTACCTTCTTCCATCTCCTCCCCCGTCATAGACTCTCTTTTATGTATTTCCTTCCCCAATTAGGCTCTAATCTTCTTGAGAGCAAGGACTGCCTTTCTTTTGCCTTATGTTTATTTTCTCAGGCCTAGTACAGTGCCTGGCACAAAGTAAAGATGTAATAAATAAATGTTTGTGGACTATTATTCTGTCCTAATGTGACTAGTTAGGAAAAATTTAGTGATGATCTTGTAAGGAAAAAATTCTTTTGTGAGTGGGTAAAGATTTTGACAACCTACTGAGAGGGTTATCTGAATTCTGCCTTCAAAATAGGCTTAATGAAAATTAGTTATTTCAGGTTTATTTCAGGTTGTGTTGTTTCAGTTCAAAAGCCATTTCCAGGGCCTTTGGTTCTAAAGTCATTTCTAGAGACTATGTTTATTCAGTTTGCTCCCAGGTCATGTCTGTTTAGAGATGTTGGGTTGCCTCTCCTGATACTAACACAACACTTGGCATACATACAGTGAAAATTCTGTTATTACAGCTTTTGGGGTGGACAAATTTTGTGGAACATGAAGTACAATACAATATGTTTTTGGTATTCTTTTGGCTGATAATTCCCTACATAAGCAACTCAGTTCTGGTGCTGCCATTTAACTTAGGGCCATATTATTATTACAATTCTTCTCTCTCCCTCCTCCCCCATCATTATGTCCTATTATACAACACAAGGGAGGGGTACTCCTTCCTTTAAATAGGTGGTCACAAGAGAGGAAACAAATGGCTAGAGGCAGTGGGACCTACCCCAAACCTGGCCTGAAAGACACCTTAGAGAACAATGATTCATTAAACACTGTTTTAGATCTCAAAAGCCCCTAGGGAAAATAACTACTTATCTTCTTCAAACTACAAATTTCCATCATTCTGAGAATCATGCCACCCATCCAGCAAGCCCTCAATAAAAAGTAGGAATCATCATCATCATCATCATCATCACCATTGACTTAACATAGACCTAAGAAGCATTTGTTCCTTAGAAGCATCTTCTCCAGCCATCTCATTCTTCTCAACTGTGGCGTACTTGACATGACTCAGCCTATACCAAAGCGAAAATCAATGAGCTTTTATACAAGCTGGATTTCATGAATTGTGCCATACTCTTGGGGGCTCAATAAAAACTTTAACATGGTGAAAAATTCTCAGAAATCACGCCAAGAATTTGAAACTATGCCCAAAGGAATACCAAATTCTGCATACTCTTTGATACAGCAATACCACTACTAGGTCTACATTCCAAAGAAATCAAGAAAAGAGGGAAAGGACCTATTTGTACAAAAATATTTACAGCAGCTCTTTTTCTGTTGGCAAAGAATTGAAAATTGAGGGGATGCCCATCAATTGGAGAATGACTGAGCAAGTTAAGGTATATGAATGTAATGCAATACTATTGTGCTATAAGAAATGATGAACAGAAAGATTTCAGAAAAGCCCAGAATGACTTACATAAACTGATGCAAATGAAATGAGCAGAACCAGGAGAACAGTGGGAAACATCTGGTCTTCTAGGTCCTTGGGTGCAATTTTTTGACTGAGTCCAAGTTTTATAGAACAAATCCTTTTATTAAGGGCATTTGTAAAGTTTGGATTCAGTCAAAGAACCATACTTGAGGACCTAGAGGACCTTGAGGCCACAGGTTCCTCACCCTTGGACACAATAACAGCAGTACTGAATGATGATCAACTATATTCAAATAGCTTAGTTATGTTTAGCAACACTATGACCTAACACAATTCCAAAAGACTCGTGATGGAAAATGTTATCCACATCCAGAGAAAGAACTGATGGAGTCTGAATGCAGATTGAATAATACAATTTTTCACTTTCTTTGTTTTTTTCATGTTTTTTTCTTTTGGTCTGTTTCTTCCTTCACAAGATAATTAATATGAAAATGTTTTACATGACTACACATATATAACCTTTATCAAATTGCTTACCATCATAAGGAGGGGGAAGCTTAGGGAGGGAGGGATAAAATTTGGAACTCAAAATTTTTATTAAAAATGAAGGTTAAAAATTGTCTTTATATGTAATTGGGGGAAAATACTATGAAAAAAGAAAAGAAATCATGGCAAGTACTGGTTTTCTCACCCCTGAAACTGATTAATTCCATCTCTACATTTGCATGTAGTAAGCACTTAATAAATACTTTCTTTAAACATTCACTCATCTCAAAGTGAAACCCCCAAATGACCACTCCAATGGTCCCATGTGTTGTCATTTTCATTTTCATTTTCATAGCATGTGGGTGCTAAGCTCATACCTCAATGCAAAAGATGTCATCAGTCCTCTTCAAGAAGGAAGAAAAAACAAAAAGAACAACAAGGGTTCTACATGAAGGCTACACAGAGAGAAGGACTTCCAGAGCACATGTAAACATGAGTTAAACTTTGTCACATATTGTGTCTCACTCCAATTATGGTGGTCTAAGTTTAAGTGTACTCCTCCTATGGAGACTGTATTTGTGGGAAGGAGTGGACTAGGTTCTTAGGAGAACATTTTGTATTAACTGTTTTTACCATGTTATCTGAAAATAAGGCTGATACAGTATCAAACCAGATCTACCAACTCTGCTTATATCTTTATGCCGAGTGAAAACCAAATCAGTCTCTGAAAACTGAAGAAAAGGGCAAATATAGACCACACTACATTCTTTGCTTATCCAGGGCACTTTTGACAACTTGAAAATTAGAAGAAAAAAATTTTTGATCTTGCTCCTCAATTGAACTCCAGGAAAGGATGGTACATTATGACATGAATCTGAATATAATTCAAGTTAAATCATGTCCCACATATTCAAAAAGCCTGTTACAAAAGCTAATGAGGAAAATTTTAGACCTGTACCAGACACCAGTGTTCTGAAGGACTGCCACTATGTTTTTGCCCTTCCAGCCCTCAGCTAGTCTAAGCTGAAGAAACAGAACAATGCAAACCATTCCCTTAAAAGTTAGAGAACCATTCCTCCCCTTGATTCTAATTTTTCTTTACAACATAAGTAATGTGAAAATCTATTTAATATGAACATATATGTAGAACCCATATTAGATTGCACGCCATCTTGGGGAAGGGGAGGTGAGGAAAGGGAAGAAATTTAAAACTCAAAATCTTATGAAAGTGAATGTTGAAAACTAAAAATAAATTAATTTAGTTTTTTTAAAGTTAGAGAATCAGAGGGTGAGAAAGAAATGGACTATTAGAGATAAATTTTCAGTATCCTGTACTGTTTAACAACAATTGAGGATCTATCTACAATGTGCTAAGCGATACACATATCAAAACTGAAATTCTTAATATAAGAATTTACTTACATTGTCTACAGATAAGAAAAGACTAGAACTATAGCTGTATAAGCCTACAGATCTCCAGGATCTTTGTTGAATGTCTTAGAAGGCACAGCACCTAATCTTGGCAACTCATTTCTCTTTTTCAGTATCACTAAATTCTATACTTTGTCGTTAATTTTTACTAATCCAAGAAGCTGTGATCAGACTTCCTACAGTAAAGATTTGGTCATCAATTGGACATTATTCTTTTTGGAAATTCAATTTTATGTATTTAGATAATCGTACTTTATGTTTGGTTTCAGAAATTGTGATATATCTAATTCTAATTCCTAAAATAATATAACATTATATGTTATATGTAAAAATGTATATTATGTGAGGATATAATTGTAATGGTAATGGGGATTTGAAGATCTTCCCTGCCTCTTGTAATGGCAAGCCAACAAGTACTTAGTGCCTTGTTTCAAGTTGAGCTTGATTATATCAAGCCTTTGTTAAAAAACAGAACTTGTGAATCCTACAGTGGAAGGAATTTGATGATGCAACAGGAAGGGATGGGGCAGGGGGGAGCTAATGACTAGGATAAAAAGCTGAGCACAAGCTGAGAGTGAGCCAGAACTGCTAGAAGCACGGAGCATGGAAGCTGAGGAGCTACTGTGAGTGAGAGAAGAGCATTCTTGCTTGAGGGAGTCTATTTTGCTTTGAAGGCTGATGGAGGGAAGGTTTGGGAAGGCTTGGGAATGTGGATGTTCACTGCATTGGTTATGTATACCAACTTCACGGTTACTATAATGAATTTGACTTTCTGGTTTCGGGACTCACTTTTCTGGTATTTGAATAAATGTTTTGGTTCTGTCCTCCATGTGGAGAGCCTGTTACATTTTGTGATTTACAACTACATCAGCATATTCGTAGCCATGGGTGCTGTGAACATTGCATTGGTGTTACATCAATATACATTTATATTTATATATATATATATATATATATATATATATATATATGAGGATTTATGCATGTGTATGTATATAATTTATATATAATAGAATTTGTTATTTTGTTGGTATCTCTAGACTATTTTTAATATATAATATTGGTCATCTAGCCTAAAAGGGTAGTTTAATCTAAACATTAGATTGGGAAATCTTACAATCCTTGGAATCATAAGCTCAATCTCCAGCCAAGCTAGTTGAATCCATTGCTACACTAATCAAAGGTACTGTAATCTATTACTAGATTAGGAGGTTAGGAGATCATCTTTATGTCTTGCTATACCCTCTTTGGCATGAAAATAAAATCCCATAAAATTTTTTCCCTTAGTTAAACTTGCCTTGACTAAAAATGTTGGAAAATTGGAAGTCTTTGGTTTCTTTTAAGTTGCTCAATAGAATTGAAATTCAGTTCAGGAAAGTTTGTCTATTAAGTTATTAATTGATCTGAGAATGCACAGATAAAGTCACAAAATGCTTCAGAAGTTATCAACCCCTACATGAACTGATGCAAAGTAAAATAAATAGAACCAGAAGAACATTGTACACAGTAATAGCAACATTGTGTAATGATCAATTATAAATGATTTAGCTCTTCTCAGCAATACAATGGTCCAAAACAATTGCAAATGACTCATCATGGAAAATGCCATTCACATCCAGAGAAAGAACTGGTGGAATCTGAGTGCAGATTGAAACATACTATTTGCACTTTATTTGTGTGTGTGTGTGTGTGTGTATGTGTGTGTGTTTGTATTTCTTTCCTTTTGGTCTGTTTCTTCTTTCACAACATGACTAATATGAAACTATGTTGCACATGATTATACATATATAACCTATATAAAATTGTTTACTGTTTTGGGAAGAAGGGATGAGAAGAAGGGAGAAAAATTTGGAACTAAAATTTTTCAAAATTTTTCAATTTTTAAAAATTGTCTTTACATGTAATTGGGGAAAATAAAATGCTATTTTTAAAAAAAAACCATCAACTAAATCTCCTTGATATCTTAGCAAACTATATCATAACTTCTTAGATAGGTGCTTAAAGTGAATAAATCTTCTTAGAACTACTCTAAGACAATAACTCTTCTGGAGATGCCTTCAAATCAGGTATTTATTTAGCTCTATTTCTATGATACCAAAGATAGTTTATTAACTAGTGTGAATGATATTCAAATACATACCCTGGATCAAGACTGCCGATAATACCCAAATGACTTATTCATTAGTATCTGGGAAACCATGGAGAATAACACTATCCACAGGTATCAGACCAAGACTGGTAATCTGAAGAGGGGAAAGAAAGGGACAGGGAGAGAAGAATGGTTAACTAGTTGGAAAGCAGCATGCTAGAGTGCAGTGAGCAATGGACCAGGTGTTAAGACCTGGACTGGAGGCTTGGCTCTTCTACTTAATAACTTAACACCTCAGCTGGGTAATCCTGGACAAGTTACCTAACCTCTCTCTGCCTCAGTTTCTTTATCTGTAAAATAAGGATAACAATAGTACTTAGCTCACAGGGCTGTGGTGAGGATCCAATGAAATCATCTTTGTGAAACATTTTGTAAACTTTAAGATGCGTTATCACCATCATCATCATTATCTCTGCATTTTTGACACCATTAACACTCTTTAATGATACACTCTTCCCTTCTCCTGTGGCTCCTGAATCTATACCCTCCTAGTTCTTCTTTCTTTTCTCTAGCGATCCCTTCTCCATCCCCTTTCCTGACCCTTTATTTCTGGTCTTGGCTTTCTCTTACTATACCTTCCATTTGTAATTTCACAGCTTCTATTATTGTCATCTATTCCCAAATCTTTCTCCAGCTCAGATCTTTCTTCTGAATTTCAGAAGAGCATTTCAAACTACTTAAGATTATCTCTGGCAAGATAGGTGGTGTAGTGGATAGGGTGCTGTTATAGGAATCTGAAGATCTTCCCGGCCCCTAGGACCTTTGCTAAAGTGGCTTAAGTGACTCTGAGAACCTTCCCAGATTTGAAAGTATACTATACCCCCTGATATGCTGAATGTGGTCACATGGAGCCTGTGGCGGGAGGCTTGTTCTTCAGGAATGCCCACACCTTATTACTTTGTGATTGGGCAGTGGGTTAACAGGGCTGTGACAGTCTCCAATCCAGGAGAAGGCTATAAATACGCCCTGATGTGAACTTTTGCTTTGGGGCTCACTTTGAGAAGAGTTGTGTGATTTGGCCAGACGAGACTCTGGGAAGCTGTTGAGTCCCCGGGCTTTGAAAAACCCAGATGTTGCTGCTTCCTTCTCTAATAACTGAATAGATAATAGATGTAATGGTCAGATGGTTGGAAGCCTGTCTGACGATCTGTTTCTTTGTCTGCTTGTAACTTCTGCTTGTTAGCTTGTGTTTGTAACTTGTGTTTGCATTCTCTGAAGTTCAGGGTGCTGACTTTTTTCCCCTGACCTAGATAAATGATATGTGTTTAATTGACTGTTAACCCATTTTGAGTTGCTTTCCTTTAGAAAAGCAGATCTAAGAACCTGTGCTAGCAGCCACCCTGGGTATGCTAGGGTGCTTGCTGATACAAGTGCCAAGCCTGGAGCCAGGAAGACTCATCTTCCTGAATTCAAATCTGGCCTCGCACACTTCTAAGTTGTGTTACCCTGGGCAAGTAATTTAACTCTGCTTCAATTCCTTCATCTATAAAATAATCTGGATAAGGAAGTGGCAAACCACTCCAGTATCTTTGCCAAGAAAATCCCAAATGGCGTCATGAAGAGTTGAACAAGATTGAACTACAAGACAATGTCTACCACTTACATCTCACTAGTGCCATGAATGTCATGAACATTTAGTAAATAAATTCAGATGTAAAACAATCATGTCCCGATGACTCAAGCATGAAAGTATTTAGAGAAAGTGAAAGAGTAGAACTAATACCAGTAATGGAATTTGTCCATCCTTCTCCCTAATTTAATAAACACAGACATTAATGTTTCCTCAAATCTGTCCTTTTTCTAATTTCCCTTTTTCTGTCAGTGGCACACCATTCAATCAGCCAAGAATGTTTCAATTCTTGAATATTAATTATTTTGTTTCTCTTTTCTCACCTCCCACAACCACTTTTCTCACCTCCCACAACCACTTAATTCCTAAACTCTATCTATCAACTGTGTCTTCACAGTATCTTTTTTCTCTTTTATCACTTTTTCTCTGTTTTCACTACCATGACCCTACCACAAGGACTCATGACCATGTACTTGGACCACTGTGACAGATCATGCTGTTTAAACACCTAGAGTCTCTCCTCATTCTGATCCAACCTTGATACAATGTAGTATAGTTTTTCTTAGGAACAGATGTGATCACATCATTTCTTTGCAGAAATTCTTCGGTGGCTCCCTATTACCTTCTGGAAAGGTAATACCTTAGCATGGCCTTCAAGGTTCCCCACAATTTGAGAGAACTTTATCTTGCCAGCATTATCTCATGCTACTCCCCTCCCCCTAATCTTTGCTCTAGTCATACCAATCTATTTCTATCCAATGTTTTCATGCTTCCATGGCTTTGTTCAATCTGTTCCAAATTCCTGGAAGACTTACTCCTTCATTCTATCTGTCAAAATCCAAATTATCCTTTAAGAATCAGTCAAATGCTACTTCTTTCCTGATTCCCCCTCTAAATAATTATCTCTATTGCTCCTCCCCATCTTGGACCTTACATAGTATTTAGTTTGTACCCCTCTCATTCACTTAATATATACCATTTTGGAATATTATTTTACATATATTAAATATGTATATATATATACACATATATATGGAGAGAGAGAGATATCATTGTTTATTTAATCTTATTTCTCCTGCAAAATAAAGTATACATTTTTTGATATGGTTGATGTATGACATCATTTTGCATATTGGGACTTATCTAATAGACTGACAGGAGAAGATTGTTTTTTCTTTAAATTCAAGCAAGGATAGTTTGGAATGGTGGGGAGGTTATACATGAAAATGAAAAATTTTAAACACACAAAAGAGAGGAATGTTCTGAATTGGGACACAAATAACCAGGACAGCTATGAAACCAACATGCTTAGTTTGTTATATGGTTTAAAAATGAGAGACAAGCTGTACAAGAACAGAGATTGGTAGTTTTCTACATAATCCCCTTTCTTCTATTCTTTATATGCAGAAGTGCTTATTGGTATCTGTCAAGTACAGAATTACAAAATTTGTTTTTAATTTATTTTTGAGTACTCTGTCCTAGTTGTTGAAATTGAATCAGGGTGTTTTCCTAATTGAATTAGGGAGAAGCATGGGCAAACTCTCCATCATCAGTGTTAATTCAACTCTTTCACCTTTTCTAAATGTCTTCTTTGCTTGAGTCATCAGGACATGATTATTTTACATCTGAATTTATTTACTAATGTTCATGGCATCCATTGCATTGAATATTTATAAGAGTAGAAAAATATTCAGATGGATTAAAGGAACTAGGAGTTATTTAGCCTGGAGAAGAGAAGATTTAGGGAGAATAAATATTTGAAAGGTTGTTACCTCGAAGAGGTATTGAATTTATTCTGATTGGACGCAAAGGACAGAAGTAGTAGCAATAGCTGGACATTGTAGAGAGGTAAATTTGGAAGAGCTTTTTAAATTAGAATTATCCAAAGTGGAATGGGTTACCTCAGAAGGTTTTGTTTTACAAGATGTCTCCAAGTGCAGTATAGAAGATCACCTATACAGGATTTTAAGAGAAGATTCCCATCTGGACATAGGTTGAACTAAACTAAGGTCCCTTCCAAGTCTGGTATCATGTGATCCTGGGAAACAGTTTTGAAGTATGTAAAAAAAAAGTCTCTATCTGCAAAGAAATAGAGCACTAGAGGAAATGAAATCATAGAATCTTAGGGTTAAAGGTAGCTAAAGTCACCCACCTCCAACCCTATACCGTAAGCCTGAGTGCCCTCAAACAAGCATTCTCAACTGATTTTGTGTCATGGACCCCTTAGTCGATCTAGGGAAGCCTTTAAATGCCTTCTCAGCATGTTTCTAAATATGCAAAGTGAAAAGCATAAGGATACAAAGGAAACCAATGATATTGAAATTAAATTATGAAAAAAAATGAAATGAACTTCATGAACCTCAAATTAAGCACCCCTATTACAAAAACTCGTGACAGCTGGCCATTTATTTTCTGTTTGAATGTCTTCAGTTTGTGGACCTTACTAACCTACAAGATAGCTCAATTTATGTTGGACAACCTTTAATTTCTTCTTTTTGGCAACTAGAAATCTTTCTGCCCATAACTTCCGTCCACTAGCCCTAATACTGCCCTTGAGCCACCAAGAATAAATTAACCTTCTTCTACATGCTAATCCTTTAACTATCTGAAGATAGTTATATTGTCTTCCCCAAAGTCTTCTTGTGTTGTTGTTCAGTCATTCAGTTATATCCAACTCTTCATGACCATATGGACCATAGCATGCCAGGACCTTCTACCCTCCACTATCTTTCAAAGTCTGCCCAAGTTCACATTCTTTGTTTCCATGATAGTACTGATCCGTCTCAGGCTCTGCCTTCCCCTTTTCCCATTTGCCTTCAATCTTTCCCAAAATCAGTCTTTTCCAATGAGTCCCATCTTCTCGTTATATGGCTGTAACGATACTAGGATTTGAAGATCTTCCACGCCCCTTGAGCTTGCTGATGTAGCAGGAAGGGGTGGAGCAAGAGAACGCCGGAGCCAAGCTAGTCTCTGTGCGGCGCGGACTGGAAGCGGCGTCAGAGGCAGAGGCAGTGGCTGCGGCTGCGAACTCCTTTTGC
>CM053588.1:206776065-206812778 GCA_028646515.1 Pseudochirops corinnae | reverse complement strand
TCTGGTTTTGGGACTCAGTCTTCTGGTATTTAAATGAATGCACTATCTATATTTCTTATGTAGAGAGCCTGTTCCATTTTGTGATTAATAACTATATCAGCATATTTGTAGTTACTGTAGGCATTGTGAATACTGCATTGCTGATACAATGGCCAAAGTAGTTAACCTTCAGCTTCAGTAAAGTCTTTGTGCTTCCAGGCCAAACACTCTCAGTTCTTTTAATCCTTTCATGTATCAATTGATCAATAAACACTTATTAAACATCTACTATGTGCCAGGCATTGTGATAAGCACTGGAGATTCAAAAAGAAACACAAGTCTCTGCCCTCAAAGAATTTGCAGTCTAGTAGGAGTGACAACATGAAAACAAATATATACAAAGTGTGCTATATACAGGATAAACAGGAAGAAATTAACAGAAGGAAGGCACTTGAATTAAGAGGGCTGGCAAAGGATTCTTGCAGAAAGTAAAATTTTAGTTGGGACCTACAGAAGTTATAGATCTACTACCACCACTCTGTTCATGTCTTCTAGAAGTACTTCAGTAATCAAGATACCTTATGAAATATAGAATTGAGAAAGAGGGATGATGTGGTAGGACAGGATAGCACAAAGGGGGCCTCTCTTATATTAGATACTATGCTGCTATTAATGCAGCCTACATATTAACTATTTTTGCCAGTCACATATCACTATTGACTCATACTGAGATTTTAGTCAACCACTCCAATACTTTTAGCATCTAGATTGCATGTTCTCTGTGAGTGTTTGTGAGTTGCTATGGTAAAAAAAAAAAATCATCATCCTCATCATAATAAAATTTAAATGAAAAAAAAAACCATACATTATCACTCTGCAATCAACCATGATGAGGAGTTTCTGTAGACTGACCCTAGAATGAGACATATGGTCACTCACCAGGCTCATACCTGAAACCTTTCCCAGCTGCTAGGACCTGCCACAGCTTGTACTCTGCCAGCATAGCCTTCAACAATCCAGGGTCAACAGCATATCACAATGAGGTATCAGAGTAAGACCTGAATGAAGGTTAGATCAGTTAAAATCCTTTAACCTTTTCCATGTGAACAACTATTAAACTATGTTTCCCCAGTCTTATGCTGTTATAGTTAGCTGAATTTTTTAGCCTAGGTAAAGAACCACCCCCTCCAATGTATTTGTATCAATAACAGGTAAAGATAATTTTGAACATTCAATTTTATAAGATTTTGAGTTCCAAATTTTTTTCTCCCTCCCTTCCCTCTCCCTTCCCCAAGATGGCATGCAATGTGATATAGGCTATACATGTACAATCATATTAAACATATTTACACATGTCATATTGTAAAAAAAATCAGAACGAAAGAAAAAAAATCATGAGAAAGAAAAAACAAAAAAAGTGAAAATAGTATGCTTTGATCTGCATTCAGACTCTATCAGTTCTTTTTCTGGGTGTGGATAGCATTTTCCATCATGAGTCTTTTGGAGCTGTTTTAGATCCTTGCATTGCTGAGAAGAGCTAAGTCTATCGAAGTTAATCATTATACAATGTGACTATTACTGTGTATGTTCTGGTTCTGTTCATTTCACTCAGTATCAGTTCATCTAAGTCTTTCCAGGTTTTTCTGAAATCTGCCTGCTAATCATTTTTTATAGCACAATAGTGTTTTATTACATTCACATACCACAACTTGTTCTATCATTCCCCAATTGATGGGCATCCCCTCAGTTTCCAATTCTTTGCCACCAGAAAAATAGTTGCTATAAACATTTTTGTATACATGGGTCCTTTTCCCTTTAGCTAAAAGACTTTAATCTTATATCTTATATAATCTTACATTCTACTTTGTTGGATTGGTTCCATCCTATTGAGACTTTTCTGAATTATAATTCTGTCATTCAGCACCATTTAACCATCACTTCTGGATTTGTGTCTTCTGAAAGTCTGATAAACACACCAACTATGCCTTTATCTAAAATCTTAATTTAAAAAAAATGTTAGAGGACAGAACCATGTACTTGCCACCAGATGCCCCCTCTACTGTGTTGAAATTTGTTCAACATTCAATGCTTTGGGGTCTGATTATGCAACTTTTTCTGAATCCTTTTAACTATGCTATCATACAACACATACCTCTTGATCTCAAGGATATCATGAAAGACTTTGCCAAATGCCTTCCTGAAATTCAGTCCTTGCCCTCGTGAAACATAATCTAATAGGGACAAATGATAAATATGCAAAAAAATGCAAAATAAGTCATGATAAGCACATTAGAAAGGTGCAAAGGAAAACTAAAGTCCTCAAGTTTTGTTGGAATGGTAATATATGCCTCCCTTTTCCCTATGAAAATCTGATGATGTTAAAAATGAATCTATTCAGAATAAACTGAAGAAGCAAACTTTCCATAAAGAATGATACTGGTGAGATTCCATAATACATTGTGTTAACTAGGAAAAAAGAGAGTGAAATGATTGGAAGAGGAGAACAAAGAATAACTCTGATTGAAGCATTCCCACCAGAAACTACATTGTTTTATGTAACTTTTAAATCCTATTAAATTTTCTCAATGCATGTTAGCTTTCTTGATTCATTTTGATGTCTATAAACAAGAAATTCAAGAATTCTGATAAGTGAATTAAAACCTTGAAAAACTTCAATAAGGTGATTAACATAATAATATTTTCAAAAACTCTTCTCTGTACAGTACCAACATGAAGAAAAGTTCAACCTATTGCCAAATAATGGGCAACTTCTTTAAGGCAACTTAACCATCCCTAGTATATTTGTTCCTCTCCACACTCCACCTCCATGCCCTTCCTAGCTAATGAACTACTTGCATTTATTTCTCTGTGAAAACGAACCAAAAGAAATTTGGCCCTGTCCCCAATCTCTTGGATCTGTTCCTATTCTAAAAAAACAAATAGGAGCTACCTGGGATTTTTTTTATCTTTATTATTATTATTATTATTATTGTTCATTTAAGCTCTTTCAGTGCCAGGGGTCAGTGGGATGTCAAAGGCAGTGTCTGCAGCTCAAGTCAAGTCTGTGGCCATTCTTATCTGCCAATGCAGCATTTTCCTGCTGCCAGAGAAGCTTTGATTATTTTTAAAAATTCTAAATGGAAACACATGTGCTTGTGAAAAGCCTATAAAAGGGCGGGGGCAGGGAGAGGAAGAGAGACTATATATGATTCATGGAGTACAGCAAGCAAATAAAAAAAAATTGAAAGTGCATGGGCTAAACCTTTTAAGATACACATTTAAATAGTGAGATACTGAGGCATTGTTTCTTTGAAAGTAATTAGTTGGGTTTATAGATTTTTTAAAAGCCTTAAGCAAACTAGTTACACAAGATTGGTATGTGATCTATGTTCTAAGCTACACCTTTTTGCCAGTTGGGTCTGTAAGTCACAGAGCCCAACACTTCTTCCTGCCAAATGGGGAGGGGGCTGTCATAAATTCTCTCTCATGTCAGTCATCAGCAGCTTTTGATCGTTCATTGTATGCAGAGGATTATAGAGGAAATTGGAGATTTGGTTCCCAAACTCAAAGAGATTATAATCCAAGGTGTTCCTGTGGGGAGGGGAGAGAAGAGAGACACAGAGTAGGAAGGAAGGTGGTGAGAAAAACTTAAACAAAAACAATAACTTATATTCATAAAGTACTTTGGGACTGCAGTATACTTTTAATATTTTTTTGGTGCTCACAATAGCCCTATGAAATAACTAGGGCAAATTCTAGTATTCCTATTTTAGTGATGCAGAAATTGATACTCAGGAAAGTTATAGAACCACCTGGCCCAAGATCATACACTGCCTGAGCTGGGACTTGAAACCCAGATCTTTTTTACTGTGAAAGACAAATGTTCTTTCCTGCTATTACCATGGTAACATAAAATATTTATCATGTAGAGATAGGGAGGGGACTTGTGATTTCATTGAGAGGGGAAACAGAGAGGGAATAAACATTTATATAGACATATTATGTACCAGGCACTGTGCTTAAGTAATTTACAACTATTTTATCATTTTACCCCCATATCATAATTGAGGAAACTGAAAGAGGTTAAGTGACTTACCCAAGGTCATGCAACTAGTAAATGTCTAAGCCCAATTTGACCTCAGGTTTTCCTGACTCTAGTCCCATCTCTCTATTCACTGAGCTGCCTAGCTGCCTCACTCCATTCCATCTATGAATGGAAGTCTTCATTTCTTTGCAATTTATGTCTTTAGATAGTTGCTTAGAATAATAAGAGGTTAAATCACTCAACTAGGAACACATAATCCATATGTGTTGCAGATGGAATTTGAACCCAGATTTTCCTGGCTCTCTCACTTCAAATTACCTTCAATTTCATATATCTAGACTGATTTGAACCCAGCCTAATATGGAGATGGGAAAATCTGAAATCCTATGTAGTTAAATACGGGAGAATATTTTGAAGTAAAGATTAAAAGTGTATTGGAAACTAATCTTAAAGAATGTATAGATCAAAGAACAAATATAATAATCAATAATTTTATTAAATATAATGATAACGATGAGACAACATACCAAAATTTGTAGGATACAGCCAAAGAAGTACTTAGGGGAAAATTTATATCTCTAAATGCTTACACCAATAAAAAAGTAGATCAATGAATTGGTCAGGCAGCAGCAACAACAACAAAATCCTAGAAAAACAATAAATTAAAAGTTTCCAATTAAACATCAAATCAGAAATGCTAAAAAAAAAAAATCAAAGGAGAGGTTGTTAAAATTGAAATTTTTAAAAAATTGAACCAATAAATAAAACTAGAAACTGGTTTTATGAAAAAAAAAATAGACAAACAGTTGGCTAATTTGATTTTTTTTTAAAGAAAGAAGAAAACCAAATTACCAGTATAAAAAAAAGGTGAATTAATAACCAATGAAGATGAAATTAAAGGCATTAATAAGAGCTAATTTGCCCAACTATATGCCAATAAAACTGGTAATCTTAATAAAATGGCTGACCAAGTTAAGTAGATGCAATACTATTAAGCAGTAAGAAATTGTGAAGGGCATGGTTTCAGAAAAAACTTGGAAAGACATATGAACTGATGAAAAGTGAAGTGAGCAGAACCAGAAGAACAATTTACACAATAAGAGCGATATTGCAATCAATAGTGATTAGTAACTCTAATAAATACAATGATTCACTGCAATTCACTATTATACAAATCCAAAGGATTCATGATGAAAAAAATGTTGCCCACCACCAGATAAAGAACTAATGGACTCAGAATATAGATTGAAGCATTTTCCCCCATTTCTTTTTTTCTTTTTTTCCCCCTGGAACACGGCTAATGCAGAAATATGTTTTACATGACTTAGTACATATAATGGGTATCATATTTGTTGCCTTCTCAATGGGCAGGAGAGGGGCGGCTAGGTGGAGCAGTGAATAGAGCAGTGGCCCTGGATTCAGGGGGACCTGAGTTCAAATTTGACCTCAGACACTTAACACAAAAACTAGCAATGTGACCTTGGGCAAGTCACCTCACCCCAATTGCTCTACCTTTCCCCCTCCAAAAAGAAAAAAAAAATCAATGGGTAGGAGAAAGGATTGTAGGAAGGAGAGAATTTTAAACTAAAAATAATTTTTTTAAAGTTTGCAAGAAATATTCCTACTCCTCTTCCTATGTTCCAGTAATTAAAAGAAAAGGAATAACTACCCTTATAAGAATACCAAGAGATGAGTTATTTTCAGAAAGAAAAACTGCTGTCCAATAAGCAACAGAAGGTGTAAAGAATATGAAAGTAGAAGATCTAGAATCATAGGACCATTGACTTAGAACAGGATAGGAACCCAAATTTTATTTAGAAACTAATGCCCCGATTTTACAGAATAGAATACTGAGGTCCAGAATAGTTAAAGTGACTTGCCAGAGGTCACACAGATAACAAGCAATAAAGCAAGGATTCAAAGACAGATCCTGAGATTCTATACTTATTGATATTTTCTCTCTACAACAGAGGAAATTTCTTAGAGGGTAGAATGCAAAGAAAAAACAGAGGAATACAGTTATTGGGGAAAGGCTAGGGTTGATTTTCCTGGGGGCAGGGCATGGGGGCAAAAGATCAGCCAGTGTATCTTGTTACCAGCCACCAAGTTGCCTTCACCATTGACTCCAGAGCCTCCTCCAACCCCCATCCCAGACTGATTCTGAACACAGCTGTTGTGTGGATACCCAGAACAAGCAATTTATCCAAAAGCAGGAGGGGGAAGCATAGGCCACTGGGAAAGGGGAGAGGAATAAGGAAGTCTGACTCTTCAAGGGGAGAAATCATCCTCCCTGGGTTATCTAGTTTCAACTCTGGCATAAGCCTTTCTTATATTGCCTATTCAACAGAATAAAAATATCAGCTTTCTGATTCTATGATCTGTCTTCCCAAGAATGAGTTGATAATATCAGGGATGGTTCATGAGAACAAAAAAGTTGATGGTTAATTTTTCATCTTTTTGCATTAGCCAAACATATGCAAGCATGAACTCAAAAGCTGATTCAGTCCAACTGAGTTGAATCCAATCCTCTCTCCCTGATACATATGCATCTTTACTGAAGCTTGAAACTCAATCAATGAAGCAACCTTTCCCAACAGAATACTACTACTCTGGTTAAAGGTCTAGGCATAGCTCTTCTTCCCCCATTTGCTAACCTAAATCCTGATGAAACAGAAACTTACTTTTGAGAATGGCTTTCAGAGCCACTTGCATTTTCATGAGTCAATGAGCAAAGCATTCTACCATAACCAGAGGCTCCCAATACAGATTGTTTGGATGATCACCATGTTATCTATCATCTTCCAGGCACCACTAAGTTTCTGGCCTTCTTTTCTCCAGACCTCTGTAAGCAAGAGCATGTTGACTCTGAGTCTATATACATTTGTACTCTACCTCCTATTTTTCTACTTAGATCTCCCTAAGACTTAGATCCTGCATTTCCTAAGCCACATCACAAGTTCCATTCTTGTTTCCTGTAACTCAACCACTAGCTACCATGGGATTGCAGAATTTTGAGGCAAGTCCCTTTGATTTTTGTCATTTTCATTGCTGTTGTTCAGTTTAGTTTAAATGAACAAAGATATTTCTCTCTACTTTTGTCTGCCTCTTTCTCTCTCACTCTTCTCTGTCTCTGTCTCTCTCCTTCTCTCTCTCTTTCTTTCTCTCTGCCTCTCTTCTCTCTCTTTCTCTTTCTCTCCTCTCTATCTCTCCCTGTAGTTCTCTGTGTCTTTCTGTCTCTCTTTCTCTATCTCTCTGTCTCTTTCTCTCTCTGTCTCTCTTTTTGTCTGTCTCTCTTTCTCTGTCTCTCTATCTCCCAAATATTCTCTTCTTCATTGAATAAGAAAAAAAATCCTCATAACAAATATGCACAGCAAATATTTATATAGCACCTTAAGGTTTGCAAAGTGCTTTGTAAATATTATCTCATTTTATGGTCATAAGAACCCTGGTAGGGAGGTGCTATTATTATTCCCATTTTTACAGATGAAAATACTAAGGCAAATAGAGGTTAGGTGACCTGTCCAAGATCAATATTTAGTAAACATCTGAGGTTGTATTACAATTCAGGTTTTCTTAATGCAGGTCCAGGGCTCTATCCAGTACACCACCTAGCTGTCTCTCAGGACTAGTCAAACAGAGTCAAATTTTTTAATCAAACAAAACTAATTCCTGCATTGGCCATCACACACACACACACACACACACACACACACACACACATATACACACACGCGCACACACACACACACACACACACTCCACCACCACCATTATAGATATAGTTTAACTCTATAGTTATCATAGCTATAGAGACTTAAAGATATTTTACACCAACTTAGTTTTGATAAATTCCAGTCTTAAAGGTATATTTTTGCTTTAAGGTTAATTAAAAGAAAGATATCTGTGAATTTAGAGGTTTCTATCCAACTTACTTCATGAAAGTTTAGTGATTATTTTTTTCATATTAGGATAAATTTTGAACTGTTTTTAAGAAAGAGAAATACTCTTAGGAAGGAATGTTTAAGGAAAAAATTTTGTTCATACATGTTTAAGTAAATATTGTGATTTTTAAAAAGTTTATAAATTTTTTTGTAAGCTAATTTATTGCTACATATATATACGTACTTATACATATAAACACAGGTATACATTTATACCCTGAGTCCATCATCTCTCTGTCAGGAAATAGATATGATAGTTCATCATAGGTCCTCTAGAATTATTGTTAGATATGCTGTTGATCAGAGTTCTTAAGTCTTTCAAAGTTTCATTGTGAAAGTTTCAACATTTACAGTGTTGTTATATAAATTGTTCTAGTTCTGCTCATATGACTCTTCATTAGTTCATACAAATGAGACTAGGTACTATGGGCAGGCAGGGGGCAAGGCGGAGAGGCATAGCCTTGTGGGAATGGTTCTAGCATTCCACCCCACAGAGCTATTATGAGAGTGGGATAATGAGAAGAATGTTGTAAAGTTAGGAGAGACAAACTCTAATCTTGTCTCTGACATTTACTAGTAATGTGACCACAGAGCCTCAGTTTCCTCATCCATAGAATTATCATTATTATTATTGCATAAAATACCACTACTTGGTAGACTTTCTCAGAATAATAATACCTAAAGTATTTCCCCCAGGATTATAATACCATAATAACTGCCCTCATAGAGCTGCTGTAAGAAGCAAATTAAAGTGTTGTATAAATATCAACAATTATTACTGCTTTGGGGATGGGATATGGACTACCTCTCAAGAGGTACAAGCCTACTGTTCCTCTTTCCCTACCCCTGGAATTGTTGTGCTGAAGTTTTATTCCAGATGTTAAAAAAATTTTTGGAGAGGGTATCATACCTCTTCTTCAACACAGAACAGAGAAAACTATCCCTACATTTTGGAATTCTCCCCCAAATCACACCCCATGAATATATATTTGGAGTGGGAATGAGTTGGTAGATGGGGGTCCAGGAATGTAGTGGCACAATAGGCCAGCAGAGTTAGGTGGAAAGGAGGCTTCCTTCTCTCACAGAACAAACTAACCCACTGAAGAAAAATCTCAGTGCCACCAGCTACCAACCCCCCCATCCCCCCCCACCCCCGTTCAATTTAATTTGCTCCAGATCCTGGAATACCTAGTTATACAGTTAGCCCTTGGCTAGGAAGGATTAACATTTCACACAGACTTCCATGCACGCAAAGAACCATTAGCCCTCTACTAGTCCTGAGACTGGGAAAAAAGGAGGCGTGAAGCAGAGAGATTCCCTAACTTAGTCTGTGTGCTACAGTTCTTTTAGGATCAATTTAACTCATTAACAACTTCATCATCACAATAACCAGTATCTTATGACAATAGGACTAAAACCACTATTAGTGGTTTATTTGGATCTAGTATCTTCTAAAAATTAAGCTCTACACTGAGGTTTATGCAGCTACCATGCCAAAGGAGAAATGAGCCACCACTGTTGAAAACTGTAAAAAAACAAACAAACAAAAAAACCTTTACAAATGCTTCAGAATTTGTGTTAGTTTCACTTGACTTTAAAGTCTTGGGTGATCAGCTGAGGACGTGTTAAGAGCATGAATGTCTGACAAGCAAATAGCAGAAGCAATAAATGAAAACAAGGTATGGCAAGAAGTCAGGTGTCTTTTCAGCCAGAACTAGCCACCCTGAAGCTCATTAGTTATTCAAAAAGTTGAGAAATTGCCAATCAGAGCAGGTCTGATCAGGACATGTTCTTCCACAGTCCAAGTGAGCTCAACTAATCTCAAAATCAAACTTCAGACAATTACCAATTAAAGTATTTTATGAAGAATCAGAAGAGTTCCAAGCAAACTAGAAAGAGAGGACAGGAATAGGATTTTTCTATACATATTTATCTTTTAAACTCTCTATCTTCTTAGGGTCAGAACTTCACACTATTTGCAAACTCACTGTTAGTCTTGGATTCTGCACCACAAACAACTACTCCTACTGAGAAATTAATCCCTCTCTTATCACTCAAAGCTCTGCTGAAATTTATTTGAAATCGCTGCTAGTTGTCTCTGGGAATTCTGCCGGCCCTGTTTCCAACTGATGTACTACATATGTTGAAATAGTATTTCAGAAATGCACTCTGTAGAGCATACTTTAAAAACAACAACACCACTATTCTACACTGGAAACTGTAGATCAAGGGCTCTCTGCATTTCTGTACTGTAGTGTCTACATTATTAACAAGCAAGAGAGAAGAAAAAGGAGCATTTTCTCCCTATACTTATTACACCCTGTCAGTAATCCACAAACAGGGAATGAAGGAAACTTGATTCAACTTGTTAAAAGCTGTTCTGTAATTTTTCTCTTTCAAACTATGTTCTCTCATTATCACCATCAAATGCCTGTGTACCTGCAGTGCTATGCAGAACAAGTCAGACATATATGACTTTGATTTAGGGTCTGATGTAGGAATTTTGTTCTAATGTAGCCTTAGAAATCTTCATCAGACCAATAAAAAAGTAAGCAACTAGCAGAGAATGGAAGTTACTGGGAGCAGAATGAAAATTTCCAATAGGTATCTGGACATCCCCAAATATCATAATTCCCCTAAAAACCTTTACCCTGATATGTGGATATTAGGATACATTGAAGAGATAGGCAGAGAGACAACTGAAGAAATACATCCCTTCATAATTTACATTTTCCAAGGACTAAATACACCTTCTGGTTTGATTCTCTTAACAACTTGATAAGTTCTGTAAGGGAAGTATTATTATCCCTATTGAGTTCAATAAACATGTAATAAGTGTCTATGACGTACAAGGTACCAGTAATACCAAGATGAAAAATTACTTAGTCCCTGTCTCCAGGGAGTTTATATTCTACTAGCCCATTAGATAGCTAAGAAAGAAGCACAGAAGTTTGCTCCATTTCACTCAGCTAATTAATTTTTGACAGATCTCATAATTCCTATTCCAGTTCTTTTAGTACTCTAATATGCTTCATAATTAAAGTTCAAATATTTGTACTCTATCAGAACCCAAACTACAATGGACAAACTCGGTTGGGCATGGGGGTGGCATAGTGGTGGCTTAGAAGTCCTAGTACAGTTCCATCTGTCATTCTATCCTCCAGAGTCCTAGTCCCAAGTCTGCCGGGGATTAAGGACAAAGCTCAGCCTTGGGAAAGGAGTACTATGAGGATGGTAACTGTGGACGATTGTATCCAACACCTCTGGAAGGTCATAAGGCAGAGTTCAATAATGGCAGTAACCAGAGGGAGGAATCCTATTTTTCACAGGAAGGAATCCAGTCTACTTGGATATCAGCACCCCAAGGCAAAGTTCTATTTACCCTATGCTAGTTGCAGCTTTACACTATATACAATCGAGCTGTAACTGCATTCATAAAGCAATGAAATTAGGACAAGTTCAAGTTTAGACAAGGTGGGGAATTTTAATACAGCAAATTCTGAATGAGGAGGAAATGGTAAATGATAAACATATATTATATCTGAAATGTCTATATAGCCATGGATTCCAACCTTTTTCCCCCTTGGCACTCTTTACATAAACTAGTATAAAGAAAAATCTAAAGGATCAAAATTTCAACAATGGTTATTCAACTGTTCTTCCTTGAGCTTTCCTATTTCTTCTACCTGGAATTTAGAACCCACTTATAGGTCTATCAGCGAACTTCTAAGGGGGTCATGGAACCATTTATTCAACAAATTTATTAAGTATCTGCTATGTAGATACATATCTACTAGATGCTTGGGAAGATTCAAAGACAAAAAAAAAAAAACAGGGTCCTTGACCTCAGAAACCTTACAATCAAGTTTAGCTGAAAAAAAGTGTAGAACAGCTTTTGGTGATATTAGTAACAAACTGGGGTCTATGTGAATGATATTAACACACTTTTTTTTTCAAATTTCTTTTAGAGAGTTCCAAAGTACTACCTTCTTAAACACCCTTAAATTCTGTTAGAATACTGAAAGAGCAATAATTGGGATAAGTAAGGTATTTCCAAAGGAATGATTTAGGACACAAAGGACCATGTAACCGGGGCAAGGGGAAAATTGAGGTAGAAGAAATTACTTTAGATGTGTTTGAGAATCAATGTTATAAAATAAGTTCTAGTAAGCACTAATTTAGCCAATCAGAGGGCAAAAACAGTCAAAATGGTAGGGAAAAGGGAAGATGAAGATAAATACAAATGAGTTTAAGAATTAGTTTAATTGACTATCCCAACTTCTGAGAGAGGAAAAAAAAACCTTAAGGATAATCAGATACTCCATGTCTTAAACATTTTGTTGTTGTTCAATCTTGTCTAACTCTTCATGACACCATTTGGGGTTTTCTTGGCAAAAAGATACTGGAGTGATTTGCCATTTCCTTCTCCAGATCATTTTATAGATGAGGAAACTGAGGCAAACAGGGTTAAGTGACTTGCCCAGGGTTATATAGCTAAGTAAGTGTCTGAGACCAGATTTCCACTTAAGATGACTTCCTGACTCCAGAGCCAGCACTCTGTCTACTGCCCTACCCAGCTGTCTCACCTTGTACATAGTAGGCACTAAGTTAATAGTGAATGAATGACACCACAAATGCTCACTTTCTCTTTCAAATACTCACATGAATCTCTGTACTCATTGATCTGGATGCCACCTCTACAGACATAGGTCGTGATGTAGCCATGCCTGCTTATTCTTTCCCTCTCTTGTCCATGCCCTGTCATAATTTTGCCTTTCTCTTGACATCCTGTGGATACAGGGGAGCACTCTGGCTGTCTACCTGTCATCCTTCACCCTCACCAGGAGACCAGCCTATGTTCTATTTCTATCACACATTTCCCTGATGACATCTTTTACTCCTACTTGGCTTTGACTTTTCTCCTTTTAAGTTATATATTGCCATTTACTTGTATTCATCATATGCATCTCTGCAACATATGAAACTCAAATAAGAATGGTTATTATCCTTCCCCATCTCTTAGAGTTCTGGCCATTCGCTCCTTGACATAAGAACCACCAATACTAAATTACTGGCAGGCATACTGCATTTGGCATGAATTACAGTGTAATGAGAAAAAGCCAATGTATTATTTGTCCCCTCCAAGTCAAGGGTGTATAACTCTGCTTGAAACTAACTCATAGAATTTTTGACGTCAAGTAAGAAGGGTAGTCAATTATTCCTGAAAAAGGTGGTGGCTCATTGCACGATAATGGGCTCTTTGATTCAAAAAGCAAGGAATTAACCAGGCAGCCAATAGCTAGTCACAGTTGTGTGATTAACCATCTGTTTTTTAAATCTTACTTCTTCCTTCATGGAAAAGAATGGAAGTTGAGTTACACCCTCCACCTCAAATTTCATCCTGCAGTGAATGGGGTTATAATTTGTAATACTAAAACAGTGGGACATTTATTTTTGTTCCAACTGTGCTGAAATAGCTACAGTTTTAGCCTTCAGGGATATATTTATGGCCATATCAGTCAACAAGCCCAGAAAAATAGCTCTTGGGGAATATGATCACTACAGATGGTAGAAATAAAATAAGCATGTTAACATGGACCAGGTGAGATTTTTATTGATGTGTTCATCTCTATAGCCACCCAGAAAGCACATTCCAAAAGGGACCTTGGAAAAAATGTCAGGTAATTCTATGTGCAAATCCTTCATCAATCCTCTTGAACAAATGCATTTTTTTCTGTGTAAAATGTTTGCACGTTGTCAGTGATAATGTGTGCAACTTTGACTTTGATATAGGCACTTGAAGCATTAAGCTCATAAGCCCTCTTTATTTAGGGAAAAATCTAGTTCAACATTTTCACTGACAGTCAGGGTCACATATTTAGGCAGCCGCTGAAAATGCTGGATCAGGAAAACTATTGTAACACATTCTATTTATAACTGCATTTCAAGCTGCTTATTTTAATAAAGTATAGTGGGCCAACAGAAACACTTTGGTATTCAAAGGACAGCACATTTTCAATAAGCACAGAACAAATTTCTAAAAGATTTTAAAGAGGTTTAAAGAAAGTGTTTGAAAAGTTTAAATTTTCCTAGTCTTTGTTTGATCAAGCATTTTAACTAGTCAGATGACCAAAACAAATAATTAAGATAAATATTTTATCTTTCCATATATGAAATTATTCCAAATATATCATAAAAGCTTAGAAATCTTAGAGCTCATCTATTCCAACCTCCTCCCCAATGTAGCTCGAAGGCTGATATAGTCCATTCTGTTTGTGGAAGGAGAGACTTGAATTGTTACAAAATTCTTCTGTATATTGAACAGAAATCTGTCTCCTTTGATGGAATTTCTTTATATTACTCTCATTCTGCCACTAATCTAAATTTTCTTCAGTTTCAATTTCAGCAAGCTAGATGGCATAGTGGATATAGCTCAGGCCCTGGAGGTCAGGAGGACCTGAGTTCAGATGTGACCTGAGATACTTCCTAGCTGTGTGACCTTGACCAAGCCACTTAACCCCATTTATGTTTCCTAAGGAAATGGCAAAACCACTTCAGTATCTTTGTCAAGAAAACCCCACATGGAGCCATGACTGAAATGAATCAATCACAAAACAAATCGTGGTATATGAATCCAATGCAATATTATTATTCTATAAGAAATGACACAGATAAGGAATTCAGAGAAGCATGGAAAAACTTTTAGGATTTGATGCATAGAGAAATAAGCAAAACCAGTATAACAATAACTACATGGAAAGAGTTGTGTTTTTTTTTTATTGAGAAAAACAAAGAGAAATGCTGCATAATTTCAATGACCTAGCTTGACCCCACAGAAGAATTGAGAAAATGCACTGCCCTCCTTTCATTGCAAAAGTGAAGAATGATGGATACGAAGTACGACATATACTGACAGACAGGGTTGATGGGTTGGGTTAGTTTTCCTGGACTGCTTTTAAAATATTTGTAATCAGGAATGATGGCTCTGTGGATATGGGAATGGAGACAGCTATATTTAGGAACTGGGATATACAAAGATAAAAGTTATCAATAAAAACAGGAAAAAATTTTAAAAACAAATTGCTCAATTACAATATGTGGAAAAATGTATCTAGACAAGTTCTTATAAATAAAGTCTGAGGGTAGTATTACACTACAAACTCAAGATGAGTCAACAGCATGATAAGGGCAGCCATAAAGGCTGATTGGTTCCTAGTCTGCATGGTATCCTAAAAATAATGAGAGTTAGTACAATTTACTCTAATCAACCTTTTGTACTCATCCCTACATCCAACCACCTATGGAATATCTTGTTCAATTTCTGGCACCAAATTTTAGATGGGATATTGACAAACTGAAAATTATCTAGAGGAGGGGTGACTAGGATGGTGAGGGGAAATCAAAACATTCCAGATGGGGAGAAGTCAGAAGAACAGGGAATATTTAGACTAGAAAAGAGAAGACTTAAGAAATATTTGATAGCTTTCTGCAAAAATCACAAGGTCTGCTAAAAGAAAACAATGGATGCCAGCGTGAAGGAAAATCACTTAGATCTGATCTGCTGGGCCCCAGAACAGAAGCCACAGGAAGGCAAACTTGGGCCTCATACAAGGCGATGCTTCCTAACAATTATAAATAACTCTATATTAGGGAAGCTAAGTGGTGCAGGGGATTGTGCCAGGCCTGGAATCAGGAAGACTCATCTTTATGACTTCAAATCTGATCTCTAGATACTTACTAGCTGTGTGACCCTGGGCAAGTCATTTAACCCTGCTTGCCTCAGTTTCCTCATCTGTAAAATGAACTGGAGAGGGAAATGGCAAAGCACTCCAGTATCTTTGTCAAGAAAACCCCAAAAGTGGTCACAAAGAGTTGGACATGACTGAAATGACTGGACAGCAAAAAAATAACAATCTGCCTTACAAGACAACAATTTCCTCATTATCAGAGGTCTTTGGGCAGAAGCTAGATGACCATATTTGGGGGATGCTCTTTTGTATTAGGGAATTCTGTTTGGGTATAGGTTGGATTAAATGACTTCCAAGGTCTTTTCTAACTTTGAAATTCTAGAAGTCTATGAGATCCTGGGCAACACCAAGATATTCTTTTTAATTCTTTAAAAGGGAAGAAGCTGATGCCACCCTGGTTTCTGTTTTGCAGTTTGGTAGTGTAGTTGATAGTATTTGGAATTTGCTGTCAGCAAGACTTAGATTTCAATCTTACTTACTAACTGTGTGACTCTGAGAAAGTCACTTAACTTCCTCATCTCATCTGTAAAACGTAGCATGTACCTCACAGAGTTTTTGTAAGAAATAAATAAGATGCCACATGTATAATATTTTACAAGCTTTAAAGTATTCTATACATCATAGATATTATTGCTATTGAAATCCCAGAAGGAAGATAAAGATTATTCAAGATTAAGGCAGGGAGAAGGCAGTAATTCTCCTGTCTTTTCTGAATTGTTGGTCTTGAGATTACTTTACCTTCTGCTGCCTTCAACATTGCCTATCTGCCTTTTCTCTACCTGTTCATGAGTAGCATGTGGACAGAGAAGAGACTAGAATTTATGCAGATTCCATGAAAGAAAAACAATGCAGGGGCAATCAAGAAAATTATATTAACTAGACAGAAAGTGTGTGATAGAGAGAGTGTGTGTGTGTGTGTGTGTGTGTGTGTGTGTGTGTGGTGTGTGTAGAAAGGCTATTATGAAGGCGGCAGAAGAAAAAGCATTCCTTTCTGAGACAAAAATACATATACATGTACGTTATATGTGGAGAGTTGGAGGGAGGAGAAATATACCAGAGTAATTTTTTTAAGCAATAAAAATCACTTCATTTGAAGTTCTGATTATCCTTTGCATGTTGACTGATACTTGACATAATCGTATGTGTGTAATGTATTTAACTATCTAAATGGGCGTGAGGAAACCCCATATGAAGTGTCTGCTCAACTGTAGTTGTGTTTAATAGGACAGGAAAGAACTCCCTCAGAAGTATATGTCTTTAAGTTTTTGTCCTTTGAGTTTTTCTACTCTAAGGAAAGGGAAGGATGCCTGTTTTGAAAGGTGGCTAGCTGTAGAGTATCAGTATAAACTAGGATGGGTGTAAAAGCATGGAAACATGGATAGGGTAACAAGGAATGTCCAAAAATTGAAAGGGCTCAAATAGTGAGTGCTCTTCCTCCTCACTGCACCACCCACCATCTCTTCTCCTACCAGAAGTTGTTGCTGTTTGTCCTTCGTTCTTGAAAAGGATGAGGACATCAGGGAGGTGATGCTATACCATGCAAATGAATTGGACTTAAGTGAAGGAGGGCTGTGTAAAGCCAAAAACCTCTTTTCCTCCTCGGGAGCCATCTGACAATGGCAAGATATAGATCAGAATGACTGAAAATGGCCCTCCTCCATTAACACCACTGAAAGATATGGTCTCCGGAATTCTGACAGCAGAGAGGAGACTGGATTAAGTCCCTTCCAAAACTAAGGGTCTGTCATTCAAAAATTCTATGATGGGGGAGGGGCAGTTCTACCCATTTGCTTTGGTGATGGTAGGATTGTTTTAGAACTGATTATATATAACTATACAGGAGCCTGAGGTCTTTATTTTTTTAAACCCTAATTAACATGTGAGTACAGGTGGAGCTTGTGATTTTTGGATGGTGCTAAAGCCAAATTTTTAGTCCTTGGATAAATTTTGTAGCCCTAAAGCTTCTCTCAAACTCTTTGCAAGGCTTTGATAACTCCTATGCAATAGCTAGTGTTTGCATGCTCAGATTAGCAAGACTGTGGGCTCTCACCCAGACAAATAGGAGGGGTACTTGTGGTGAAACCACAATACTCTACTTCAACTGATATCGCACAAATGGAAGCTGTGTATTTAAAGAAAGAAGAAAAAAGCATTATTCTCTCCCCAACTCTGCCAAAAAAAAAAAATGTGTGAAGTTAATTAAAAACTTTGATAAATAGAATGGAGGCTGAGATCCACAGGTTTATTCTTTGATGTATCCAAATAAAACATCTGCAATACAGAGAAGGAGCACCCAATGTAACTTAAGCAATACATGAAATTGGTTTGGGACCAATAAGGGAAGACTAACTTGGTTTAAGAAACTTTTAATTAAATTCTCGTTCTCTTCATAATAATGCCACATTTCAGAATCTCTACTTTAAAGAGTTATCTGCCCTGAGCTCAAAATGATGGAACACCTTCAGTCTCCTATGTTTCAGAGATTAAGAGCTTTATGACTCAGACCAGTTCTGCAACAACTTGTTCTTCTACCTTCATTGTGTATGAGGAATGAAGGACACAGAATTTCAGCTTGTCCCTATACCATTGAGATTGCACAGAGATGCCTGACTTCCTGTCTGAATTTCTTAGGACTCAACTACACTTTGGTTCCCATTCTGAGATACTAACCCTATGATAATCCTTTTTAGCATAAGAAAAGCCCAGTCTAAAATATTCATTCCAGTGCAGATAAAGGGCTGTTCAAGATCCAAAGGAGAAAAGTCTTCTGTGGTTTACCTGCAGCGCCTGAGCAAACTTGGCAATGCAGGACCAAAAGGCCAGTAAGGCACTCTTGGCGGCCAAATAGCTTTAATACTGCTGTATTGTTGGTGAGACCATTCTGGCAATTATACTGATGATAACAATGTTCTAATAACAATCATCATCAACAACCAGTAGTTATACAACAGTTTAAGGTTTGCAAGGCTCTTTACACATGTTATCTTACTTGATCCTTACAATAATTCTGTGAGAAAGGTGCCATTATTATCCCCATTTTACAGAGAAGAAAACTAAGAAGAGAGAAATTAAGTGACTTGCCTAGGATCACACAGCTAGTAGGTGTCTAAGGGTGGATTCGAATTCATCTCTTTCTGACTGCAGGTCCAGCACTCTATCCACTATACTACCTATTTTCCTCTGGCAATTGCCAAGGAATCAAAATTTCATAACTTTAGGAATTAGGAATTTTTAGACTAGAGGAAGAACTGGGATTAGTGGATAGAAGTTAGACACAGAATTTGGCTCCATATGCCCCAGCAACACCCTAATATTAATACCAATAAAGTAGTCACAAGGAAGCTATTTTGCATAGAGGACACCTGGCTACAAAAGAGTAAATCTTCCTCTTTTTTCTCCTTTCTCCATGATTACGACAATCTGGAGGGCACAACCTATCAGGAGACCCAAGAAAAGAAAAAGGATGTTTTTCCTCTTCCTGACCAGGAAATGGTTTGGTTTCCATCATTCTGGGGAGTGAATCAGGTTTCAGTTTTCACAAAGAGCTCTTGATGTCAAGCCACTAAAACAGAGTCTATCAGAACAATAGGCCAATAGCAATGCCTGCCACAGGCAATTATCTGTATATAGCAACTATAAGTTGCTTCACCTAACCAATACTTATTAGCAAACTGTGATCTCCCGTCAGACAGAATGCCTTTCGTCCAAAATCTTTCTTGTTACAGAGATTTGAATGACATACTGACAAAACAGAGACAACAGCCTTGTTACATACGGTGTCTAATCCAGGGGTTCTGAAACTTTTTTGTGATGTGGACTCCTTTGGCAGTCTGGTGAAGCCTGGAAGGCTTGAGTGATACTTTTAAATCATTGAAGGGAATGCTAAATTTTAGTTAGAGGTTAGTGCTAATAAAGATGATTTTTTTTTTTCCCATCCAATTTCATAAACGTCCTGAAATCTAACCATGGACTCTAAGTTAAGAATTCCTGACTTTGGTGGGAAAAAAGCTTTATGACAATAAAGGTATTTAGGTTATCATGGATCAGATATAAATCTCAAGGCTTTTTCAATCATTTTAGTAGGGGAGGAGTGTCTGGATATTAGAATTCATTTACATATACCATTTCAAATTAATTCAAATCTCTTTGAAATTGCTAAATATTTACTCTTTGAAATTTCTGTGAAAATTCTAGTACATAGTGGCCCAGAAATTCAGACCATCTGTAAGTAAACCAAAGGCTCTCTATGGTATATATCACAGGTTTAAAGCACTTTGGCATGGGCAGGTTGAACACATTATTAAAAGAATTTAACTGGGAGAAGAGCTACCATAATTACAAGGCAGCTGGTCTAATGTTGACAAAACAACTTTTAAAAGCTTTCAAAAGCCTTAAAGGCTCGTCAATTAAAAAGGCATGAATAGTAATGTGCATTTTGCCCTTAACAATATAAACTGTATCTCATGTGAATACAGTGATCTTTTAATTTTGAAGCAATCATTAATCGCCTCCCACTACTAAACTAAACACGGAAATAAAGTCTAAATTATGACTAGGTGAGTCCATTATGCTGAAAATAAAATAACTCTATAAAAATTCAATTACAAACATTGCCTTTAATGAGCATTTCCACACTAGCAAAGTATTGTTAAAATGCCAATAATTAATGCTGGCGTTTGGGCTTTCTCCATTACTAGGAGCAGGAAGGAAACTGGATTGGGCTTTATCTCCCCTAATGACTGCTTTCTACACTGGCAAAAGATATTATTGGTTGTGCTTAAATATACAAATGCCTGCTCACACACAGGCAAAAAAAACCCTAATGGTTTAAACCCTTTCCATCTGCACATTTTCCTTCATGGCTTTGCCCAGAATGGAGACTGGACTATTGCCAGTATCAGTGACCCCTCTAATCCCTACCCATCCTTTAAGAGAGATTTGATATTCTCTCCTCCTCCAAGAAGTATTCTTTGATCAAACTGGACTACGACAATCTAACTCTCTCTCCTCTGAAACCATATAGCAAGTCAAGCCAAGGCAACAAGCATTTATTAATTGCCTACTATGTGCTAGGGGTTGTGAACCTGGAGCCTCTAGGCCCTCTAGGTGTGGCTTTTTGACTGAATCCAAATTCTACTGAACAAATACTTTCATTAAGGGAATTTGTTCTGTGAAGTTTGGATTCAGTCAAAGGGCCCCACTTGAGGACCTAGAGGGCCACATGTGTTCTCGAGGTTGCAAGTTCCCCACTCCTGCAAGACACTGTGCTAAGGACTGGGGATACAAAAAAAAGGCAAAATAGATCCACTGTCTATCCAGCTTTCAGAAGTTGTCTAGTCTACTCACTTTGGAGTATGGCATATGGCCAATACAGTGCCTTATATAGTTCAATATAGTACACTGTAATGCCTTATATTGTTCGTTTTCTGTTCTGGAATGCATATGTCTTATTATTACCTACCCTATATCTCTCCATCTTCCTAGTTCTGAAAACCTGGATGTGGAAAGATAACTAGCTAAATATTCCCCAATGACAGGACATGAGATTGGGTATTTCACAAATGCTTGAGTTTCCAAGAAGACACAAGTGATATTAATCTATCATAATACAGATTATGGTATAGTAGACAGAATGCTTGACTCAAAGTCAGGAGACCTGGGTTCAAATTTTACCTCTAGCACTAGCTATATGATCATGGGGATGTCTGAACTTCTCAGAGCCTCAGTTTAATCAATTAATTCACGATGTTGTTGTGGGCTGGGGGAGCACTTTGCATGCCTTAAAAGTTATATCAAGATAAATTATTATAATATAAGAAGGTAATTCTTTTATTCAATAAGTTTTTTTTCAAATCCTACAAGAATTAAATATTCAAGTATGCCAATTTTAAATGCCAATGCAAAATATGAAAGTTCAAATTATCATAACAATTTCCTCACATTTCAACATTTATTTCATGTTTTGTTAATCTTTATTTCATCTTTATAATTCTTTGAATAGTCTCAGACAGGAGGAGGGAAAGAATTATTAGGAAAAAAAGTTCTATTTCATTTTTTAAAAATTTCCTAAAGTGCCAACTATACAAAGAGCTTTGTGTTAGGTGAAAGGTTAGATATAAAGAGAAATAAGACATGGCCCCTGCCCTTCAGAAAATTACAATCTAATAGAAATTATTTAACATCTACAAAAATAAATACAGGGTGTCCCAAAAGTCTTAGAGCAAGCTAAAACTTACAACCTGAACAATGGTTAGTTAATAAAGCTTGAAACTACATTAAGATTTTTGGGTCACTGTATAATTCATAACAGAACATGAAGAGTTCTATCCTATTAGGAGAGAGTGTAAGCATTCTAGGCATTTTAAGAATATTCCTGCTTGGGGCAACTAGGTGGCACAATGAATAGAGCACTAGCCCTGGAGTCAGGAGGACCTGAGTTCAAATCAGGTCTCAGACACTTAATACTTACCATGTGACCTTGGGCAAGTCACTTAACAATTGCCCTGCCTTCCTCCCTCCAAAAAGCAAAAATGTGTATATATATGCATATGTATATATGTATATGTGTATGTATATATATATATTCCTGCCTTAGAAACCTGTACCCTCTCTCTTAGGTATAATCTGCCATAGTTCTAGACATGATTTTTATAGAAATAAGACAAGACAACAAAATCAAAGATGCAAACATCAACAAAAAGGAAAAGAAATTATTCCTATTTGCAAATGATCTAGAACAAAGAATCATAGGATCCTAGATTAAAACTGGAAGAAACCTCATGTGTCACTGAGTCTAACTGCCCCATTTTGTACAATTATATACATAGAAAACCCCACAAAATCAGCAAAGAAAACTACCTGCAGCAAGGTTGTGGGTTACAAAATAAATCCACAAAAGTTATCAGCATTTACACAGTACAAACAAAACCAGAAGAAACAGTAATTAAAAATTCCACACAGGAGCCTATATAGTCCAAAAACCATAGAAAAATCATCCATTTGCTTTAATGGGAACATATCTATCCCTCTTTCATCTCTCATCATACCCATAATTGATCACTGACACATGGCTTTCTCTTCTCAAACACAAACCTTGCTTAGAATGGTGAACTGGCAAGAGCCTGACCTCTATCTCTATCCTCAACAGACATGCAAATGAAGATGGGGTTGAGTAGATGACACCTTTGATTATATAGGAAAGAACTAAATTCACAAGATATTAAAAGCATTTGTCAGTATAAAGCAAAACAGGAACACAATTTGTTCCCTCCCCTGGGGACACAGAGCTATAGGAGGGATCTGCCAGTATAAAAATATGAACTTGATTGTGAAAGCTTTTCTAGTAATTAGAGGAGATGGGTAAATGTGCCTGACCATGTGTTTTGAAGTCTGCATCCAAAGGATTGCTTTATGGAGTTCATTTCTGCATTTAATTATAACTTTGTATCAAGAGGAATGTGTTTGTCTTTCAGAAAATATGGCCTCAAAGTTCTAAAGAGTACTTACTTTCCTATCTTAGATTTATCACCCGCAAGTAGTATTATTCAATAATGTGCCTCTAGGGAGCACAGCATATAATTTCTTAGGTTTACTGAAACTGCCATCTTACTATAAAAAAAAAAATCCACAAACACAAAGTCGTTAATAAATTTGAAATTTCCTACATAGCTACTTCAGAGATCAAAAAATTATGAGAGAAGCATGCATGATACTAAATGAAGATTCCAAGCTGCTTTCTGGAGGATTAGGTGACCTCCTGATGGGCTGTGAAGTCTGTGAAACATCTGTTTTGATAACATATGTATTTAAAATTCCCCACATGTCAGTTTCCAATTACTACAAAATATAACCCAACACACCAGCTGCAGGTACACAGAAGAAAAGCTGTTCATCGAGTTCCTAGAAATTTTGTGGATTCTAACAGGACAAAAGTATTTTAACTATTCTTCTATTATAGTTTTAGAATATGGAACTAAATTAGCACTCAAATGTCTTCACATTAGCATATGGGAGAAAATTATACAGTTGCCTCACTAAAGCTAAGACTGTTTTATATTCTTCTGTTGAAGTCTCCCTCTGTTGCCTTCTAGTCACATGAAGGTGACCCTAGGTGATCAAAAGTGATCATATATGGCCCCTCCTCTGCACTCACACAGCTGTCACTCTGGTGACATCATCATCTACTTCTCTTCCATTCAAAGTGATCTTCCTAAAAGCAAGTCTCATATAGTAACTACGCTACTCTAGGCGCTCATAATCTCTTGCTTGGATTATTTCAATAAATATCTTAATTGGTCTCCTAGATGTCTCAAAGACATCTCAAACTCAATATGCTCAAAGCAGAATTCATTATCTTTCCCATAAAAATCCATATAGCCTTTGAACTTATTATTATTTTAAACTATTCCTATAACAGCAATTCTATTTTATGTTTTAGTATGGTGTGGAACAGTGGATAAGGCACCAGGTCTCTTGAGTCAGGAAGATCTGAGTTCAAATCCAGTCTCAGATACTTACTAGCTGTGTGATCCTGGGCAAGTCACTTAACTCTGCCTCAGTTTCCTCATCTATAAAATGAGCTGGAGAATGAAATGGCAAACCATTCCAGTATCTTTGCCAAGAAAACCCCAAAATGGGGTCACAAAGAGTGGTCATTTCTGAAATGACTTAACAACAGCACTCTGCAAATGTTGTCTTTCAAGCGTATAAAATATATGCTATATCTCATATAGTGGACTATAAGGGAAACAAAAAGTTAGTGAAAATACAGCTGTTACTTTTTTCCCATCTTGGAGTCCCATCAAGGACTCCAAGAAATCTCTCTATGGAGATATCAGTGTGCCATGGACCCAAGGTCAAGATCCCTTGCTGTAGAGGGTTCAACCATCCTTCAACAGGTTCACCACTTTGAAGACATCAATTCTTCTTGCTCACCTGACATATTCGACCAGTCACCAAAGCTTGTTCTTTCTTGTTCTCCATGATATCATTCCCATCATCCTATCTTCTACTCACATGGCTACTACCTTAGTTCATTCAGGCTCTTATTATCTCTTGCCTGGACTATTGAAACATCTTCCTAATTGGTATTTCTGACTCATCACTTCTCTCTCCAAACCATCTACCATATAGTAACTAAAGTGATTTTCCTAAAGCACTGGTCTGATCATGTCATGCCTCAGCTTCCCTCTACCTCTTTAAATCCCTGGTTCCCTTCAAAACTCAGCTAAAATGCTCCCTCCTACATGGAGGCTTTTCAGATCCTCCCAGTAGCTAGTAACCTCCCTCCTAAAACTATCTTTTATTCATTTTTTGTTTTAGGTACATGGAGGGTATTCCCAAAAGTCTTGGTGCAGTTTTAAACTATTAAACTTATATATATATATTTAAATTAAAGCTGCATTTCTAAGTATATATGTTGTCTGCCAAATTAGAAGCTTCTTGAGGGCAAGGACTATTTCCCATCTGTTTTCATATCCCCAGTGCTTAGCATAGTACCTGGCACGTGCTAAGAATGTCAGTACTTGCTGATTGATTGGTCCCAGCTAAACACAGAGCTATAAGCCTAAAGCTTAGGTCTGACATGTCATTCTTCTACTCAAAAAGCCACTCACTGCCTCTAAGATAAAGCACAAACCCCTTTATTTTTCATGTATAAACCTTCACAATCTGGCTTCAATTCAATTCTTATCATGTATCTATTCCCATCCCACACTCTACAATTCAACCAAATTGTCCTCATCCTGTGGGTTGCAAACAATGGTCATTCTCGCATCTCCATGCCC
This sequence comes from Pseudochirops corinnae, assembly GCA_028646515.1. NCBI lineage: Eukaryota > Metazoa > Chordata > Mammalia > Diprotodontia > Pseudocheiridae > Pseudochirops > Pseudochirops corinnae. Next base: position 206,787,280 of record CM053588.1, on the reverse strand, counting down.
CTTCCTATCTTCCTGGCCTACTTACGCTTTACTCTTTTCCCCACACGTTGTTGTTACTGCTGATGATGTTCAGATGTCAGTCATGTTTGATTCTCTGTGACCCCATTTGGGGTTTTCTTGGCAAAGATACTAGGATGGTTTTTCTTTTCCTTCTCCAACTTATTTTACAGATGAGAAAGCTGAGACAAGCAGGGTTAAATGCTTTGCCCAGGGTCACACAGCTAGTAAATATCTGAGACTGGATTTGAACTCAGGTCTTCCTAACTCCAGGCCTAGCACTTTGTCTGCTGCACCACCTAGCTGTCCCCCATATATTACATGAACCAGTGAAATTAACTGTCTTGTTATTCTTTGCACTATTTACTTGCAATGCTCACCTTGCTTACCTCCACCTCCTGGTTTCCTTCAAGATTCAACTCAAATCCCAATGTCTAAAGGAGGACTTTCTTGTCCCAACTTCATTCTTTGTTTTTAGGCTTTCCCTAAGCTATTTACACTGTATATATCGAGGCTATATAGTTGCTGTGCATGTCATCTCTCCCATTAGAATGTGAGGTCCTTGGCAGTAGCAACCACCATGTTTTTGCCTTTCTTTGCATCAGCAATACTTAGCACAGTGCCCAGCAATAAGGAGTACCTAGTAAATACTTGCTCACTGAGGGACTCTTCATCTCCACTCCCTACAATCCCTTAACCTCTCTCAGTCTATTTTCCTCATCTGTAAAATGGAGATAATAACACCTCACAGGGAAATTGTCAGGATCAACCAAGATAATGTTTGCAAAATGATTTGCCAACCTTAACGTGTTATATAAAGGCTAGTTATTGTTTCCACTTATCAAATGAGGTAATAAATAAAAGCACTTTACAAACTTTAATGAGCTATATAGATGTCAGCTATTATGGCCACAGAACTTAGTTTTCATTCAGTGATGGTAATGAAATATGTTAATTGGAAGAGTGGGGAGAAAGCCCGGTGAATCAGGACTGAAAGATAGAAGAAGAATTCTATCTTCTAAAGAGACTTCAACATGAAGTGGGAGCTGATATATATTGGACAGACACTGGAGGTACCAAAGGAGAAATGGATCTGGGACAGAGGAGGAGGAGGAAGAGTAAGAAGTTGGTTCATATTTGGGAAACTGTGCAAAGCTTTAACTGATAAGATTATGTAAAAATTTTAATAATCCCAAACTACATGCTGCTATGGAAGCATGTTTTTTAAAAATTATTAATATTTTTTGTACCATTTTCATTTGCCAGTATGTGTTGTCACCCAACTCAACCAGGACAGGGATCCCTTATAACAGTGGTTCTCAACCTGTGGGTTTTATATTCAATTTGTAACAATGAAAGTACATCCTGCATATCATATATTTACATTACAAATTCATAATTGGCAAAATTACAGTTATGAAGTAGCAATGAAAATAATTTTATGGTTGGAGGTCACCATGACATGAGGAACTGTATTAAAGGGTCACAGTGTTAGGAAGGTTGAGAACCACTGCAATAACAAAGAATTAAAAAAGAGAGGGAAAATGCAATTCAGTAAAACTAACTAACACTTCAAATCCTGCAGTATATGAAGTCCTGAACAGCAATAGCTCTCTAACAATACAAATAAGGTGCATTCTCAAATCTCGTTTTTGGGTCCAATTTTGTTCATTATAATTACATGGAATTCACCATTTTTTTTTTTTTGCTCTATTTACTTTTTTCTAATTGTACCTATTGTTTTCCTGGTTCTGTTATTTCATTTCATGTAAGTTTTCTTGTCATTCTCTGTCTTCCTCGCAGTCATCATTTCTTACAATACAATAATAATCCATTACATTCTGGTACTATAATTTGTTTCGCCATTCCCAATTGATGAGAAGCCCATATTTTTAACACTAATATGATCTCAGTGACACTATATTGGTGCAAATCATTGAAAATAGCCATAATGGAAGAATTGTAAATTGCAAATAGCTCAAAACTATATCAATGAATGATATGTGGTAACAGTAAGCAGACTTCAGTATCTTGCTGATAACAATTATCACATAAGAAACAGGGGAAAGAACATGAATGACTCAAAAGGGAAGGGGGTCTATCATGGAGTGAAAATGATGATGGACAACTCAAATAGAAGAATGGTGCTCCTGAGATAGCATAAGAACCAGTAGAAAGCCACCATAATGTTAGGTGGATCCTTTATGGGGTACTTGTGGGAAAACACATACAAGGATGGCACAGGATGAAAAAGTACCAAATGGATGCTATATGCATCTGTTGAAATTGTATCCATACCTATGGAATCCTGCCTACATCAAAGTATCAAGAACTTCAATATCTTTGTAGGATGTCAGGAAACCGAAGACATAGGAAGCAAGATGCAGTAAACTGAATCCAGAGTCAAAAGTCTCTGCTGCTTAGATTATCTACACAACCTTTAGCCAATAACTTACTCTTTCTGAGCCTCAGTTTCCTAATCTATAAAACAAAGAACATCAGACTGGATGTTTTCTTCCAGCACTCTTATCTAGCATACCTATTATCCTAGGGCTAGGTCCTTCTTCTTGCCCAATGAAGAGAAAGTCACTAGGTCACCAAAACCATCAAATCCAGATAAAGTCAGAAAATTATGCTAAATGCTAAATAGATCTCAGAGATCAGCTATTCCAACCCCTTCATTTGACAGATGAAGACATTGAGACCCAGAGAACTTGTCATCTGCCAATCATGATAGATATTTAGTGTTAGAGGAAGAACTAGAACTCAGGTTCTGTGTGTCCTAGTCTAGGGTTCTTTCCATTACCCCCTGACTTGGACAGCAATGAAGGCTGGAAAATTATTATTATTATTATTATATTGTACCTATTACATGCTAAAAAGCTTACAGACATTATGTTATTTCATTTGATCCTCACAACAACCCTGGGAGGTAGGTGCTATTATTATACCCATTTTATAGATGAGAAAAGTGAATCAGAGGTTAAGTGACTTGCTCAAGCAGGGTCACAGAGCTTGTAAGTGTCTGAAGCTGGTCTTCCAGCTCCTGACTGGTACCTTATTCCCTGTGCCACCTAGCTGCCACATTTATACATTTATGTGCATTCCCAATGTTCCACAAAAACATAAGTCTAGACCAAAAAGCAAGACTTACTTTTGTTTTTAAACACAGATTGGCTCACATGTTATAGAAGTCTTTATGGAAATCCTTCAGCCATAGAATGCTTATGCATTCCAAAAAGGGAATGCTCTAACATGTCATAACAAAGGCTGTTATCTAGGTTTTAAGCGTCACATGCTTATGTGATAATATTCTGCAATCTCCCAACTTTTATTTAGATAGTGTTATTTGGCAACAATATTTGATCTATATTTTGAGTTTTTTATGTAAAATGTATATATGTTTAGATTAAATATTTATAGCTCTATACTTATGTTTTCAAGGATAAAGGGGAATGAAAACATATAATTGGCAACACATTCTAGAATTATGTAAAATACATATTAATGGAAAAATGTGGATAGTCACGTATGTAAGATCATAATTACAATACATAATTGACAATGTATCATCCCATAACTTTTAAAATGCTTACTTCTCCACAGCTATGAAATTATAATGATTATTCATTTGCTCATTCTTTAAACAAATCTTTATTGAACATCTTCAGTGTACCTGCAACCTATTGTGCAATATACAAAGATGAGTAAGGCACTGTCTGTCCTTAAGGAACTAATTTAGTTCAAAAGCATTTACTATTCACGACTCTCAGTGCTAGGTAGCAGAGGTAAAGAGACAAAACAATACAGTTTTTGATTGTACAAATCACGAATTGGAGATGAGCAAACATAACACAACACCAGAGAGTTTGACTTTGATTCCTGGGAAAATTCTAGAACATGTCATCAAAGAGATGCTTGAAGAGGAAGCATGACTTTATTGAAAACAATCTCCTTCATCCTTAAAAAAAAATTTCCCTCAACCTTACTATCCTCTCAAGCTATTGTCCTGTATTTCCTTTCATAACCAAACTGTATTAAAGAAAAAAGAAAGGAAAAAAAACAAAACCTTTGTATACTAGACTACACATTGAATTTAGAGCTGGAAAAAAACTTTTGTTGTTATTCAGTCATATCCGAATCTTTGTGACATCATGGGCCATGGCACACCAGGTCCTTCTATCCTCCATTATCTCTTGAAATCTGTCCAAGTTCATGTTCATTGTTTCCATGATATTATCTATCCATCTCATCCTCTGCCAGCCCCTTTTCCTTTTGCCTTCAATCTTTCCCAACGTCAGAGTCTTTTCCAATGAGTCTCATTGTGTGGCCGAAGTAAACCTTGGAGGCCATCTAATGAAACTTTACAGATAAAGGTCCAAGAAGTTAAGTGATTTGTCTATGGTCACACAGCTGGGAAGTATCAGAAGCCAGATCTGAAGTTAAGTCTTCCTGACTACAAGGTGGATACTCTGTCCCATCTTACACTTCTCAAACCATTGGGTTTCCAGTCTCATCACTCAATTGAAACTGTTCTCTCCAAGACTATGACATCTCTTGCTAAATCCAGTGACCTTTACTCAGCCTATCCTCATTTTCCTTGAATTCTATGACATATTTGACACTTTTGACCATTCCCTCATTTCTCCCCTTGTGTTTTCATGACATTAGGATTTCCTCCCAGCTGTCTGCCTTTTCCTTTGCTGCATACTATGCTTTGTATGTGTGTACTTGTGTGTATGTGTCTGTGTGTGTTCCCACAGGGATCTGTCTCTTTACATATTCTCAGTGATCTCATCACCTGCCATGTTTTATCAGCTGCATGTGGATAACTCCTAGATCTACAGAATTAGCCATGGTCTTTCTTCCTAGTTTCTAGGCCTACATCATCAAGCTACCTATAGGATACTTCCAAATGAACATCCTATAGAAATCTCCAGGTTGGTATGTCCAAAGCAAAACTCATTACCTCTCATCTCCCCTTCTTCCTAAGCTCCCTATTTCAATCAATGTCACCATCATACCTCAGTCACCCAGGTTCAGAGTCTCCCAGTCATATTCTACTCTTTATCCTCTCTCATGCCCCTAGATTCAATCAACTGCCAAGTCTTGTTGATTCTCCTTTTACAATATCCCTTAAAAAATTCTTCTCCTTTCTACTCACAGAGCAACCACCCTAGTACAGGCCCTGAACCCATCTTGCCTATGAAAACCTCATCAGTTTTCCCTGTCTCCTCTCTAATCCACCTTCTACACAGCTTCCAAATTGATGTTAGTAAAAACACAAATCTGACCACTTTTCTCCCTGGATCAAGAAGCTGTAATGTGTCATGTTGCCTCTCAGGTAAAATATAAGCTCTGTTTGCCATTTAGAGTCCTTCCCAATATGACTTCAGCCTCCCTTTCCAGCCTTATTGCACAGTACTCTCCTTCCCATACTTTACATGTTAGCCAAATCTGACTATTATTGCCCACATACAGCAACTCATCTTCTATCTCTATATCAGTTCTTCTGCGAATCTGGGAATATACCCCCTGCTTAGAAGTGCTAGCTTCACAGCATCATAACATAATAGATGTAGAGATCAGGGACCTCGGAAGCTAACTAGTCTAGCACCCTCATTTTATAGAAGAGGTCCCTGAGCTCAAGTCTCACGGGTTATATGTGCCTTTTGAGGTTCAACACAAATGTCACCTCCTACATGAAGCCTATCCTAATCTCTCCAGTTCCTGATGCTCCCCCCACAAAAAAAGATTATATTGACTTTGACTACATTTTAAATTTACTTATTACTGTTTACATGTTTTCCCTAATGGAACATCTCTTTCTGCAGGCAAGGAATGTTTTGGTTTTTGCCTTTGTATCCCTAGTGCCTGGTTCATCATAAGGACTTAACAAAAGGTTTTTGAATGAATGAATGAATGAATTCTCTGCTTAAAATAAAAGAGGTTCCCTGTAGATGGTAAGGGTCTCCAGATGCTCCTTTTTTTCTGTGGACAACATGGCAGTTGCATTAAGTTCCAGCTTTTGCAAAAGTGATTGCCATGTGAACTTTGGGTCAAGTAATTGATAAAAATTCCAATTCTGCTGTATACTATCTGTGACCTTGGGAGAGTTATTTAAACTATTTGGACTTCAGTTTCCCCACCTCTAAAATGCATGAGTTGAATTAGATAACCTTTGATGTCCTTCCAATTCTAGATTGATGGCAATGATAACTAGAGGGCCTTTACGATCTATTCCAACTTTAAACCCATGTTCTTTTGGTCCTATGATCCTTTTTTAAACAGCATAAACAAAAGCACTCTCTAGAGGCCTCCTTCCAAGTTGATATTGAACAATTGATTACTATCCTTTGGACTCAAAACGTTCAACACGTTTTGAGTCTAGATAAATACGGTGTCATATAGACTACATCTTGCCCCAAGAACAAGAGACACTTTAATCTGTGTTAATCTTGAAAGAAATGCCTTAGGCAGCAAGTGGTGCAGTGTATAGCCTTGGAGTTAGAACTGAATTTGAATCCTGCCTTTGAAATTTGCTAGCTATGTGACCTTGAGTAAGTCACAACCTCCTTGTGACCATTTTTTTCCATCTGAAAAGTGTGTATTATAAAAGTACCTACTTCATGGGGTTGTTGTGAGGATCAAACGGATAGCACACGACATAAAGTCTTTTGTGAAACTTGAAGTGCTATGTAAATGCCAATGATTGTATTATTTCCCTGATCCACTAGACATTTATCCGTGGTCTTCCTAAAATGTGAACTAGACGATTATAACAGCCAACTAATGGGTGTCCTAACTTCTAGTCTCTTCCTTTTCCAATGTTTGCTTCACATAACTAGCTGTCAAAAAAATGAAGTTAGTTTGTTATGACCTGTTCCCAGGAGTGTGCTGGTAAATGTATAACAACTAGCTCTTTAAAAAAAAAAAAGTAGAAATGGCACACTTTTAAGTTTAACCTACATTATTAACATTTTCTCCAACACCTTCTTAAGTCTAAAACAATCAATTAAGCCCTGTTTTGTAGCATTCACTGATTTCCAAGATGTAAAAATTTAACAACTGGCTCTCACAAGCCAGTTCAAGCTAGTTGTGGAGCATCTCTAACTGTTCTTGCTGAAGTCAGACTAGCTCTTTGTTACCATCGCTTCTTTTTCTAAGTACTCCTTAACTATTTCTTTAATAATATGATTGAGAATTTTGCCAGGAGTAAGCAGAAAATTAATAGAGAAGGGGCATTAGGCACATAGATGATGAAGTGATATATCATTAAGCTGTCTTTTATTTTGTTTAAAAAATATACTTTTATAATTAGAATCATAATCTTGAATAAATAATACTTCAATACTTCATGGGTTCAATATTTCATTGATGGTACTACTTTAGAAGTGATTGTTGCTTATCATGCCTTCCTATCCTACGTGATATTTTTCCATAGCTTGCCATAAAGACCCCATTGATCAGGAATTCTACCCTGTTTTATGTCCTTGACTCTTTCAGTAGTTTAGTGAAACCTAAACCAGGATCCATCTCTAGACTCCGACCATTTTTATTGACTGTCCCCTATACCTATAATTCTCTTCCCTCTCATCTTGGCCTAACTTCCCTTGCTTCCTTCAAATCTCAATTAAAGTCCCACCTTCTACAAAAAGCCTTTCCCAAAATCCACTAAATCTTAGTACTTTCCCACTGAAACTATCTCCAATATATCCTGTATGTATTTGTTTGTATGTATAGTAGATCCCTTCTTAAGGAAATGCAAATTTTCACTTGGAGATGAGTGAAAAATAAAAATACAAGTTCGTGGTCTCCCTGAAAACTATCCACAGACCCCCAGATTTAGAACCCCTGTCAGAACAAATATAACCAGTGTGATGGAGACATTCCTCTGCTTAAAAAAATACTTTTACATATTCATGAATTTGATGACTTCTACAATCTCTTTCAATTCTCAATCTATGACACCAGGACTTTTTCAAAGAGCACATTTCTTTAAGGCATTTCCCCAATAATAACATGCTGTCTTTCATATATAAAAACGAGAGTTATGGTGCACCTACAATGCAAAATATATTTTATTGTCTTTTTCAGCAGTGGTGATAGGTTTATAGTAATCCATCTATGCTCATTCAAACTGATTTCCTTGGTGATCCATTTAGGAGACAGGTAGCTGGAGTTTGAGAAGTAGCATCCAACTTGTCCAAGCTGTTGGAGCCTTAAGGATGAATCTTTCAATCCTATCTTCATTAGCAAATAACAACTTCAATTAAGCAAATCATTTCATTGTGTTAACAAGCACTGACCCTATCTATATCTTCCTTTATGAAATCTCAGTACCTTTTAATTATCAGAAAATGCAAGTACAAAAAAAAAAAAGATTCAATATCTAAGAAGGAAGATATCGAGTTATAGATAGGTAATATATGTGAATAGAAAAAAAATCAAACTCATCCGTTTCTTTTATTCTGGAGAGTGATGAGAAGCTTTAACTGTAATATATTATGCACTGTAGATATCCACCATATCATAGGCACTTGTGTTTTTAATCATGTGGGGAGGCAGGTAATATCTCCAATCTAATTAAAAGCATATGCATACATCATTCAAAGTACAAAATAATCAACAACTGAACATTTATTATGCACCTACTAGCGAAAAGCACCAAGTTGGTTGTTGGTGATACACATAAATATACCTCGGTTGGGGATTTAAGTCCTAAAAAACATGACCCTGACCTACCTTTCTAGCCTTATTACAAAAGATCCCTCTCTATGAACACTGGTTCAGTCACCAATTAAACTGGATTTCTTGCTGGTTTTCTCCCTCTCCTGCCTTTGTACTGTCTTATCTCTGTGACTGGAATGCATAGTCTCCTCATCATCATCTCATAATTACCCCAGATACCAGTACCTCCCCTGCCAATTTTTCATTGTTGTTCAATCATTTTCTGCTGTCTGACTCTTTACGACCCCATTTGGGATTTTCTTGGCAAAGGTACTGGTGGGGTTTGCTATTTCCTTCTCCAACTGATTTTACAAATGAGGGAACTGAGGCAAACAGGGTTAAGTGACTTGCCCAGGGTCACAGAGCTAGGAAGTGTTTAAGCTCACATTTGAACTCAGGTCTTCCTCACTCCAGGCCTGGTGCTCTATCTACTATACCACCTACCTGACTGTATCTATTTTGTATAAACCTGCATAAGTATGTGTTGTCTCCTCTGCTAAACTCCTCTGGAGCAGAGACTGTTTTTGCTTTTGTATCTCCAGTACGTGGTACGTTGCCCAGGATATAGTTGGTTGTTGTTCAAGTGTTTTTCAATTGCGTTTGACTCTTCATGATGCCATTTGGGGCTTTCTTGACAAAAGTACTAGAATGGTTTGCCATTTCCTCCTTCAGCTCATTTTACAGATGAGCTCGCTGAGGCAAACAGGCTTAAGTGAGTTACCCAGGTTCACACAGCTACTTAGTGTTTGAGGTCAGATTTGAACTCACAAAGATAAGTCTTCTTGACTCCAGGCCCAGCACTCTATCCATTGCACCACTTAGCTGCCTCTGGGGCATAGTAGGGACTTTAAAAATGCATGCTGATCAATTAATAGATAGATTAGTGCAAAGATGAAAAACAATATACTCCTCTATTTGAGGAGCTTAGAAACTACTTCTACTATTGAATGTTTACACTCTGAACTAGCTACCTTTTCACCTACAATGTAAACACGTTACACTTAACCAACTCAAGGTCAAGCAATTAAGTCTAGTCCAATGTCCTTGAGAATCCACCTCTCTCTAGGCGTCTTACACCTGGGATAGAATGTTCCTGCTGATAGTGTCCTAGGAGAAGGGGCAGAAGGGGCTTTTCTATGGCGACTTCATCAGGTATGTACTCAACAACTATTCAGTAATAACGCGGAATTCACTTCCCCTTCCCTTTCTTACCAAGCAAAGCCCCAGTTAGGCTTAACGTGCACATTGCAAAATTTCTTCTTACATAACAGGCAAAACATTACGCATTTATAATTGTTTGATTTTTCATTCTCTTTGTGTGAAAGTTATGAACATTTAAATCTTATGCAGTTGTGGAAGTGAGTTAAAATATATTAAGTGTGATTCTTAAAGTTCTTGAGGGAAAAAAAACCCTCTATAAACCAAAATAAAATTAATTCTATTTCCATATAGTTTTATTTAAAATGAAATAGCTAACAAAGTTATCATTAATATTACTTTTATTTTTGTTATTAGTGTACAGGTAAGGTTCAGGCTGGTTGGCATCTTAAATTCCTTCCTACTCTGGATTAGGGGATCCTGGGAGGGGGCATGGGAGAAAGAGTTCTGGATTTGGAGTCAAGACCTAAGTTGGGCTCCTGCCTCAGACATTCTGGCCAAGTCATGTAGCCACTTTGTGACTCAATTTTCTCATCTGTAAAAGAAGTGAGTTGAACTTAATGGCCGCTAAAGTATTTTCCAGCTGTAAATTTATAATGCTATGATTTTATAATCCTCATTTAAGGAAAAGCAACACAGTTTCCATTGAGGGCAATAACTAGGGAAAATATGTGATAAAATTATTAGAACACTTGAAATTTGATGTTTAAGAGATACACATTGTGAGAGATTAAATGCCTTTCTTCCTTGGAGATAATTATGAGAAAGAAGTGTAAGGTCCTTTTATACTACAAGAAGAAAATAGATGCAAATTAATATTTAGGGGAGCTCCTCTAGACTCTGGCCATTTTTATTGGCTGTCCCGTATACCTCTAATCCTCTCCCTTCTCATCTTGGCCTGGTTTCCCTAACTTCCCTCAAATTTCAACTAAAGTCCCACCTTCTAGGGGAAATGTTAGACCTGTTTAAAGCATTTTAAATCCCATTGCCTTAAAGGTCAAGTACTTTGTCATATTAAGTTAGTTTGATTCATGCTCTGCACAGTTCAGATACATCTGATTGCTAAAAGGAACCCCATGTTATGGTAATGAAGAAGGAAAGGGAGGGCAAGGAGAAGAGGAAGACAAGGAAGAAAAGGAAGAGGAAGAAAAGAAGAAACAGAAGGAGAAAGAGAGAAGGAGAGCTTAGGAGAGAAAGAAGGAAAGACAGAATAAGAGAATAAAGATGTAAAGAGGTGTGCTATAAGAAATGGGAAGGAGATGGACTTCATAATTACCTGGAGAGGCTTATACGGACTGATGCTAAGTGAGAAGAGCAGAACCAGGCAAAA
>CM053588.1:206740679-206775565 GCA_028646515.1 Pseudochirops corinnae | reverse complement strand
GGGGGGGGGGAAGGGAGGGGAGAAAATCTGAAACTCAAGTGATTGTGGAACTGAATCTTGTAAATTAAAAGTAAATGAGTAAATAAAAAAAAATTTAAAAAAAAGATGTAAAGAGGAAGGAAGAGACAGTGAAAGGAGGGAGAGAAGGAAGAGAAGAAGAAATTATCTGCTCAGCGGAGTAAAAAAAACTAACCATAAAATCTAACCTTCTCTACAAATAAAAAATCAGTCTTACTCCACAACACACACACACACACACACACACACATATACACACACACACCCCTACTTTCATGACTTATATTATGTTGAGATTTTCTGAGATAAATTATTTTTTCTTATGCTTCATCAAATACTAAAAGGTATTGCTGTCTATTTTGCTCTCTCAAACATAGCTATTTTTCAGGGGGGAATACTATAATCAATAGAGAAACAAAATTATCTGTAGATCATTAAATTTCCTTTCAGTACTAATATAGAAAATAGAATAAGTAGGTATAGACTTATGGATGTAATGTCATACAAACAAGAAGAAATAAAGTGGAAGAATATATGCAACCCTTATTTGAACAAGTACATTTACATATTATTTGAAAGGAATCATAATTGCTTACAAGACGGCACAGTGCATTAATCCATACAGCTTCAACTACAACATTTTCTGAAAGAAAAACTATGTTTTCCTCACCAATATCAAAGGAAGACCTCTTAACTTTCCTATTACTGTTTAAAGTTCCAATATCCTCCCAGTCTCCCAGGTTCACAATCTAGATATTATCCTTGACTTCTCACTCTGGGGACTCAGATCCAATCAGCTGCCAATTACTATTGTTTCAACCCATTTAATATGTCTCATGCATCCCTCCTTCTCTCCTCTGACACAACCACAGCCCTGGTGAAGTCTTTATTACCTCAAGCCTGGACTTTTGCAATAGCCTGCTGGTTGGTGTCCTTGACTCAAGTCTCTCCCCACTCCAACCTATTTATTCTCCACTCACCTGTCAAATTGATCTTCCTAAAACACATATATCTGACTATGTCACCTCCTAGTGGCTCCCTACTACCTCCAACTTCAAATACAAAATCCTCTTTATTTCAGAGCCCTTCATAACCTGGCCCCTTCACACTTTCCCAGTTTTCTTATGCTTTCTTACCATCCTCCACATACTCTGCAATCCAGTGACATTGTTCTCCTTGCTCTGGTTCTCTTTGCACGAAATGCTCCATCTCTAGACTCTGGCCATTTTTATTGGCTGTCCCGTATACCTCTAATCCTCTCCCTTCTCATCTTGGCCTGGTTTCCCTAACTTCCCTTAAATTTCAACTAAAGTCCCACCTTCTACAAAAAGCCTTTTTCCAACATCCCCTAAATTTTGGTGCTTTCCCATTGAGACTATCTTCAATATACCCTGTATGTATTTTGCTTGTATGTTTAGTTTCTTGCATGTGGTCTCTCTGACTAGACTGTGAGCTCCTTAAGAGGAGGGATTGTCCTTAGCTTTTCTATATACTCCCCACATTTAGTACGGTGCACAGTAGGTTCTTAAGAAACGCTTGCTGATATGACTTGACTTTGGATATACCAGTTTATGCTAACACTCGGCTGTTTGGAATTGACAAGGCTCTCAAGAGATGAGCAAGACACTGTCACTGCTCACACCATAGTCATTCATCCTCCACTAAAACCCTACTCTCAAGCTCCTGGCAATATGGAGGTGATTCTGCCTTCCTTAAACCTTTGTAGGGATGGGCAGCTCGGGAAATTCCTGTCCACTAGGAAAAACTTTGAATTTGGAAACTAAATATCTGATTATCCTCTGAAATCCAGTCCAGTTAAGTCTGGTAGAAACTCCCCAATGCATCAGTACATCATTTCATGAGCTCCTGTGGCCAAACATTCATCACTTTGGTGGAAGAAATACCATACCCAATATTAAAATTCTCTGGGATACTGAATAGTTATTGTTGTTGTTAAGTCATTTCAGTACTGTCTGACTCTTTGTGACCCCATTTGGGATTTTCTTGGCAAAGGTACTAGAGTGATTTTCCATTTCCTTCTCCAGCCCATTTTACAGATGAGGAAACTGAGTCCATTCATAATAAGAATAGAAAACCAAAAAGGAATCTGAGAAATCATCTGTGTCCCATTCATTTGGTAGATGAGAAAATAGTCTCTGAGACATGCCAGTATCACCAACAAGTTATAGAACCAGGATTCATAATTTAAGGTTGACTCAAAATCTAGTACCCTGCTGCCTCCCTTCCTTCAATAAATCAAAGATCCATACTGAGAACTTCACACTTGGATCAAACAGCCATCAGGCATTTCCTAAGCCCTTACTATATGCCAGCCATTGTGTGAGAGGCTGGGATATAAGCGCAAAAATGAAACAGGCCTTGCCCTTAAGGAGCTTACATTCCATGGGAAGGTGGGGAAAGGCAGAAGACTGTACACACGAACTAGATACAAAGTAAATATGCAGAAGGACAGCTAGGTGGCGCCATAGTGCACAGAGCGCTCAGCCTGGAGTCAGGCCCACTTAACTTCCTGAGTTCAAATGTGAGCTCAGACACTCACGAGCTGTGTGAACCTGGGCAAGTCACTTAACCCTGTTTGTCTCGGTTTCTTCCTCTATAAAATGAGCTGGAGGAGGAAATGGCAAAACACTTCAGCATCTTTGCCAAGAAAACTCTAAATGGGATCATGAAGAATCAGACATGACTAAAAATCCACCAAATACCAACAAACATGCAGCGATTTCAGCAGGACGGGGTACGAGCCACTGGAGGGAATGGGAAAGACCTCGTGTAGGACGTGACCACTGAGCGGAGGTTGAAGGAGGACAGGGATTCTAAAAGGAGGGGATGAAAAAGGGGCTCCTGCCAGACACAGGGGACGGAGGAGGTGGAAAATCGCACGAGAAAGGAGAGTAGATGGGCCAGTCTGGCCGCACTAGAGAGGGTCTGAAGAAGAGACAGGACAAGCCTAGCCAGGCTGAGAACGGAGCGCGAAGGGCTTTAAATGCCAAGCGAGGAATTTATACTTGATCCTGGAGGCAATCAGAAGCCTTTGAAGTTCCTCGAGCGGGGTAATGACATGGTTATCACTTTGGCAGCTGAGTGGGATATGGGAAAAGCAAGAGCCTGGAGGCAGGGTCACAATCAGGAGGCTACCCTAATATTTCCAGGAAGTGATGTGAACGTGAACTAAGGTGGGAGCCTCAACATTTAAATACAAAGACAACAAAAATGGAAGAAATGTTGCGCTTTTGAGTTCAAGTATACTTTTATGCTTACTACTGAAATTATATCTAGCATTATTTCAGCTGTTCCCCTAATGATCTGTCCTACTGGTAGATGACTGCATTTGCAAAGACTTCATGGAGCCTCCGAACATTGCAGAGCTTCCTAAATGAGACCCACAGTCATTCCAAAGAGCAATTTGTGCACAGAAAAAAATAAACAAAAAAACAGACAAGTGGATGAAAAATGCCTGTTTTCCAGACTACAATATGCAGGACAGATGGACCAGAATTGATCCTCTAGAAAGATCCTCTATCTATCTATTTGTCTGTATATATCTATCTTTCTATCCATCAATCTCTACTTACCTATCTTTGTGTGTAAATATACATAAACATATATGTGTACACATGTATATATGTATATATATAGTGCTGTTGTTCCGTCATGTCAATTGTGTCTAATTCTTCATGACACATTTGGTATTTTCGTGGCAGAGATACTGGTGTGTTTTGCCATTTCTTTCCCCAGCTTATTTTACTTATAAGGAACTGAGACAAACAGGGCTAAGTGACTTACCCAGGGTCACACAGCTAGTTAAGTGTCTGAGGCCAGATTTGAACTCACAAAGATGAATCTTCCTGACTCCAGGACCAGCACTCTATCCACTTTGCCTCCTAGTTGCCCCACATACACATATACTGTCCTCATTACAGACAGTACAAATGGACAACAAGCTAGGCCTGGAATTGAACTGGGCCAGGAGATGTTCAGGGTGGATTGCCACTGGGAAAACGATCAATGCTTTTAATGACCCCAAGCTTCTCCCCGAAACAAAGGCCCATCTTTTTTAACAAGGTTCTTCCCATGATGCTGCATAGCTATGAGTCATGGAATACCACAGTCTCCAAAGAATTAAAACTGAGGTTCACCCAAAGGGCAATGGAGAAGCTCGTGTTGGGTGTGAGTAGGCTACAACACATTCCCAAAATGAATTGTGCAGAAGTTTTGGCATAAAGGAGGTTATCAGAGAGAAGTAGGACACAAAAGAGGGAGGCCCAGTTATGTGACAAGAATAACCAATAGCTAAGAGACAGCCCAAGTTCTCCATTGGTATCAACACCATTCAAATGTACGTGGCATGTTAGACCCCCTAGGAAAGATTCATGGGAGGACAAGGACAAGAGTAGAGCTGGACAAGAAGACAGAGATGGGCTATGATCTGCCTCATCAACGGCAACACCCACAGTAAAGAAATCAGAGGGCCACTGATTTATCAAAGTTAAGAATTATTCAGTGATTTACAGAGATATAGTGCTCTTTCACAAAAATGTGCAGTCAGTAAAAAAAAAATTTGCAAGGAGGGAGAGGAAAGGGATTTAAGTCATTTTTATTCCCCTTAGAATAGTCATACTTAGACTGCAATCGTGGCTAGTAATGTGGTATAAAAAGAAAGAACACTGACCCTGGTACCAGAAGACTTGGATTGAAATTCTGTTTCAGAGTCTTAGTAGCTGTGTGACACACTGAGCATCACTTGGATTTTCTGAGCCTTGGTTCCCTCTTCTGTAAAATGGGGGTGATAAACCTTTGTGGAAGTTCTGTGATCTATTTTCCTCAGTAACTAGGCCCATACTCAGAAGAAATTCAGAGTTTTCAGGGTTGGAATAGATTAGCCAGGGATGATTTTCCCCTGAGAGATTCCATGTTGCTCTCCCCTTCCCCTGTGCCACAGATCATGTTTATTTGAGTATTTGATGAAACTACTGAAACTGGTCTCCTTCAAAACTTTTTTATTGATGACAATCATACTGGCAATCTGCCGATCCTCTGAAACAGCATTTGTTTTATGATGATTTACATATATTAGCTAAGAGTTTTCACGATTTCAGCTATGAGTTCCTTTAAAATATTTCAGACCAAAGCAGTTGCTCTCTGGTTCCAGTCATGTAATTACATTTAGTTAATGAACTAAGTCTAGAACATCCTATGCATTTAACTTTTTTTTTTTCCCAAAAAATAGAGTAGCTCCAGCAGTGGGAATGTCTCTTAACAGCTTCCTCCATAACGACTGCCTTTGCTGTCATCTCCTTTTCATCTATAAGTGTACCTTTTTTCATTGTAATAATCAAGTTCTCTTTGATGTATTCAAGAAATCCTTTATTATTGGCTTTGGAGTCCCTTACGAGGTACATCTCCAATTCTATTTTAGCCGCCTTAATTTATAGTTTGCATATGATCTGCACTTTATGGGTTCACTCTTTCCTCACTTGGACAGTCTCTCAAATTTTTTTTTGAAAGCTGCTTCTTTCTTTCCTTTTTCAGTTCATAGACAATTAGACTTTTTGAGTTGGAAGGGACCTTAGAGCTCACATATTTGAGTGGGAAACGCAAATAGATGAGTGAAGAAGATAGGGCACAGAGCTGCTAGAAGCCACCAATTATACCAGAGGTGTATTTAAGGACTATCAGAATCTTGATGATGCTAGAATTAGAAACATCTTGATGAAAACTAGCTCCCTGGTGTGGTGAGAAATAATGTGGACGGAGAACTAATATTTGTGTGGAGTACGTTAGTCTATATTTGAGAGAGAGAATGAAAAAGTGTCCAAGATCTTGGAGCCCTAATGGTTGTGGGAGAAAGTCAGAGCATGGTCGAAAGCAGGGTGAGTGTGTGTAAAGGGAATTAGGACATGTGAAGTCTGTGATCAGCAATACCAGTGAGTGCATGAGAATTCAATGTGACAATGAATCCATTTAGAGGAAGAATTGGGTTGTGTTCTTTATCCTAGACTCCCAGGGGTGAGGAACTTGAGGTCTTGAGTTCACATGTAGCCTTCTAGGACCTCAAATGTGGCCCTTTGACTAAATCCAAACTTCATAGAACAAATTCCCTTAACAAAAGAATTTGTTCTGTAAAACTTGGACTCAGTCAAAAGGCCACACCCAAGGACCTAGAAGGCCACATGTGGCCTCCAGGCTGCAGATTCCCCACGCCTGTGACCTAGAACTTCCTCAATACATTAGTAACTGTATTAGAAGTCATGATGAGTAGCTATGGCTTAATAGTAAATTTCTTCAAGAGAAGAAAGCATTCTTGAGACGTTAGATTACAAAGGGGACATAGATTAAATGTATAACAATAGTATGCCTGCAAATGAGAGATACCTAATAATCTAGCTCAACCTCCTGACAGAGGCATGAATTTTTTCTCCAATATCCCTCACAACTGCTCCTAGAGCATCATCAATGCCTGGAATTCACTGTCTTCCAAAATAAGCATTCCACTTTCAAGGACATCTATTTGTTAAGATAATTTTCCTTATATTAAGCAGAAAGCTCTTCTAACTCTAACTTCTACCCACTGATCCTAGGCTGTCTACTAGAAGTCCTCAGAAGTCTAATCCCTCCTTTCATATTACAGGCCTGAAAATACTGAAGATAGTCACCTTTCTCACTCCTCCACCATATTCCCTTGTAGAAGCTAAATATTCATGTCTGTTTAAGAATCATCACTTGACATGGTTTTGATTCTCAGCATGGAAGAAGATCCCTCAGTTTGGCAATACCTCTCACATAAACGTAGCTCTGAGAACTGAACTCTGGAAATGGCCCTACCAATGCAGAGGACAGTAAGACCATGACCTCCCTTGCTCTGAAGTCTGTATTGGTACTCCTGTTATATTTTTTGTCTTTTATCACCACAGGATGCAGTTGTCTTCTACAGAGCTTACATCTTTTTCATGTACACTACTGTCTGGCTACATTTCCCCAGTTAAACATAGGATGGATATTTCATTTGAGGAGTTGGGCATGGGATTTCTTTGTTTTCTGTTGTCTAGCTTATTAAAGCTAGGCTTCTGATAAGATGATATCTTATAGACTCTGACTTTCCTATAAGTTATTTTTAAAAATTCATTTCCATCTTTTCCTTAACATTCTTTCACGTATTCTGCTAAAATTGACACACTTTGTGGAGTCCTTTGGCTCTCCCTCACAAATCAGAATGCTCTACTTCATTGAACTTGTGATTTCTTCATACATTCATTGACAGTGGCCTCCTGCACTATTGTTTATGTCACAGCTACTCAACATCAAGGCCAATACGTTCCTTTTCCCTGGCACTTGCAAAAGCCAATGGAGGAGATAACAATCCTGATGAGATGTTATACCAGTTTAGAGCATCTTGGCAAAAGCACTAGATTCTGAAGTCCGAGAATCTGCATTCACGTCCTTTAATCTGCTGTTACTTCTGTAGTATTTTGTACATTGTCTGATCCTTGTGGGCCTTAGTTTTTCTCTTGGTAAAGTATTGAGTTTTTCAGTTGTTCAGTCGTGTCCAACTCTCTGTGACCCCATTTGGGGTTTTCTTGGCAAAGATACTATAGTGGTTTGCCGTTTCCTTCTCCAGTTCATTTTACAGAGGAGGAAATTGAGACAAATAGGGTTAAGTGACTTGCCCAGGGTCACGCAGCTAATAAGTATCTGAGGCCAGATTTGAACTTAGGAAGAGGAGTCTTCCTGATTGCAAGTCCAGTAGTTTATCTACTGCACCACCTAGCTGTTACAAGGTTGAACTACATGGTACCTAAAATCCCTTCCGGCTCTAACCTTGGAAATCTTATGGATTATTAAAGTTTCCTTTTCTTATCATTCTTACTATTAGTCTTTATATATCACTTTAAGTCTGACAAAGCTCTCCTATATTTTACCTAATCTGAATCTCACAATAACACTATGCAGCTAGGTAGTGCAGAAAATAGAATGCTGGGCTGCCTGGAGTCAGGAAGGTCTGAGCTCAAATCTGACCTTGGACATTTACTAGCTTTGTGACCCAGAGCAAGTCATGACTTATATTTGCCTCAGTTTGCTCATCTGTAAAATGAGGATTATAAAAGCTCCTACCTCCCAGGGTTGTTGTAAGGATCAAATGAGATAATAATTTTAAAGCACAGTACCTAGCACATAAGAAGCACTATATAAATGTTAGCTATTATTATTATTATTATCATCTCGGTTTTATAGATAAGGCTCAGAGGGGCTACATAATTTGCACAGGGTCGTAATACTAGTAAGTGTCTAAAGTGTATTAACACTATGTATGACACATACTCAGGCCCATGCAAGGAAAGCCAATTCGGTCCTTGTGTGTGTGTGCATACACACACACACACATATACACACATACCTCCATATGCAGATATAATATATGTATATAAAATAAAGATGTGTGTGTATTGTGTTCACATTTACATATCCAGTAAAAGGTAATTTTCCAAGAGTAAATTTTCAAGGGATGTGTGCCTTTCTACATTTAAGACATGACATCCACAAGCCTCAACATTACCTGTGTAATACAAATATAATTTTCCCTTAACATGTCTGATCAATTTGTTATCTTACCTTCTCCTATGAATTCCTGAAGATTTTATGATGTTTAATAAGTGGGTATTCTGTTCACAGAATGTTTCAGTGTTTACTTATTAATTTGTTGTCCTTGCTGAGCAGGTGGGGTCAATGTATTTATGAGCTAATAATTAACCCATAAAAATGAATTGAGGAATGATGAAAATAGCATTAGTTAGACTCTTATCATAATTCAAACCTCTCTGCCTAGAATTATCTCCCCCTGCTTTTTGCTAAAATAACCAACATAACACTATCAATCTTTGGGGTCTTTAATCTTAAAGAATGCCTTACTAATATGGCTTATAACCCCAGGTCGCTCTAAAACATTCCAAGCCGCTGCTTCAATGATACTTAGCCAACAACTAAGAGTAAGCTTCCTCTTACTCTGGGGCTGGAAAGAGAGAAGGAAAGGGAGTCAAAAGGGACTCAAAGTTACACTCATCTACTTGGTAATTTTGTCCATAGTTGATGGTGTATAAAACTATAGATTTTAAACCTTCATTATTTAAAGAAAAATAGATTCACAAATTACCTCCAACGGAAAGTTGTGTCTATCTTCCTGCCCTAGAAGATTCTAGCATTTTAAAGTAAAGAAAACAATTAATACTTGCATAACAATCACTTAGCATGCACATAACTATACTAAGCCAGTGTTCAGATAGGTTTCTGCGTTACTATGACCGACTTGAAGTTGTGGGAAACCTCTGTTTAACAGTGAGAGCTCTTAAGTCCTGTTGTAACCAAGTGTCTTTTGACAGTGTGGAAAGGAAAATTGAAAACGGATAGGCATTTTACATTTAAATGGCTTTAACATAAATGTGCATTAAGTCATTTCATGGACGATTGCACAAATATCTTTAGCAAACTTAGCACACGTGTGCACAGATACAGTAACCATTAATGTCTGCAGTATTTGAGAAATGAGGTGCAGATACAATTGGAAAGAAAAAACACCTCTAGGTCCCCGCTGAAGAAAATGTAATAGGGCTCTGAGGGACTCACTCTAATAATATAACAGCATCTGCAACGGCTGGCCAGACCACAACAGAACAGAGTATATGTCACTGAGAGCCAATTTAACAAGAAAAAAAGCATTTCCCCAGAGTACCTAAGCTCCCGCAACCTCCCACAAAGAAAATTGAATTTTGGAGGTCACACCTTGGGCAGGTTACCAGAGCGAGAAAGCTTAACATTCTTCATGTCATTTGCCCTGGCAGGTTAATGCTATTCTAAGCATCATCTCTACGGAAGGTTTGCCGCTGAAACCATAACACTTTTGAACTATCCAGGAAATGCCTATGATTCTGAGAAGACAGATGCACGGGACCACGCTGTATACAACAATGGTTGCTCTGGGGAGCCCGATCCACTTAAAAGACTTTAAAGCGAAGAAGCCATTGTTCGGGACTCTGATTATGTGCAAAGAGCTCGGATTATGCCCCAGGGGACGATCTGCAACCACGTTTTGCAAGTTTCTAACCCACAATAGAAGAGTAAAGGGTAGGGTGGGGAAGACAGAGCCAGGCAGGCAAGCAGGTAGTCCGAGTTAAGCCAATGATGGTTTAAATGAGACCCAAATATGTACTGGTAAAAGAGAGAAAGAAAAGAAGTGTCTTCGTCAAACCAAGAGGAACTACCTGGCGTTTGGTTTTGTTGTTGTTGTTTAATTAATTAAATGGGATCCGGGCTCAGACTTCGCTTGAGGCGTGGTCATTGTACTGTCCTGGAGAAGAAGGGCATCCAGGGTTTGTTCTGGAGCTTTCCCCCCCTTCTGGAGCGAAAGCAAGAGGCTTTGGTGTGCACCGCCTCTTGGCATTGCCACAGTAGGACACCTCTGCAGCAACATGTGGACGGGCTCAGAGACTGTCTCGAGGAAAACTCTCCAGCTGGAGTTCCTAGTGGGCACACACCCAATAAAGGAAAGCTCTAAATTGCCCTGGGGGAAAATCTCTCCAGCCTCGGACCTTGAGCCTTGAACTTCGCGGTTCTTGACATTTACATTCAACCTCCTCCCCACAAATACATTTTCATTTTCATTCTCATTCTCATTCTCTTCTCTCTCTCTCTCTCTCTCTCTCTCTCTCTCTCTCTCACACACACACACACACACACACACACACACACACACACACACACTCTCCTTTCTACTTGCCTTGACAGCGCGCTCTCTACTGGGCGTTTCGTCTCAGCCCTGGGGAAAAAGGGGTGAGACCCCCCCCCCTCCCCCCACTCCTACCCACCCTCCACTTTCCCCACAGCTCTGCTTGTCTCTCAGAGGTATCTCAGTAAATAGGGCAGCTCGGAAAACCGAAGGAATCCGAGCACTCCCGGTACCTGGTCGAGGTCCCAGAAAGCCCGGACAAATTTGAAGGAACCCTTTCTGATTTTGCGCTCCTTAGGGAAAAGATGCCTTTACTTACCAGAGCCACGCATCGGTTCCAGCCTCCAGCAACCCGCTGCCCCATCCCACGAATGCACACTGCGGTTCCCCCAGAGTGTGCAATGCGGAGCCCAGCCAGCGCGCGGCCGGAGGCCGGGAGGGGAAAGTAGGGGAGGGGGAGTGAAGAGGAGGGGAGCGGAGCCCGTAGAGGGGGGGCGCGGGGGGAAAGGGTGGGGGGCTGCAAGGGGCACGCGCTGTCACTCCCACTTCGCCCCCTACTTCCAGCGATGGAACCTTCAGCTGGCCAGCTTTCCAGCCTCTCTGTTGCTCGGGGCCAATCACCAAGCGGCTGGAGAAGCCGAGCCCACCACCAGGCTTTCTTATTGGCCCAGGCCAACAAAACTCAACTCCTGAATAGTCAGCTGGGGAAATCAAAGTAAACTCCAGCTTCTGGGCTGTGAGCTCCAAGTGCCTTTGGGTCCCGGAGCAGTCTGGGGAAGGGTTTCAAGGTGAGTTAAATGGCTTTGAACTGTTCTCCTGGCCTGTGCTGTAGCATCCAGGGTCAGACCGCAGAGCCTGTCCTGCCGAAAGAGAAGGGATCATGGGACCTTCCCCGGGAGGCAGTTCTCAGTGATCTTTTATTTATACCACTGTTTTCTCAGGTGATATTACTCCTTCCTGTGTGGAGACTATCCCCACTCACTACCTCAACCAAGTGCCTTTGGGAATCTTTGGGAAACAGCAGAGCATCAGGAAAACCAGGGACTGTCAGGGAAACCACTCATTTGAGAAACAAGGACCTGACGAAATCCCAAATTCACTTAAGTTGGGATAAGTAAAATTCCCTGTACATGGAAGAGTGCGTGTAGAGGAAGCAGTTCCAACTGTAGACACCGGGGGCACGGTCAAGGCCGGTTTATTTTTACAATGATCCTATAGAAGTGATGGGATGCGGTGTGTTTGCTGGGTAGGGGGTGATGCCAGACAGGAGAGCTGGTGGAAAGCTTCCATAGATTAGGAAACTAGCAGCTGAGGGCAGAGGCAATAATTATTCTCGTGTTGGCTTTCTCCCTCCCGCCTCTCCGGAGGCCACACACAACCCTCCTCCAAATAAAATTGGCACAACCTTCTCGTGCTGCGTTGATTTTTCACCCCAGTGTTGGAAATAATTTTTTTCCTCCCTCCAGCTTGCCAGTGTGGCTCCCAGACCCCTTTTAGTTTAGCCGTATCTGAACAGAGACTTCCAGGAGAGGCTGAAGAGTTAACCAGATCCCTTATCCTGCCCCGCCCAGCGAATGAGCCCTAGTGAAGCTAATAGAAAGTTTTAGGGAAGGGCTGGAGTAAATCCCCCAAAGGAACTGACTTGGGAAAGCTGAAAGTTGGAGGAACGCCAGTAAACAGGAGGCAGACCTACGGCTGGCTAGGTTGAGTGGTAGTTAGAGAACTCAGCAGGTCACCTATTATTCAATCCTTTAAACTATTTACGGGCTTTATGGAGGAAAACATTCTCTCTTTAACCAGCCACTGATTCATAGAATACCAAAGCTAAGAGAGCCTTGAAGTCCAACCCCCTCATTTTACAAAAGAGGAAACTGAGGTTCAGAAAGGTGGAAGGTGTTTTGCCCAAGGTACACAGTTAATAAGTAGCAGAGCTGAGTCTTTTTTAAAAGTCCAGAACTCTTGTTTCTTTTTGGCCCTCTGGTTGTCCCTAAATATTCCAATTTTTTCCCTTCTCTTCCCTGGAATTTGTGGAAATAAGTTAGATTCAACCTTCACAAGAAGGAACATTAAAAGTCTTCCAAAGAGAAAACGTAATTCTTTGATTCAATAGATATTCTGGGGGAAAAACTCCTAATAACCTGCAAGAGAGAAGGAGAGAATGTTAAATGATACTGTCTATTAAAAGAGAAGCACACTGAAATCAGGGGCCTGGTAATCTAGTGCATGTCCAGTGCTTGACACAGGATCAAGATGAAAGTAGGCAAGAATTCTTACTTTGGGAGCATAGTACTAATGAAGCCAAAGTCAAGGACACCCTTCCCCTAATGCTCAATCAGTTTCCTACAAATGACCAATGTTATATTGTCATGTCACACATATATGGCCAACCCATCCCACAAATACATATAGTTCTTGGTCATCAGAGAGGTGAAAAGGAAGCGTTTGAAGAGTTCTACAAAACTCATCATTATCTTTGGAACATAACTAAATTACTTCTATTGACAATTCTTCAGTCTTTTAAAAAGCATGATATTGTGAAAAGTTCTAGGAAGTTGAATATTAGTTTTCAGAACTCACACAGAAACTTGGGTCATGTATTTAAAGGCTGCTATTGTATGAAGCCTATAATACTTTTGTTCTTTTCATGTTAGATAGTAAACAGGCATATCAAACATTTTGCCAAGACAGATATCAGGGAAATTCTTAGGTAGAGTCACAAAATACTGGAGTTCCAATTACTATTTAAAAGGTCTAGAAAATAAGGAATTATTCCAAGCAGTTTACAGGTTTTCTGTGTATGTTCCTTTCAGAGGCAATTTAAAAGATAAAAGAAATAAAGGGAAGGTCAGAAAAATATTTATGGAATGATAATATCTGTATCCATATGTTATATACATGGAGGTGTGTGTATATAAACATACATGCATTCATATATGTGTATATTCATATATATACATACATATATTCCCCTATGATTTAAAAAAACCTGAATACTTCTACTCCCATGCATATAAAGGGAAAGAATATATGAACCATAAGAGCTATAGCTCCTAGGCAGTGGTTCTCAACCTTCCTAATGCCATGACCCTTTAATACTCGTATGTGGGCGTAACTGCATGTGGGCGGACCCAACTGGAGACGGATGGAGGAGCGGTGTCTCAGTTCCTAAGAACATCAGAAATATGTGTTTTCTGATGGTCTTAGGTGACCCCTGTGAAAGGGTCGTTCAACCCCCAAAGGGGTCGCGACCCACAGGTTGAGAACCACTATAAGAACTTAAAATTTTTTATTCTTACCTTTTTTCTTTGTGTTTCATTCTTCTGCTTGCCAGCCTCTTGACATTAGTGTTGTTGCCACTTTGCCTCCTTAAAATTTCTTTTCTTTCTGACTCCATTCGTGCATTACTTCTTCAGTCTTGTCTGCGAACTCTTTCTAACTCTCATAAATTGGGACATAGAGAGATATTGTTGTTTGTCCTTCATTCTCAGAGAGGACCAATGACATGAGGAGGTAATGTTTTGACTTGTGTGAACTGGATTTAAGAGAGGCAGAAGTATGCAAAATCATCAACCTTGCTCTCTCCTCCAGTCATTGAAATCCATTGGCAAGATGAAAATCAAGACTGGGGATTGACATCTACACATATACTATAAGGACATCTACCTATATACTACACACACACACACACACACACACACACGTATATATGTATGTATGTATTTGTATATATATATATATATATATATATAGTATAATCATGCATATATACATGAACTTGGGGAAGGGACTACATAAATGTGTCTGTATATGTTTGTGTATGTACATTATACAGAGCATAAGCAATAAAGTGAATAGAAAATTTTAATGCAAAGAAGTAAACATAACTTTACTGCTATCACTGAGATATCAGGGGTTAGGAATCACAGCTAGGATATGGCAAGAGAAGAAAATACTTTTTGTCAAAACAAACAAATCTAGCAGAACAGGCTATGGAGAAGAATTATGTGGTCAGCTGGCATATTTCATATTTCTTTACTATCTCAAATTATATAGACCAAAACTCATCTGTTATACATATTGATTGTTGTCCTTCATTCTTGAAGAGGACCAAATGACATCACTATGCTAGAGTCAAGCTTCAATGTGTCCAATTGTGGCTGATCAGACCAATATGAGCTTGGAATACTGTACTACAGGTTGGGCACAAACAATTCATGTGAACATTTGGGGTGGATGCTCCAAATTTGCACATCTGTATTTCCTTTGAACTGTTTCAATTCTACTTTGCTCAGAGAGCACAGCACCTTCTCTGATGAGGGCATGCCATGCTGAGTGGTCCTGTGCCAGTGTCTCCCATGTCACACAATTCCAAAGTTCTTAAGAGAGATCTTGAGAGTGTCTTTGTATCGCTTCTTTGAGAAAGGACCTCAGTGTCTGGTACCTTATCCTGCCAGGTGATCTTCGGAGTCTTCCTAAAACAATTCAAATGGAAGTGATTCAGTTTCCTGGCATGGCACTGGTAGACTGTCCAGGTTTCATGGGCATAAAACAATGAGGTCAACACAATGGCTCTGTAGACTTTCAGTTTGGTAGTCAGTCTAACACCTCTTATCTCCCATACTATCCTTAGGAGTCTCCCAAATATATATACGTACGTGTACTCTTATGGTGTGGGGGGAGGGGTGGTCCATTCAAGATTCTAAAGACCTTCCTCTGGGTCTTGCAACATTACATGGATACCAGGACAGCTTTGGGGATGCTCATCAGTTATCCTGGGTTCTCATGAATCTTTTCTGATCATACATGTCCTGGATGATACTTTATACATCATGGCTTGCATATGTTCTTAGTAATACTCTTCAGCCCATTTAGATGCCCAACACATATTTTCATTGCCCTTTGTGTTGCTGACAATTTTGTTTCTGGAGAGATGAGGTACTCCATATAATTCTACCAGGAGAACATTGGTCTTAAAAAGATGGATGTTTTCTTCAAGGAACAACCTGAAATCATCAAAAAAACAACAGAATTTCCCAAATATAGTACAGCCAACTCCTATTCAATTTTGGGCCTAGATCATTGTTCCTCTAGAATGTCGATTTAAGAGTTACATGCTGATGGATCTTTTCAGCAGTCAGTCTAAGCAACTACCTATTAATTATAGTCTAGATAAAAGACTTTGTTTAGCCATTTGTTTTTTCAATGTAGATTATTAAGTTGACCTCTCTGAGTGATTATGGATCTCATTTAAGTGGCTGAATAGGATCCTGGAATTTAATGAAATCAGAATGTCATCTGCAAACAGGAACATTTAAAAGATCTCACCATCTATATTAAAGCTCTATTCCTTTTAGACTCTTTACTAGACATTTTTCATAACAGTGGCACACATCTTTGGCAAGCACCCAATTCCTTATTGTATATCTCACTTAATATTAAAGATCAAAAGAATGTAAAAAAATATTTTTTAAGTTATTGTGATTGAAACTAACTTTAATAGTCTCAGCATATTCATGGAAGGCACCTTGTTGCAGGTTGCCTTTTGCCCTACTTGATCAATTTTTTTTGTTGTTTTTTTTTTACAATCAATCTCCAGTCTTGATTTTCATCTTGCCAACGGACTTCAATGATTCTGGAGGAGAAAGCAAGGTTGATGACTTTGCATAGCTCTGCCTCACTTAAATCCAGTTCACACACAAGTCAAAACATTACCTCCTCATGTCATTGGTCCTCTCTGAGAATGAAGGACAAACAACAAGCCAGAAACAAAGCAGCGTCTCTTTTTTTTTGTACCTTGCAGTGTATTGTAGGACTCCAACAATGTAGTCCACTATTGAGTATTATTTTCAAAAAACTTGCCTATTCATTTTTCCTATTTTTATCAAAGGCTCATTTGTACATATTCTGAGTTCATTCTCATAGATATTTTACAGAGATGAGAAAGCAAGTGCTGGTAGTTACTGGTGTCCTTTCAGCTGATTTTTTTTTCTATAGTAATACTTTCTAGGTTTTACCAATCAGTTGTTACCTTCCTGTCTTCCATATCTTGAGACTCAATCCCTCAACACCTCAAAATTGTGTCACCTCCATCTTAAATTACCAGTACAAATGATCTTGTTCAGATGCCCTTCACACCTTTATTATCTTTAGCAGCATTCCTGCTTCCTCGTGAGAAGCTGAGATGTATGAATCCACATGTGGTGGTTACACTGTCCTGATGAACAGGATAGTTTATTATAGTAATACTAGGATTTTGTTCCATTTTCTATCTGTTATCCTGCTTCTTGTTTCATCTTTAAATGTTCTTAGAATAATCTGAATTAATCAGATCTCTCACAAAGCTTTCTGCATATTTGCTTTTCTTTCCTCTTCTCTTTGATTTTGCTTGATACTTGTAGCACCAACACAATATTCACAGCACCAGCAGTGTCTATGAATATGCTGGCACAGCTCTGAAATGCAAAATATAACAGACTCTCCATATAGAAGACAGAAGCAAAACATTTATTCAGATACCAGAAAGCCAGAAACCAAATCCATCATAGCAATAAAGAAGTTAATAAACCATAACACAACAGGGAGCCACACCATCTTTTAGCCTTCTCACAAACAACACTCACAAGCCTAGCTGTCTCCTTGGTTGTGTCCTCTCCTCCCTCCAACTCTAACTGCTCTGACTCCAAGCTTCCTGTGGGCTCTGTTCTACCCTTCAGCAAGCTCCTCCACCACAGACTCCATGTGATTATATTCAGCCTATTAGGAGCAGGGAAGATCTTCAAAACAGGAAAGATCTTTAAATTCCCATTCCTATTACATTACTGTGTTATTTTGTTGTTGTTCTTACTTAACACTGATGACACTGAGCTTATTTAGTTCTCATTCATTTCTTTAAATTTTTGTGTGTGGTCATGAAAGTTTAAATAAAATTTCTTAAAAGTATATTTTCAATGCATTTCCTTTCACTTCTCTTAGTATTATGAAGCAGTACTGCTTATAACCTTCCATCATCCTTTTCCATAAAGTTTTTTTAAGAGTTTATTCTCTAGACCAGCATTGCTATGTTCCCTCATCTCAAAAGGAGATCAAGTGTTTACTGATTGAAGGATGACATACACTAGTATGATAGTTACTAGTATGTAACTGTGAGGGGAAAAGCATAACAGAGAACATTTAGAAGAGGAAAAAAGGAGAAAAGTGATATCATCATGGACACACACTATAGACTTGTCCAGAGGGAGAGGGAATGGATGATGTTTTTCTTTATACAAATCACAAAATTGGCTCAGAGGAAAGGAAGTCTCATTCCACTAAAAGCAGAACATTTGATAAAATCTTGACTCAACCTGTCAATAATTTCATCATTCAGAAAATTGAAGAAGCCATGAAGGGTACTATTACTCTAGACTAAATTCTAACCAGAAAAGAAAAACTGATCTGTGTAAGTGATAGGTAACTTGGGGGAAAGGAAGCATGACATCTCAAAATTTGTAATAGCAAAGGAAGGGAGTGCTGAAAATAGTTGTGCTATGGATTTTAGGAAAGCAAATTTCAAAACCTTCAGAGAAAAGATAGTCATAAACCAATGGACAGAAATCCTAAAAAAGAAAGTGATTTAAGGGGGATTGAAGGCTCTAAAAAACCTAAATTCTGACAATACAATTTCAAGGTGGGATATAAAAAGATCAATATGGTTGCACAGAGAGCTTTCCAATGAACCCAGATTTTTAAAGGACATGAACAAAAGAGGGAGGAAGAATATCTCACCAAAAACAAATATAAAAAGAATGGAACAGATAAAAATACTGTTGGACAAGCTAAAAATCAGAATGAAGAGAGGCTTACCAAAAGAAATTCAGCAAAATAATAGTTTTAAAAACATTTTTGGGCATTCATTCATTTATGCCACAAACATTCATCAAACATCTTCCATGTACAAGATACCATACTAAATTCTGGGGTAGATACAAAGATCATTTCTTTAAAATAGGATCTTACTATAGCTGTACATCTTAAGAAAGGGACAGCCTAGAGTAACAGCAGTTAATGTGAAAAAGAATTAGGGGTTTTAATGCAGTTCAAAATCAATATGAGACAGTGTTGTAATGGGACTATGCCTAGAAAAAGCTAATTCGATTTTTCACAGAATTGCTTCAACACTTTAGGACTTTGGTGCATCTGTGGTCCATCAAGACAGGTTCTTCTCCTAGTAGTGCAGACTATAATTCAGGCTTTTACATTGTCTGGTGCTCCTGCACATCTCCTCCTATGCAGTGTCCCAAAAGTCTTAGAGTAGTTTTAAGCTACTAAAGTATAAAATTGCACTATAACTTTTGAGGCATTATTTATCTTTCATAAGAGGGTCACCCAATGTGTTGGGGAACCTCCTCCATGCATTTCATGGACTTTTCCTTCAGTCTTCTCTCACTACATAACCCTCCCATGTCATTTTCTGGTTTCACACCTCTATAATGACATCTGTTATGCTACTTCTCCTACATAATTTTTTGTTGCTTATTTGGTGCAATCTGCTCTTACCCACAATGAATCTTTCTGTTGATGTTTGGGTGACTTACAACTTTAAGTCTTCAGAAACTGGTATTCTATTTCTATGGAATATAGAGCAATATAGCATCATTGGAAAAATATAGAGCCTTATAAAATCACAGAAATATCTTTTTTTTTAAAAAATCAATCTTCCCAGCTATTGGGGCAAGAACTCTCTCTTCAACAAAAACTATAGGGAAAACTGGAAAGTTGTCTGGCAGAAACTAGGTATAGAACATCTTACACTATATAGCTAGATAAGCTCCAAATAGGTACATGGTTTAGACATAAAGGGTGATATCCTAAACAAATTAGTAGAGATAAAAGAAATTACCTATCAGATCTATAAATATGGGGCAAGTTTATGACCAAATGAGATAGAGAGGTTTAGAAGAGTTTTAATGGACGGTTTTAATTATGTAAAATTATGAAAGTTTATGAAAATTATGAAAATCAATGCACCTAAAATTAGAAAAGAAGTGGGAAATTAGGGAAAATATTTTCTGCAAGTTTCTCTGATAAAGTTCTCATTTCTAAGCTACATAGCAAGCAGTCAGATTTATAAGAGCCATCCCTCAATTGATAAATGATCAAAGGATCAGAATAGGCAGTTTACAGAGGAAGAAATCCAAACTATCAATAGCCGCATTAAAAAAATGCTCTAAATTGCCAATAGAGAAAAGTAAATTAAAACAACTCTGAAATACCACCAATTAGATTAGCAAAGTTGACAAAAAGGGGAAATGACAAATGCTTAAAGAATCATGGGAAAATAGGTACATTAATTCCCTGATGGTGGAAATGCAAACTGGTCCAGCAATTCTGGAAAGCAATTTGGAGCTATACACACACACACACCCCCAAAAAAAACCTATTAAACTGCATGCTTATTACTAGATCTATACCCCCAAAGAGATCAAAGGAAGAAGAAAAAGATTCGTGTGTACAAAAACATGTATAGGACCTTTTTGTGATGATTTTTTAAAATAGGAAACTGAGGGGGTGTCCATCAATTGAAAAATGGATGAGTTATGGCACATGTGTATGTGTGTTTATGCATACATATATGTCATAGAATATATATTGATTGGTTTTGGTTGCTGCCCTTCATTCTTGAAAAAGACCAAAATGTTATCACTAGGTTAGAGCCAAATTACAATGTGTCTGACTGTGGTTGATCAGATCAATATAAGCTCAGAATGCTTTACTACAGGTTGGGCACAAATAGTCCTTGTCAAATTTGGGGGGGATTCTCTAAATTTGGCATCTCACATTTCTTTTGAGCTACTTCTTTGCTTTGCACATAGAGCACAGCACCTTCTCTGAAGAGGGCATGCCATGCTGAACAGTCCTGTACTAGGATCTCACATGTCACAAAATCAATTCCAAAGGTCTTCAGAGTATCCTGACCACCCTGTGAGCACTTACTCTGTTTGAGTTCTCCATAAAATAATATTTTTGGCAAGCGTACATTTGGCATGCAGACAATGTGGCCAGCCTATCGGAGTTGTGTTCTCAGCAGTAGAGTTGAAACTATTGGAAGTTCAGTTGAGAAAGGACCTCAGTGTCTGCTACCTTATCCTGCCAGGTGATCTTCAGAATCTTCCTAAGACGATTCAGATGGTAGCAATTCAGTTTCCTGCCACAGCACTGGTAAACTGTCCAGGTTTCACGGGCATACAACGATGAGGTAAGCACAATGGCTCTGTAGACCTTTAGTTTGGTAGGTAGCCTAATAATCTTTATTTTACCTCCAATGGGTCAAAATAGAACTAGTGGTTGGAAATTTTAAGAAGATCTGGTCTCAGTATAAGGCAGAATTTTCTAATAGTTAGAACTGTCTAAAAGTAGAATTGGTATCCTTGTGAGGCAGTGAGCTTCCCAACACTGAAAATATTTTGTATGAAGCTGAACATTTGCATTAGCAGTGTTGTGAAAGAGATTCATACTTCTTAAAGAGAGTGTATTAGATGACCTTTATGGTCTTTCTCATGGGCAGCTGGGTGGTACAGTGGATAGGGTGACAGGTCTGGAGTCAGGAAGACTCATATTCCTGAGTTTGAATCTGACCTTTGACACTTACTAGCTCTATGATCCTGGGCAAGCCACTTAACCCTCTTTGCCTCAATTTCCTCATCTGTAAAATGAGCTGGAAAAGGAAATGACAAATCACTCCAGTATCTTTACCAAGAAAACCCAAACGAGGTCACAAAGAGTCAGACATGACTGAAAACCAACTGAACAAGTAGTCTTTCTCAGCTATGAGATTCTATCATTCCATGAAATCTCTCTCTCTTTCTCTCCTACACACACACACACACACACGTATATATCTGTGTGGTTTTAAGAAATTTTAATTTTGGAGTATGAAATGTAAATGCGTCTCCTATAAAGTACTATGGTTGGTTTTTAGCATATATACTGAATTTGTGCAACCAAATGCATGTTATCCCCTTAAAAGTAATCACCTGGAAACTTTGGAACTCAAAATCTTATAAAAGTGAATGTTAAAAACTTTCTTTATGTATAAAACTTGGGGAGAACAATAAAATTCTATTTTTAAAAAGTAATCACCCTGGGAGACTATATATTTATTTCAATAATGCTGACCTCTCTAAAAAAGATTTTGGGGATTTTTTCTTTTGAATGGGCTCAGCGGTGGCAGATCTATGGGCTTTGAGAGTGGATTTAATATTTGGAAACAGCCAAAAGGTCTTTTCAGAGCCAAATCTAGTGAATAAGTGTAGATAAGCAGGCCAGGTAATATCATTTGGGTCAACAACGAGGTATGCCTATAAAACAAGACCGATTTTCTTGTGTGGCTTATAAACTAGCTCTGAAGGTAATTCCCAAAGAGGAGTAGGTTTCACGGGCAATAAGTTCAGCAATATGTAAGTTTTTTTAAACCTGCCTTCCAATGTGATTTATATTGCACAGTATTATGTACGTGACTTTATGTGCTACTTGGGGGAAGGATGCAGGGGGCTTCTCTGAAATACTTCATTGGGGGAGTGTATTGAACAACCGGAAGCAGTTCAGTTAATGACCAATTTTACATTTTGTACAAAACACTTGTCACAGACCTGTATGGTGGAGTGGATAGAAAGCTTGATTTGAAATCATAAAAACCTGGATTTAAATCCTCATTTCAGTCTCTCATAGCTTTGTGATCAGGGAAAAGTTTTTAATTTCTCTGAGACTCAGTTTCCTCATTTATTAAAGTCTGAATCATGGTAACTCTAGCCTCTACCTCAAAGGGTTATTGTGAAGTTGAAATGAGATAATGGATGTAAAGCCCTTGGCAAAATTTAATGCACCACATAGGCTATCCCAAAAGTCTTAGAGAATAAAGCTTAAAACTGCACTAAGACTTTTGGGACAACCTGCATAGGTAATAGTCACTATTTTTTACTTTACTTGCTAGTTTACTAGGTAAAGTCAGTTGGGCAGTCACCTAATATTTGTTAAACAGTTACAATGTGTCAAGCACTGTGTTAAGGGCTAAAGTGCTTTCCTTACATCCTGGATCTTCCCATTTATACAATATAAACCTTGAATAGAAGTCCCAGAAAATCTTCAGCCCCAGAAAAGATTTCAGTGAACTTTAGATTCATCTTTGATCTCCCTAATTCTTAACCAGTGTATTTATTGGAAAGAAGCATCAAAAGAACAAAGAAATCCAGTTCTTGGGTTGTAGATTCTATTTTCAACTTAAAAATAAGGTTTCTACTCTCTTTGACCAGTCTTCTATCCTATGGCCCAGTACAAACTTTCATAGTTAATAAGTGGTTTGATAAAACTCTGACAAAGGAAATAATATTTAAGGTAGCTAGGCAGTATAGTGGATATAGTATAAGTCTTAGAGTTAGGAAGGCCTCAATTCAAATCCTACCCCAGGTACTCCCTTGCTATGTGACCTTGAACAAGTCACTTAGCCTTTCTGTGCCTTGGTTTCCTCATCTATAAAATGGGGACAATAATGGCACGTAACTCACCGAATTTTTGTGAAGATGAAGCAGTTAACACGTACTTTTCAAATTTTAGTGACATAAATGCCACATATTATCAGCAGCAGCAGCAGCAATGCTTTATCATGTGAAAACAAATTTATAAACAAAAATAAAAAGAGTTATTTTTCACTGCCTTAATTTGTCAGTCACCCGTATCAGAAGATTCAAGGTCATTTTTTAAATGTTCCCAGGAGATACCAGAAGGGGGTGCTTTCACCCAAATGTAGGCTACTTAGAAGGTCAGGAATATCCCAAAATATTTGTCCAAAGGAATGGGAGGGGAGATTTCCTTGCCAGAATGTGTAAAGATTTTAATTCACTGTAAAGTCTGATTATAAAGTAGAGTAGGCTGATTAGGTTCTAAGGTTCCTTCCTGCTTGGGGTTCTATGATTCTATGACCTCCTCAAAAGTGCCATCTGTCTTCATTTCTTAGGCAAAGGAAATTTTAAAATTCTATTTTAGCATATGAAATCAAATCCCCTTTACAAACAGTTAACAAAGGAAATATAGCTAGACAAAATTTCCATTGCTCCACATAACCTTCAAGTCCAAATACCAAGAACCTTCCACCAGCAATATCTATGTATGTGTATGTGTGTGTATGTCTATAATGGAAAAATGACCTTAATATCCTATGTTTATATCTGCAAAGGGCTTTGCTTCATAACCAAATTAAGTGACGTGAAGTTTGGTTACAGTTAAAAAAAAAGAAAGAAAATGTTTCTATCAAACAACCAATTTGACTTTTTTCTTCCTGAATTGATCATCACTACAACCCACCTGACAGAAAACATCTGAATTCAACGAGTCTAGAAACACTTTCTGTTCTAAAATGTCACCTTACTGTGTCACAGGGGTCTATTATTGGTTCCCAGTTGACCTAACTTTCAGAAAACTTGCTGGCCAACTCATTTCTTATACAGACACACATTACCCGTACAGACACACATTTCCCATGTTACATGGATAATATTTGTATCTCAACAACCCCTCCTATATAGCCTGAGACTGGGTAAGCTACTCTGTGAGTAAATAGAATTTTCTTTCCACAATTCCACGACTCTGCTTCTGGCCTGCTGCCTAAAACTAGGTCACAGGCCAAAAGTCAGTTTCTTTGACCTAAAAGTTGTACTACTAATATTATAGACATGTGATCTCATTGAAGTTGCTGGGTACAATCTCTATTGGAGCTGAATGCTAACCTTTAATTTGATCTTATACTGTTCAATTCTAGTTCAGGTCTTTCTGTAGATTGTCAATGGAAAATATATTGACAGGCCAGAATCCTTACTCTTGTCTTTCATTGTTTCATTCCTCTCCTTACTCAATTCCCTGAAACTCGGGACTTTCTCTATACAGCATCATAGCAGCTTCCTTGCCCTGAAAGTTCATGTACCTCTGGCTTTTTCACACTGAAAATATACTCAGTGCTCACCTGCTCAACCCCATGCCTCTTCCTATGTTTGCTCAGTTGGCAGAATTTCCAAAACTTCCATTTTAAGGAAAGTTCCCAAGCCAGCCATCTTTTCCTTCCTCCCTAGACTCCTCCTTTGACTGTCTAGGCTTTCTCCAGCATCCCCACCCCCACAGTGGAGTACTTACTCTTCCCCATCCCATCCCCATTTTAATTTTATGTGAGTCTTCTCCCATTAGAAGTCCTGAAGGCCAGGGACTGTCTTTCTTTCTTTCTTTTTTTTTGGGTTTTTTTTTGGTTTTTGGAGGGCAATTGGGGTTAAGTGACTTGCTAGGTCACACGGCTAGTTTTTGTGTTAAGTGTCTGAGGCCAAATTTGAACTCAGGTCTTCCTGACTCCAGAGCTAGTACTCTATTCACTGAGTCACCTAGCCACCCCCTGGGACTGTCTTTCTTTCTGCTTGAATTTGTATTCCCAGCTATTAGTACAATGCCTAGACCATAGTAAGGGCTGAATAAGTAAGTGCATGTCAACTTGACTTGATTTGACTTTTAGCATTCTGCAAGCACTAGTGCAAGCAATATAGCTGCCTATGTCTTATATCTTGTTCTTTCCACATGGCTGATCACCTCATTCTCTTCTCTTCATCATATATTTCATACTACACTCTCTGCATGCATTGTTAATAGTATGTTTCATCTAGGGGTGTGCTGATAAATGTTTAACAACTGGCTCTCCAAAACACAAACACACACATGCATGCATATACACACACACGCACGTGCACACATATATGTGAGCAAACACACATTTTCATTTTAATCTGCATTGTTAACATATTCTCCATCTCTTTTTAAAATATAGACACTCAACAAAACAATAAACCAATCCCTGATTTACAGCATTTTCTGATTTCTGAGGTGTAAATTCTCATGCTGAAACTTTAATAATTGGTTTTATCCTACTTACTTCCACTTCATGCTATTCCAATTCCCTTTGGAATGCCCACCAATTTGAGTTTTCGTGATTCATAGTTATCTTGAATCACTGTGAGAATTTTTTTTTCAATCTGCAGTTTTATGTCAGTTCATAATTTGCAATTGGTGCTAGACAATTTCAAAAACATTCTTCATCTTCCTCCTATATAGTTTGGGGACCAGCTCATCCACAATTCATAACTAATATGTACATACATTATCTCCTTAATTCCATAGGCTGCCCATCTAACTATATATCAGAGTCTAAACAATAGATATTCTTCATCCATTTGGTTTTTCCATTGTGAATTGTTAGGCTGATATCTTTTGAGTGGTGATATATCTCACATAGGAGGTCTTGAATTACTCTAGGTCTTAAAGCAATAAGTACATTGTCATCCACAAACAGCTATGTGAAACAGCTTACCATTTATAAAGTATCTTTCTTCTTGATGAATTATGTGCAAAACATCCTCTTTGGTAGTAAATAACTACAATTCGTATTTTTATCTGGTACTTTAAGGTTTGTGATGCATTAATTATGTTAAATATTATCAAATTTCATCCTAAATGTAACCCAGTTAAGTAAATACTAGAGACATCACTAATTCAATTTTATAGAAAAAACATTTCAGAAAATAAAACAAGAATATGATCCCACAATTAGCAAAATAATGTGAATATTTTATGAAAATCACACATAATAAGATCATGAAACCACATGGGACGAGAGTAACAAGCTGTGTCTTGAAGTTTCTTCAGATATCTGAGTATGTAGTCTGATCTCAAAAGATGACTGCTGGTTTGATAACTTTTAGTCACAAAGGTATATCCTGTGAACACATAAAGAATCCATAAAGGTCTGTTTCTGAAAGATTAAGTGACTTATGGTCGTGCAGCTTTAAACGTTGGAGGCAGTATTCAAACCCAGTTCTCCTGACTCAGTCCACACTTTTTACTATTTATACTGCATTAGACCAGTGTTCTGTTACTCTTACTACAATGTTTCTTTATGTGACAATATCAAGCTCTTTCTTGCCTAATCGGTTCTTGTGTTCTTTTGGCTTCGTTATGGTGATCAAACTTCTACAGGAAATATGATAACCAATGTCAATGTCTTTTCCTTTATCTATTTCCTCTTTTGATCATCAATAATTTATATAAATAGGTTAGGTTAGAACTGTTACACTTTGTGTCTTATTCTTGAATTTCTCCTTTTTTTTTTCTAACTTATCAATGGCTTTACTATACGCTCTTGATTTTTTTTATCATTTGTGATGTAATTTGGTACTCACCATGTCCTACACCTTTCAACTTTCTTCTTAAAGATATATTTATATCACTACAACAAAGTAAATGAAACATTGGAAAACACGTTGAAGATGTGGGAGGTTATGAAGGTGGAATGTTTTCTTTGTTACAAAGAAATCTTCAAGCAGGAGTATATTGTAAGACATCAGTAAAACCTTTTTAAAAAGAAACTACTCATATACAGATAAGACATTTCTGACTGGTTGACAAGCATTTGACATTTTTAAAATCTTTTATTGATTAATTTTGTTTTTATCTTATAAATATAAATTATTCCCACACATATGAAATTTCTTGTAACAGAGTAAAACAATTAAAGAAAACTAACAATACAATGGTGTCATCTGAAAATGTATGCAACATTCCACATCTATAGCACAATCACCTCTCTATTTTTTAAAATTTTTTTTTTAACAGAAATCTACTTTATCTTTCCTCCATCCCTCGCCCCACTAAAAGAGAGAAAAAAATCTTTATGGAATTTTGCCACATTTTAATCTTCTGTAATAGATATTGGCAGAAAAACTACAATTATCTCATTGGCTTTTTGCTTATGCTCATCACAAACAATGAAAGACAAGGTGAATAAGTGTTCTATGAAGTGACAGCATTTGTTGCATTTTGGTATATGACAAAATCTATTCCACTAAGCTCCTCTTTTTGCTTCTCCAAGGAGAACCCATGAGTCATCTTTCCATTTAGCTGTAATTTACTTCTATTTTCTGATTTCATATCAATATTTATGTGGTTCAGTTCCTCTAGTAATATATTAATTTGTTGATCATTGGATGGTGATCTTACATTTAAAATAATAGCAGTGATATCAATATATATATATGTATATATATATATATATATATATATATATATATATATATATATATATATATATAGGTGGCCTAAAAACTTAATGATTTTTATAACTCTATTTTTTCATCACCAATCTGCCACCATCATTTTGGGAACAAAAGAAAACAAGAAAAGACTCAGGGAAATTTTACTTTTTTTTTTTCCTTTTTCTCTTTTTCTTCCCATGGGCTTTCATGACCAAAGAATTCATCATCTAGCAGACAGCAAACACAGTCTGTCACTGGGATGGAACTCAGAGCTTTTTCAGCATGTTACAACCTGTCAGAATTTGTGCTTCACAGGAATCAAGGGTCACTTTCATACCATAATAAATCTTCAAATCCAACCAATGTCTCTAAATATTGCTACTTACATGACCATGGGCAAGATAGTTAACCTCCCTGGGCCTCAGTACCCTCAAATGCAAAATGAGGGGGGTGAACCTGATGACCTCTAAGGACCCTTCTAACTCTAGATCTATGATCCATAACATTAAGACTTTTGTGAAGGAGATAAGACAGACCAAGTTATACTGGTCAGTAATGGATAAGTTCCAAATGAGTGGATAGATAATATCCACATCTCCACCAGAGATCAGAGGAAGGAAAAATCAATTCTAGTTAGGGTATTCAAGGTAGTCAGAGAAAGCTTCACAAAGGAGCTGAGCCTGGAGGGTAAATTTTTTGATAAATGGAGAGTAGTAGGAACAGCATACTCAATCAGGAAATATTGTGATTAGAGATCCACAATAAAAAACTAGAGAGCTCTGCACCTGATATCCAGAGACATAGGTTTCATTACTGACTCTATTACTACTGACTCTGTGACCCCTATGACTCTGAAAAAGTCATTCTCCCACTATAGAGCTGCTAGCTGATATTGTGGATAGAGCACTGGATCTGGAGGAAGGAAGATTTGAGTTCAAATCCAGTCTCAGATACTTGTGAGTTGGGTGACCCTGGATAAGTCACTTAATCTCTATCTGCCTCAGTTTCCTCAACTATTAAAGGGGTATAATGATAGCATTTACCTCCTAGGGTTATTCTGAGGATCAAATGAAATAATATTTCTAAAGTGCTTAGCACCACAGGTAATACAAAGGCACTATGTAAATGATAAGTTTTATTAGTAATAATAATAATTTATAAAATGAGAGGATTGAACTAAATGATCTCTAAGATTCCTTCCACCTTGAAATTCCACAACATAATTCCATGAGTGACTGAAAAATATGAAACCAGTTTTTGATAGGAAAGAGAGAAAACAAGGAAGATATTCAGGAAAATTAAGAAAGAACTAGCACAGCCCTGGGGCTAAAAAGGACACAGTACAGGAAAGCTGGAGACATTAAAGATTAACTGCCATTTTGTCAAGACATGGTCCCAACTGGGCACCCTAACAGTGTGGCAGCTAAAGGAGCATCCAATATGGCGTTGGTTGCAATGTCCAAGACTCTAAGCTCCTGGCTTAGCAAAGTGCCTGCCATATAATAGGTGCATAATAAGAGTTTATTGCCTGACTTTCCTCCAGATCTGATCCCATATTCTTCATTATTCATTTACCACAAGTATAGAGAATCCTCTACCTAGAGGATTGTAAAGACCAATGAAATTATAATGGTATTGACAGAACCCCTCTACTGAGTTGTGTTGACATCTGTAAATTATACACCAAACTTATTTTATCACAATGCATTCAGGCAAAAAGGATTCATAACAGAATAATTAACAATTCATCAAAAAAGCATTAGTGTTAAGTATTTATTGGCTCTTAGTTAAAAGATGGTAATAAATTCAGGAATTTGCTTTCTAGTTCAAAAGGCACAAAATCCTACCTCCTTTTAAATCATCTTATACTTATATTAAAAGGAAATGGTGTGGGGGGGGGGGGTGTATGTGTGTGTGTGTGTACACACATACCCTTTCCTTAAATTCCTGTACAAAATACTTCATTGTTTTAGTCCTTTATCATTGCAATAGGAGGCTTTAAAGTAGCAAAATCTTTATTTGTTTGTTGGTTTGGTTTGGTTTGATTTGGTGCTTTCATTTTTGACGATTTCTTAGTGTAGAGATTTCTTCATCCTCTGCATCTCTGTAATTTGTCTATAACTTATATTCTTAGAACAGCATTCCCTGCTTCGCCAAAAGATTAAGTCACCTGCCCGTGATCACAGGTAGTAGGTGTCAGGGAAAGGACATAAACTCAGGTATTTCTATTTCTAATCTTCTAGCTCCCATTTCTATTATACTTTCCATTAGACCACACTGCCTCTGTGTTTCACATCTCTTATTTTATTTTGGGAGGATGTGAAGCACACAATAATACTTTATTAGAAAGCATGATGTAGTAGATCCTGGACCCAACCTTGGGAACAGCAATTTAACTACTTCCTCCTTGAGCAATGGACATGGGACTCAGAAATGATGGCTGCAGTTTCTAGTGCCAAATAACTGAGAGAAGGCCGCTTAACCATTCTAAGTCTTAGTTTCCTCATCTGTAAAGTGGAGCTACTATAAAGTGGTGTATTATCTGCTCTACAGCGCTATTGTGAAGAAAGCAATTTTACAAATGTGAACTGTTATGATTACTTTCTTTCAAGCTGTCATGATTTCTTGAACTGAAATCCCCAAGCTTATAAATCTTCTTGAATTTCATAGAACAATTTGCAGAAAAGAAGAAATATGTAAAATAATCCCTGTCATTACATGATTATTGTGGTGAATTTTTTCTATTATATATACTTGCAAGTATGTTGTTATTCTTATTATAACTGGTTTGAAGCTATGTTTATGCTCTATGTTGGATGTATTAGGCTTAGATGGCAAAATGTTAAAACTTAATTCAAAGGATGTTAAGAAGTTGTGAGCTATAATACCTTTGAGATTTTCCCATCAACCAATCAATGCCTTGGATAAACATTCAATAAATATGAACAGGTTAGATTGAGAGGCAATGTGAGTGTGGTGGAAGGAGATTGGGATTTAGAGTCAGGAGACCTGGATTCAAATCCCTGAATTAGCAAGGCAAGGGAAAAGCAACAAGCATGTATTAAGCTCTTGTGTGCCAGGCACTGTGCTAAGCATTGGGGATACAAACATGGACAAGAGGAAAAAAGAGAGAGACAGTCTCTACCCTCAAGGAGCTTACATTCTAGAGGGGGAAGAAAACACACAAAAGGGACCTGAAAGGGGATGTGGCAAAGAAACCGTTCCACCTCTCCCCTGCAGTTTTGAAGTCTAGAAAGTCAGAAGCACAACTAGGAGGGAAATGAAGTTTGGCCATCTTGGGAGGAGTCCCAAATAGAGCCCCAGGAGAAATTAGCCAATGGGAGAAAGGGATTGGCAAGGTGAGGTATGTTCCAGAGTGAGAAGGCCTTGGAGACAGATGGATGCCCATCTGGAAAGTCAAAAGCACAGTTGGGAGGGGTATATTTACTACCTGCATGTTCCTCAACAACTCCCTTAACCTTTCTGGGCCTCAGTCTTCTCATCCATTAAATTAAGAAATTGGATGATTTATAAGGTCCCTTCCAGCTT
Organism: Pseudochirops corinnae; assembly: GCA_028646515.1. Lineage (NCBI taxonomy): Eukaryota > Metazoa > Chordata > Mammalia > Diprotodontia > Pseudocheiridae > Pseudochirops > Pseudochirops corinnae. Next base: position 206,744,170 of record CM053588.1, on the reverse strand, counting down.
TAAACTTATGGTTTTCTCAATTGAACTGATAATTTGGAGTAGGAAAGTACAGATAGAAAGATGATGCTTCTTTCTCTTTGGGAGATATCTTGAATTTAGAAAACAACAGGAACAAAAGCACAAGTTCTGGTATTAGACAAAAAGATAGTGAAAAATAAGGGGAAATAATGTAGTTCAAGAATATTTGAATAAGCCGAGAGGACAGATTGTTCAGGAAAAGCATGGACAAGAAGATAAAACTTCTTGGTGAATTAGGAAAAAGGATCCTAGTCAAAAATATTAGGATTTTTTTTTGGGGGGGGGGGGTTATCAGGAAGTCTAGTCAGAGCATTTAGAGATAAAAGGGAATTTAAAGATTATCTAATCTAACCCCATCATTTTATAGAAGAAAGAAGGTGAAGCCTAGTAAAGTGAAATGATTCACCCAGAGAGTAAGAAACAGACCTGGGATTTCAAAGTCAGTTCCTATAGCTTCAAATTCTGTGTTTATTCTACTATACCTGATAAACGTGTGTGTGTGTGTGTGTGTATGTGTAAGAGAGAGAGAGAGAGAGAGAGAGAGAGAGAGAGAGAATAAATGGAAAGATACAGGATAGAAAATTTGACTTTGAATTAAGTGAATTAAGCCACAACCACACAAAAAAAAAGAACTCCCAAACACAGGTAATGAAAATAATTATAAAGATAGGGAGCTAGTAGCCAGCCAGATGCAAATCAATTGCCAGCTCATTCTGTCAATACCATAGCAAAGTTGTTCATAGATGGCTGACTTTCATAGAATCATAGATTTAGAGTTGGAAGAAATAGAGGCCATCTAGTTCAACCTCTTCATTTTAAGGATAAGGAAATTGATACCCACGGAAGTAAAATGACATATCCAAGTGACATGCAGGTCATGAGTGACAGAAACAGGATTTGAAACCAGAACTTCCAACCTTCACTCCAATTCCACTCTACCATCCTGCATTAGAGATGCCATGGATTCTTTAGGTGGGGAAGAATCTAAATCATGCTAAGGGGTTTGCCTCAAGTATGCCTTCGAAGGTGTGTCTATCTGTCTGTGTGGGTATCTCCCTGTGTCTGGCTTTCTAGGTCTCTTTCTCAGTGTCTGTGTGTCTCTCTGCATAGATATGAAGTCTCCAACAAGACAGTTTTCTGGTCTCTCCCTAAGAGAGTCTCACTTCCTCTGTTGCTTTATTTACAATAACTTCAAAAGGATAGCTTCAAAACCTCAGCTAAAATGTCTTTCCTTTGATACTCAAAAAGTGTGAAGGGAAGTACAAGGCTCCTTTTCATTGACAACCACCCTTCAACAAGTCTTAAGTGTTATAGAAAACCAGAACCAAAGACAGAACATAAGTTGCTCACTCCCTCATGAGGAATAGCCCACACTTTTTTGTTCCTCCAAGGAAGTGCTGACACCTGGACACCAGTGAAGTCCAGGTGCTGCCAACAAAGACCAGACTACATTTAAGAAGCAGCCAAGCCCCACACATGGTGAGAAAGAGAGTTGTCCCTAGGAATGGAGATTGGAAATTCTGTGGGGTGAGGCTCATACAGTTGGTTTCAGGGAGTGAGAGGTGCTGGGCTAGGGAGGGGATAGGCCCCAGGTGTGGTGCTGAGAGCTTGGTAGGGTTCTGGATATTGAGGAAAAGGGCATGGTCAGGGACAGCAAGCTGGAGAAGGTGAGTCCCCTGGATCTCTCTCATCCTTTTTGTACCTTCTCTGCCCACCCCATCCCACCCCCTCATTTCTCTTGCTTAGCTAGCTGCCTCTCTCCTTCCTCTTCTTAACCTGTCTTATTTTTATCTTCTTATCTTTAAAAATGCTTTTTTCATTCCCTTCTTCTTTAAAATAAAAATATTATCTAGATAGAATATTAGCTAGAGCAACAATTCTTAACCTTTTGTTTGTCATTGGCCCTTTTGGCAATCTGGTGAAACCATCTTCTTTAAATGAACAAATAACAAAACCAATTATAGTAGCAAGAATAGTTACTTTTATGTAGTGCTTTAAATTTTGCAAAGTAATTTTTTCTCTTTTTTCTCTTTTTATAGATGAGGAAACTAAGGGAGAGGCAGGGGTTAAGTGACTTATCTAGGGTCACACAGCTAGTGGTCAAATTAGAACTCAGGTCTTTGTGATTCCAGGTCAGTGCTGATCCATTGTGCCAGCTAGCTGCATTATTATAAGAAATAAAATACATAGGGATTACAAAGGAAACCAATTATAATAGAATGCTGCTATCATGTTGGTTTTTTATGTTTTGTTTTAACTTCACAGACCCCAGGTTAAGAACCCCTGATCTAGAAACATATAGTCATGGAAAAAATAGTGAACTTAGAAGGCCTGAGCCTGAGTCCTGGATCCAACACTTAGTAGTGGCTTAGATGTATCAGTCATTTTCCTCATCTCTAGACATAAGGGCTAGACCTATGATTTCTTTATTATAGGGAATTCCCCCTATCAATTCAGGCTGGGACCTTCCCTGCAGTTTACAGTCTTAGAAAGTTCAACAGGACATTGGGAAGTTCAATGACTTGCCCTAGGTCCCAGTCACACAGCCATGTGTCAGAAGTGGGACATGAATTCTGGTCTTCATGACTCTGAGAGCAGATCTCTGTCCATTAGGCCATACTGCCTCTCATCATACTTGTGGGTACCTATTGTATTAAATGAGACAACGAAGGCACGGTGGGTTTTTTTAACCTATCAAATACTATTTATCTATTATTATTGTTCATCCTTCATTTCCGAAGAAGACCAATGACATCACAGGGTGATATACTGAGTAGCACACGAATTGGATTTAAGTAAAGCAGAGCTGCCCTTCCTTGTCGGTCTCACTTTCTCTTCCAGTCATCAAAGTCCAGTAGGAAGACAAAACTCAAGATGACTGGTGATGGCCAACTATGCAGCGGATGGCCTTGGCATCTTTGCTGTCTGACCAATCTCTCAGCATTCCACAGTGCCTGCTTGTCATCTTGATGGACATTGAAACCAATTTTTCTCATCCATCCACTCTTCTGGGAGAAGTCTTCACCTTTGGGAGGGGAGGGAATAAAGGAAATTATGTGAGCAAATGCAGTCTTTAAGAAATGAATGGGGGCGGAGCCAAGATGGCGGCGTAGCAGCAGCAACATATCGCAGCTCTCACATAGCCACCCCAAAATACCCATAAAATAGGACTCTAAACCAATCCTACAACTCCAAAACGCACGCAAAGATACTTCCCACTAAAGTCAGCTTGGCTACGAGGAACCATAACAGCACTGTGAAACCAGCCTGGCCTGAAGTCGTGGCTGTGCCCCGGGGGCGGCTGGACAGGAGGAGCGGAGGAGCCACTCTGGTGAGCAGATTAGCAGCAGCTGCGAGTGGGGATTGCGAAAGGGGGAGATAAGCAGTCCAGCCAAAAGGCCTCCAGAGCGGAAAAGCGAAAGGCAGAGGTTTTGCACCCGCCTCCGCATTGTAGCTTCCTGCCCGCGGCCTGC
>CM053588.1:206695260-206740179 GCA_028646515.1 Pseudochirops corinnae | reverse complement strand
GGGACACACTGGGATGGCTGTTTTGGGGCAGTGGGTGGGGGAAATAGGGGGAGAAAATACGTAACTCAAAATCTTGTGGAAATGAATGATGCAAACTATAATAAAATTAAAAAAAAAAAAGAAATGAATGAAGTGTGCTATCAATAGTCGAGAAATAATCCTTCTGATATTCAAAGTGAGTCCACTGTGTTGCCAAAGTGTTTGACCATATTTTGTCCCCAGACATCAGTTTTTGTCACTAGACACCTTCATTGCAGTGAGAACACCCTGCGGGCATTTGTTCCCTCAAAGTAAATGAGACCCTCCAGAAGGCCTTCCTGCAGGATGCAACATGCTTTACACAAAGTCCATTTCTGGATCAATGAGTGCCACAAAAAGCATTCTTCCCTGAGGTTAAAGACTTGAAAGGCGGAGGATTTTTTTTTAAGTTTCCCATTTTTTCCACAGGCTCCTTCTTATCAAAGAGAAGAGAAAGAGCCAGAGATGATTCTGGTTGTCTAATTATTAACAACTAGTTGTACCCATTAGTTAATTTACTGGAGTGAAAATGAAAAGATTGAATAATGAGAGATTTGATTGAGGAACACAGAGGCATTTCCATAGACACCATAGAAAAACCTGAGCCCAGCCCTCATTTTCTAGGCTTATTAAGTCTTTGCCTTGGGCAATGCAGACCCTGTCTTTGTGTCAAGGTCTTAGACTTTGTAAGCCATGGTTTTTGGATAGCTTTGAATGATTCCAGGAGGTGGTTCATCCCCAGTAATAAATGGTTTTGTCAAGGCGGAGCAGAGACCCCACACAAGGCTCCCTCCTCGTCTCCCTCATGTCAGGGGCCCCACACAGGATGTTAACAAGCTAGGGGCAGATTAACACCTGTTCTAAGAAGGAATGTGAACAAGCCCCATTGGTCACAGGTAGCTGACTAATGGACCAACCCAGCCAGGCAATTTTTCTCTTTTTACATTCACAGCAACTGAAAGACCTAGAATTTTGCAAAACGTCTTAAAAGCTGAAAGTGTTCTGAACTTTCCCTCCTCTACACAAAAGATAGGAATGAAGAAAGGTGTTTAGAGAGAAGAGAAAGAAAAAAGACAGGGGTAGACAAAAGAAAGAAAAGAAGACATGGGAGAAAGATAAATAAGTGAGTGAAGAGAGAAAGCTAGAGCAAGAGAAATAAACAGAATGAGAGAGGAAAGAGAGAAAGCAAAATAGTTTTTAAAAAGAGATCACAAAGAAAGAGGAAAGAAGGCAGGCAGAGATACCACTATGAAATAGCAGTTACTTAATAATATGAACCTCTCACATTTTATAAGAGTGTTTTACAGTTTGTGATACACTTTCCCTTACAACAACCCTGTAAAAATAGGAGGCAAAAGTATTTCTCAATATTCAGGATCCTGATTCTGTCAGGTGCAATAAATGTCAGCAATTCATGTATAACTTGGTACATGTCTTAGATATTTGCCTTAGAGGCTCAGAGAGGTTCAGATCATCAGAGTTAAGATTCATTTTCTTCATCTGTAAAATGAAGGGGTTGGACTGGGTGACATCTAGAGTCTCTTTTAGCTCTAAATCTATGGGAGAGTGCATAAGTGTTGCTCATGTAGACCATGTGTATGTCAACATGAGTTTGCCTAAATGTAGCTTGTGGGGGAGGCATGAATTGGTATCTTTGGAATCTCAAACATTCCTTTCAAAGACAGAATCCGAATCTTGCTTTGAGGAGAGAAGAAGATTGCAGTGATGAGGCTGGTTTGATCTGCCATCTTCAGAGAGGGGATACTATAATGGAATGATATTTATCTACCTCTCCCTTAAATATTGCTAGTGTGGGGGAAATTGTTGTTCATGATCCTCTTCTGATTACTCTCCCTTAATGAGAAAGTAGAGATCTAAACTATACCTAAAGGCTTAATCTGCTTTCCACCAATAGCTGACAATACAAAGACCATAACAAATATTGAATAGCAAACAAAACCAAGCTGATAGCAAACAGAAATTAAGAAGCCAAACAGATTATTATACTGGAATACACGGGGCAACTACATGGCACAGGGGATGTAGTGCTGGGAAGACCTGAATTCAAATGTGATCTCAGATACTAGCTGTGTGATGCTGGCAAAGTCACTTAAAGTCGGCTTCAGTTTCCTCACCTGTAAAATGGAGATAATAACCTTCTTCAAAGGGTTGTCAGGAACAAATGAGATAGTATTTGCAAAGTGCTTAGCACAGTGCCTGGCACATAGTACGTGCAATGCTTCTTCCTTTCTCTTTTGCTTCCTCTTTAAAATGGGGATTATAACAGTAACCTACATCCTAGGGTTACTATGAGGATCAAATGAGATAATAATTGTAAAGGGTTTGGCACAGTTTTTGGCCCAGAGTAAGCAGTGTATAAATGGATGAGGATGAGGTTGATGATGATCTCTCCCACTGAGAATGAGATAACTTAATCAAGAGAGAGTCCTCAGTCTACCCAAGGGGAAATAACCTGAAGTGTCTAGTTCAGCAAGTTGGAAATCAGGGTCATGGCCAGGGTGCTAGTCATCATCAGTACACTGACTTCTTCTTTCAATCCGTCTCTTTCTAGAGGCTTCTCCCTGGAGAGAACCTGGAACTATGTGTGTCCTCCATTAAAGCCAGAAGCCAAACCAAAAAATTCCACTCTCCTAAGCCTTAACTAACTCTTCCCCTCATGTACACATGATGCAGCGATTGATCATTCTTTCCACCAATGAGAAGAATCTTATGCAAATGACCAGACTTGAACCTTTGGTTGATTCGGACCTATGATTTCAGTCTAGGTTTTCTGGTTGTGGTTCTTCAGCCATTTAGTCATGTCCAACCTCATGTTCATTGTTTCCATGACACATTCTATCCATTTCATCCTCTGCCATCCCCTTCTCTTTTTGCCTTCAATCTTTCCCAATATCCAGGTCTTTTCTACAAAGTCCCATCTTCTCATTATATAGCCAAAGTATTTAAGTTTCAACTTCAATATTTGTTTCCAATGAATAGTCTTAATTAATTTATTTAACGATTGAGTGATTTGATCTCCTTAGTGTCCAAGGAACTCTCAAAAGTCTTCTCCAGTACCACAATTCCAAATTGTCAATTCTGCAGCAATTGACTTTCCTTATAATCCAACTCTCACAATCATATATTACTAATGAAAAAAACATAACTTTGACTATATAGTCTTTTGTTGACAAGGTGATGCCCCTACTTTTTAAAATACTGTTGAGATTTGCCATAGCTTTCATTCCAAGGAGCAGGAGTCTTTTCATTTCATGGCCATAGTCACCATCTACAATGACCTTTGAGACCAAGAATATAAAATCTTACACTGCCTCCATTTCTACTTCCTCTATTTGCCAGGACATGATGGGACCAGTTGCCAAGATCTTCTCTGTCTTATTTCTTACCTACCCTTAATCACTAAATGGGTGCCGACTCAGTCAAATTGAGACCTGTTAAAGACCTTACCTTAAAAAGGCTAAGGCCTCCCGCTGCATCCAGCACCATCTCTAGTCATCCTGATCTATATGTCGCCACTGGACTCAGATGACTCCAGAGGAGAAAGTGAGACTTTGCACAGCTGCACAGCCCTCCCTCCCTTAAGTCCAATTTATTTGTATGTCAAGGCATCACTTCCCTGATGTCATGGTCCTCTTCAAGAATGAAGAACAAACAGGTTTTTTGATGTTAAGCTTCAAGCCAACTTTTTACACTCTCCTCTTTCACCCTCATCAAAAGGCTTCTTAATTCTTCTTCACTTTCTGCCATCAGAGTAGTATCATCTGCATATCTGAAATTGTTGGTATTTCTCCTGACAGCCTTAATTCTGGCTTTTGATTCATCCAGTCTGGCATTTTGCATGATGTACTCTGCATACAGGTTAAATAAATATGGTGACAATATACATCCTTTTTTTTTTTTAACTCCTTTCCCAGTCTTAAATTAATCAGTTGTTCCATGTTTCATTCTAACCCCGTTGCTTCTTGACCCACAAACAGGTTCCTCAGGAGACAAGTATGATGATTGGGTACTCCCATCTCTTCAAGGACTTGACAGATTTTGTTGTGATCCACACAGTCAAAGGCTTTAGTGAAGCAAATGAAGCAGAAGTATATGTTTTTCTGGAACTTCTTGCTCTCTCCACAATCCAGCAAATGTTGGCAATTTTTTTATCTAGTTTTTGAAAAACAGCCTGCACTTACGATAATTCTCAGTTCACATATTGCTGAAGCCTAGCTTGCAGAATCTTCAGCATAACCTTGCTGGTATGAAATGAGTGCAATTGTTTGGTAATCTTCACCTTCTTTAGCCTAGCTTCTACTTATTCCAAATCTAGCAGTATGTTCAAATATATAAAAAGTGTAATAATCTCCATTTTACAAATAAAGAAATGCTGTTTGCCAAGGTCTCACAGTTGTAACTGGACACGTGTACTTTTTTGTTCTTATTTTTGATAAAGACCACTGACTTCACCAGTGTAGGAGGCTCCTAGTGTGGGAATTCCCTTCCCCCACTAATAACTCTTTTATCATTTAGAGATTTAAAGAGTTCCCTGAGTCACTGAAAAGTTAAGTGACTTGCACATGATCATACAACTGTTAAGTATCAGAGAAAGAACTTCGCAATCAGGCCAGATGGCTTAGTGGATAGAATTGGCCTTAGAATCAGAAAGATCTGATTTTGAGTCCTGTGTATGATACATACTATATTAGCTGTATAATCATGAGCAATTCACTATGTGTTTCTATAAGATTGTGTTACTAGGACACAACTCTAAGACTGGAAACAGGGGACCTAGGTTAAATATTGTTTTGTATTGTTTGTGAAATATTGTATTCTTTTTATTGTTGGGAAAATTACTTAATTCCCCTGGACCTGAGTTTCCTTATTGGTAAAATGAGAGGGTCTCTGATGTCCTTTCTACTCCCACAATTATGATCCTATAAGTTACTAGGTAGATAGATCAATAAAAATGCATATATACATGTATGTGAATATTTTTATATACCAAGAATATATGTGGATGTTTTTAAGGATTTTTAGAATGCAATTCACTGAACAATTAAGGAAGTCTGATGTATACATAAAAAAAATCAAAGAGGTATTCTCTCTACTGATAGAATGTTGCAAATATTGGCCTAGAGTAAAGACTCCTATATGCCTCCCCTTTTTCTTGTAATCACCCCTACCAGCTAACCTACTAGAACATGGTTTCCCACTTATAAAGTCAGAAAGGGGAACCATATACTTATCAGTCCCTACTTGGGTCCATAGTGGTCTTTGGCTCAAAAGAGCAGAGGTGCCATAATTTTGGAAGTGATAGAACCTAGATAAGCTATACTTCCTCTAGGAGGAGTGATAGAGAGCCTGGCAAAACTGAGTATGGCAAGTTCATGGGAAAATTCACCAAATAACCATCATAACCTCCCTCTCTTCTTCCTCTAGTAGTGGTATGAAGACCCATCATATCTTAGGCTCTAACTACTAACCATTCTGGTGAGAGAGTGTTTTATCATTTTTGTCTGGTGACTAAGAGACAGGGAAGGACAATGGAAAGTCCATTGGATTTGATGCCAGAGGACCTGGGTCCAAATATCAGCTCTGCTACTTACTGTCTTGGATTCCCTTGGAGTCCCCCCTCTGGAGGCCTCATCTGTAAAATGAAGAAGTTAAATTATACAATCTCTAAGGTCCCTTCCAGCCCAAATTCTATAATCCTATGATTCTTTGCAATGAACTCTTTGTCCTTGCTCCTGTTCCCCTATACCCTGGTCCCCTATTCCTGGGTACCTCAAGTTAGGTCTTATGCCTTTCCTTATTGGACTTAAAGCAATCCACAAGAAGCCTATTGTTTTAAGCAACACTGGCTTTAATTATACTAGGCACTGAAAAGATAAAGACAAATGTGAAATAGTTCCTGCCTTCAAGTACCTCTCCTAGTGAGGGATAAAAAGCAAAACTTCCATTCTTGTATGTATATAAAATTTGTGGAATGTACATAGAATATATAGAATATAGACTATATAAAATAAAGAATACATGGAATATATTCTACAGACTGTTTATTCATTATATTTCTTTATCTTTTAGTATATACATTCTATTTATTCTATATATGTGTGTATACATATATGCATGTACACATATGCCTACATTTATATATCTATATGTAGTTATGAATGAACATAGATGAAGAGAGAGATGTACAGACAGACAGAGAGACAGAAACAGAGCAAAAGTAGCAACTGGCAGAAATCAAGGGAGGCTTTCAGAGAAAGTGACAGCATCCAAGCTGAGCCTTAAAGGAAATAAATGAAGGATTGTGAGACATGGGGCAAAGGGAAGGATGCATTCCAGGAATGGGGATGGCTTTTGTAAATTCAGAGGTGGGAGACAGTATGTTCAGTGGAAGAACAGGTAATTGTTTGGAATGTAGAGTTCCTGCAGAAAAGGCATGGAGGGGAATAGGCTGGAAAGCAAAGATTCAAATCCTTTAATGATGAGCTGAGGAGTTTGTATTTTATCCCAATGAGGAGCTATCAATGATTTTTGTGGGGGTCTTTTTGGAGGGGAGGAAGGCAGGGCAATTGGGGTTAAGTGACTTGCCCAAGGTCACACAGTTAGTTAATGTTAAATGTCTGAGTCCAAATTTGAACTCAGGTCCTCCTGACTCCAGGGCTGGTGCTCTATTCACTGTGCCACCTAGCTGCCCTGCTATCAATGATTTTTAAGCAAGGAAGTGGCAGGTCACTTAAGAAGATTATTTTTGCCATCCTGAAAGGAGAATGAGTTGAAGAAAGGCAAGATTGAAGACAAAGGTACCAATTAGGATACTGTTACAATAGTCCAGGTAAAAACTGGTGAGGGCCTGCCTGAACTACAGAGATGGTTTTATTGAGTGGAAAAGGGGGAAGAAATGCAAAGGACTTTGTGGAGGTAAGGACTTGAAGTTGAAAAGAAAGAGGGAGGAGGAAAACTGCCTCTAGATAGCCACCAAGGTAGTTATAGAGGCAACCCAGTACGCAGGAAACAGGATCTAAGGAAGAAAACAGCAGTAAAACCATTGACTTCAGATTTCTATACACAAAGGTGCCAATAATGAGCAACAAGCTAGCTGGAGTTCTCTTTCTACAGCAGCTAAAAGTCCCTCAACTTCCCATAATATGTTTTCATCCTTAAAGAGGTAGAAGAATCAATAAGGAGAAATTCTGTTTTGAACTTAATCCTTCCAACAAGAAGGACCTTATTCTTGGGGTGGAAATGAAAACCCCCAGATGTGACTATTCTATCTTAAAAGTTTTTATTAATGAGAGGAAAGCTAGGCAGAGTCTGATATTCACCCTAGATTTGGGGATGGTAGTTTACAGAAATATCAGAGAAAGGTTAGATAGGCTTCCAGAGACTAAGATTCTTTTTAAAAAAAAAATAGTTCTGCTGGACTTTATTCAAAATTAGATCTAGTTCTCCATCATTTAAGAAGACCAAAATTTTGGTGACCAGATATAAACACCCATATATTTTGAAAAATGCACTCCAACATCATATTCTGTTATGAAGCAAATTTGGCACAGTAAGATAACGTGTGGTGGGGCAGCTAGGTGGCACAATGAATAGAGCACCAGCTATGGAGTCAGGAGGACCTGCATTCAAATTCGGCCTCAGAAACTTAACACTTACTAGCCATATAACCTTGGACAAGTCACTTAACCCCAATTGCCCTCTAAAAAGCAAAAACAAAAACAAAAACAAAACAAGATAACATGTGGAAACCAAACACAAATTGAATAGAAGTCAACTTGCTCCCTTGCAGCATGTAACAAATGCTTCACAGTGGTACAGCAGCAGCTTGTCAACAGTGATCTTAGTTACAGAACTCTTCAACCTAAGTCTGGAGAAGATGATCCAATGGACTGGAATTCTACAGAAGTTAGCCCAAGAAGAACTGTGAGTGCTTAAGAATGAAATTCCAAAAAGACAAAGAGAAATAATTCTGCTGAAGAGGAAAACAGGGAGTTGTTTAAGCAGATTGGTGTAGATGCAAAGGTACTCACCCAACTTCAACTTTAAAAAGACAGTGACTGATGAAACAAGCCCAAGGAAGCAAGAATGAATATAAAACAGTGAGAGATTGTCATTACAGACTTTTATCAGCTATCCAAGGACCAGTGGAGAGGTTCATCACCAAAGATTGACAGCTAGATGCTGAAATGTTTTTGGCCATAGCAATTCATGAAACAAAAAAATATACAGTTTTAAAATCCTCAATCCTGTGTAGCTTTCTTATGATTCTACAGTGTTGGTAGCATAATAGGAAGAAAGGGTACAAAGAAACATAGCTTTTTCAGCCATCCACAAACCTTTCAATATCCTTCATCAATTGTGCATTGTCTAGGAAGTAAATAGTTAACATTTCTCCTTTTAATACTAGCTAGGCCTAACCTGCATCTGAAAACATCTAAATTTCATCAGTAGATAGAATCTGATATTTGCATAAAGTTATCTCACCCCTGAAAGTATGCTACTTTTATTAGGAACAGGCAGAAGCAAGTTAATTACCACTGAAAGCAAAAGTCTGTCCACTACAGTTCCACTTTTAATCAATGGGGTTTTTGTAATTTTGCAGTTCAGTATTAAAACTTAATAGCGTGAGTAATTTTAATAGCCAAAAGTTTATTTAAGGTTTAAGAATTGAAGTTCCTTTCTAAAATGGGTCAGAGTGGTCAGAGTAATCTCCGGTCAGTTTGCATTTATGCTGGTATTTTTGTTATATTTTACTTTTGTCATTTAATACAATCCTTAAACAAGGTCATCGAAATTTCACATTCTGAGAAATGCTGTGGATTTCTTCTAAACAGGTCGACTGTTTCAACAATGCCTACTCTTCAGTATCAGAGTAATTCTTTTCAAGTTTCTAAACCTCTGGGTAAATGGCTGTTCTCTTGAACCTCACATTGATATAAATGCTAACTTGCGATCCTTCTTCCATTCATTTAAGTTCAGTGTGACCAGTAATATAACAGATGAAAAGGATACATAAATTCTTTATTGTAATGTGCAACATTAAAAAATTCTAATAAAGCAGCAAAATTACTCAGTTCTAAATGACTTATAAAGTGATTTTCATTTGTGTCTATTGAAATTCCAGGTGGTTCATGTAATTTCTTTTGTATTTCAAGATATGATGTGATGAAGCAATTTACTGGCTAGATCTCAATCATTTCCACCCTTGCCAGGCTTTTTATTTGTTTTTTGTTTTGTTTTTTTCTTATCATTGAATCTTAGGTCTGAGGCACTTCATCTAAAAGTGTGCTTTTAAACCGCCTTTATCCATGCGGGCACACACTCCCTGGATGCATATTGCTTTGGCAGGCATAGTTTCATTCAAAGATACCTAATGAGCTGCTGTGACCAGAAAAATTCATCTTCTGGGGCCTCACACACCAGTGATGAGCCTCTCCAGAGTTAACTGGACTGTTCTTGAGACCAAAGACACGCAGGTTCTTTCTCAAAGCTTTTCTGGTCTAGTGGGGCCTGCTAGAAGTTGCCATTCACTCTCATAGCCTTTAAGAAGGAGGAGGCAACTGGTACCATGAAAACACTCACTCTCAGCTCAGAGGATGAAGTTCAAATGTTGCCTCTGATGCTTAATTGTGTCGCCTTGGGCCATTGTTCAGCCTCAGCTCCTTTACTTATAAAATAAGGTGTTTGGATTATCAGGAATTCTTAAATTGGGATCAATGAACTTATTTTTCCTAATGTTTTGATAACTTTTTCATTGTAATTGGTCTCCTTTCTAATCTATGTATTTTATTTTATGTACTTATAAACATTATTCTGCGAAGGGCTGCTGGACTGACAAGGGGGTCCAGCACACACATGATAAGAACTCCTGAAATCTATGACCTCTAAGGTCTATTCTAGATGTGGATCTATGATCCCTTAAGAACACCAGGTCGGGTGGCAACTAGGTGATGCAATGAATAATAGAGCACCAGCCCTTGAGCCAGGAGGATCTGAGTTCAAATCTGGCCTCAGACACTTAATATTTACTAGCTACGTGACCGTGGCAAGTCACTTAATCGTAACTGCCGTCCCTTCCCTCTCTGAAAAGCCAAAAAAAAAAAAAAAGGAATACCAGGTGACCTCAGAGTGGTGTGCTGATGTCAGTTGGTAGGGACTCTGAAAGGCAATTGTTAAATTTTCATTCACACCTTGGAAACCAGCCAACACTATAAATCAGGGATTGATATACTGTTGTGTCAATTGTCTAGATTTAAGAAAGTGTTGGAGAAAATGTTAATACTTATTAAACTTAAAAGTGTGTTGTATGAACTTTTTTTTTTTCCGGCAAGCTATTTGTTAAATAATTACCAGCACAACCATGCCTCGGCCAAAATGTAGCAACAGGGTTAGTGATGGTGGCGAACTGAACATTTAAAATAAAAAAAAAAAAAGAACAGTGTAGCATTATCAGTATTGTAAGATTCTGAGAGGGAAATGCAAATCATTGCATAATTGGGAACTCTTAAAAGTTCCAGGACACCCAGTGGAGTTGAATTCAATTGCCATCAGTTGACTGAGTGAATATTGCAATTCTCCGTCCGTAGAGCATTTTGGATTATAAAGTTGACCACCAGCCTTCAGTCCGCTGCAGAATATCTGATATGTTAATATGCTTGCTACTCATTAGGGATTGGAAGGTTCAGAAAGTAATGGAAAATTTTTTTCTCTGTAGCTAACCATTTTCCCTCTTTCTTCCCAAACTCATCAACCCAATTCAGTTCACAGTCTGGACAATCCTATCAGTTATGTTGTTTAAAGAAGCAAAAAAATATTGAATCTCTTGAAAAATGTCAATTCAACACCCATGATTTAGTGTAGCCTATACCTAAATGTGTTTGCTAGGAGTTATTTGCTGCTTTTAAAACCAATTATTAACTGAGTTCATTTAGAGGTCCCTGAGATACCTCAGATGGTTTTCTTAGTGCCTGAAGAATATTGACACCGGTTACCGATCTGGAAATAAATAATGCCAAACTCCCTGAAGTGAGGGAAGGAGAAAAAGAGACGTGGGGAATCGAGCAGCAAATATTTTCTAAAATGGATTATGAGTTAAGGAAAAGGAAAAATATCTATCCACATATGTACAAGATGAAGTCTTCTTAACAATTTTATACAGTATTTATGATGTTACCTGAACTTGAAGTCTTGCCAATGCCTCTTCCCTGCTCAATAACCTCTTCCCTGCTCAATATCCTCTCTAGGATAAAATACAAATTGCTCGGCTGGACATTGAATTGCAGCCTACCTTTCCAGGCTAATTTCACATTACTTCCCTTCAGACATACCACATTCTAGTCAGAAGGGCCTTTGTGTAGTTCCCTGATGGTGGTCTTCCATCTGCTCCTTTCCCATTCCTGGAAAATACTCCCTGCTCTCTTATGCTTCTCAGAATCCTTAGCTTCCTTCAAGGCTCAGCTCCTTTGCCACTTCTTATGGTAAATCATTAAAGATTTGCTCAATCTTTCTCCCTCTCTCACCCCACCCTTTCCCCCTTCCATCTCTACCCTACTCTCTCTTTTTCTCTCTTCCCCCTCCCTCTGTCCCTTTTCATATCTCTCTGTGTATTTCTTTTTCTTTCTGTCTCTTTCCTCCCTCTCTTTTCTGCTTTCTATCTTCCTCTCTCCCCCTGTCTCTCCCAGGTCTCTCTGTCTCTATTTCACTATATCACTCTCTCTCTTTCTCTGTCTGTCTGTCTCTCTCCTCTGTCTCTCTCATACTCTCCCTCCCTTCTGCCTTCCCTCTTTGCTCTCCCTCTTTTCTTCTTCTCTTCCTCCTCTCTCTCCCTCTCTTTCTCTCTGTCTCCCTCCTCCTCTCTTCCATTTTCTCCCTCTCCCTCCCCCCACCCTCTTTCTCTTTATCCATCTTTCTCATCAAATTCACATGTTGCCTTATTTATTTACACCTTAGTCCAGTCCCCCAGCAAAATGCAAACTCCTTGAAGAGAGACTATTTATCCTTTTTGCTTTTGTATCCCTAGTACCTAAAATAATAAGTGTTTGCTGAATGTACTGATGTGACCATGATCGCGTTTGTCATCAGTTGCTAATTACTGGTGAATCCAGATCTTGGTTTTTTAAAATCTTTGCTAACACACTTTTTTTTTCCCCACTGCTGACCCAAACTTTTTTGGGTGAAAAAGTACTGTGAGGCGTTCAGTCTATTCAAAGGTTTGCAGCAAGCACATGAAAACTCAGCTTCTTTCATTGGAACATAGGAGAGCTGGTAGGGATCTATAAACCACTGAATCTGACTCCCTCATTTTACAGAGGAGGAACATGAAGCCCAGAGACATGAAGCAACTTTCTGAAGATTAGATGCACTAACATCACATAACTAACATTACACTTCCATGAGAAGTTTGCTGAAGAGCTGAGATTTTGAATCCAGGTTCTCTGACTCCATACCCTCTTACCATTGTACTACTTCCCCTCCCCCAAATCATTTCTTTCCTCTCCAAAGAAAGTCTACTTTTAAAATCTAGGGTTGGGAGTGGCTAGGTGGCACAGTGAATAGAGCACCAGCCCTGGAGCCAGGAGGACCTGAGTTCAAATGTAACCCCAGACACTTAACACACACACACACACACAACTAGCCATGTGACCTTGGGCAAGTGACTTAACCCCAATTGCTCTCTAAAAAGAAAAACAAAAACAAAAATGTAGGGGTTGGATGGCGAGGCAGTAGGGGGCTCAGGACAACCTGAGTTCAAATCTGTGTGACTCTGGGCAAGTCAAGTAACCTGTCAGTACTCCAGACAGTTCTCTGTGGACTGTAGGCAAAGTGCTAAATTGCAGTGGTAGAGAGAGTTTCCTTATTTGGGAACTCCCTATACCAATGGAATCTCAGTTCCAATCTTTATCTAGGGTTGGAGTCAGAAAAATCTGAGTTCAAATGTTGCCTCAGAAACTTATTGGGTATATTTCCTTGGGCAATGCACTTATTCTGTCTGCCTCAGTTTCCACATCTATAAAAGGAATAGACCCAGAGGCAGGAAAACTAGAATTCAAATTCAGTCTCAGACATTTACTAGTTAAGTGACCCTGGGCCAAGTAATCTCTACCTGCCTCAGTTTCCTAACATATGAAATAGGGATAATAATAACACCTACCTCCCAGGGTTGTTGTGAGGATCAAATGAGAAGAATAACTGCAAAGCATTTTGCAAACCCAAAAGCCCTCATAGAAATGCTAGCTATTACTATTGGCCAATGTTTTGAATGAAGCATTAATAGTTTTTTAAAATATTCACTTTAAAAGCATAGATTTTAAAAGCATGGTTTTGTTTGTTATAGAAGTTCATTTGTGGGGCGGCTAAGTGGCTCAGTATATAGAGCACCAGCCATGGAGTCAGGAGGACCTGAGTTCAAATGCAACCTCAGACACTTAACACTTACTAGCTGTGTGACATTGGGCAAGTCACTTAACCCCAATTGCCCTGCCTTCCCCCCTCCAAAAAGCATTTGTGATCTGCAGTGGATCCATACTTTCCTTTGGGAAAACAATATTTTTTCTTACTCTATTATCTCATTCTGTCAACTTACACCTAACAAGGAATCACTACTAGCATCAATGCCAAAAGAAAATGAGGCCAAGCATATAGAGCATTAAAAGGGATAATCCCCAGTGATCTTGTAGGTGGTGTGAGGTGTTAGCTTGTGTGAAATCTCTGGATGGGTTGAAGAGGTCTTGTCAAGAGATGCCACTCAGATTGCTATCTTTGTTTTCTTCGGCTTCTCTTCTAAGTCTTATCTGAAATAGCTAAAAGAGATTTCTTAAGACAGAAGAGGAAATGCCAACAGACCTCAGGGCTTTCAGCTTCAGAGATGAAGAGCCCGGCTTTATGGCACTTAAGGCAGGAATGGGGTTGGGAGGAGAGTGAGGAAGTGTATGAAAATACCAAATAAGCAGTCAGCTACTGGTCTTTGTGAACAATTTTAGAGGTTTCCCTGGTAAATATTAAAACCTGTTTGGGAAGAGCAAAAAGAGCTTTTAAAAGCTCGACAATCAATCAATAAACATTTATTGTATTTACTACATGAGGCAAAAGACAGCCCCTGCTCTCAAGGAGCTCACTAATCTAATGGTACACCCAGAGAGAGCCCACATGGATAATTCATTCACTTCCATCCATTTATTCAACAAGTTTTTATTCAGTGTCTGCTACAGGTCAAGCACGATGCTAGGCACTGGGGCACAAAGACAAAAAATATTCGTGACCTCAAAGAGGTTACATTCTAAAGGGTAAAAGCAACATGTGCCCAGTCAAGTTTAAACCCCTCCCCTCAAAATTTGTTTGGTTCAAATCTGTGATTCCATTGGCACAGGGAGCTATGTGAGGAACCCCTTACTTCTTCTAATGTAGATCGGTGACTATTCTGCAACTTACAATGTCAGAGAGTTGCCTGGACACTGGGAAATGAATGACTTGCCTGGAGTCACAAAGTCATATGGGTCACAACCAAGGTCTTCCTGAATTTAAGGTGAGCTCTTTATCCACTGTACCATTTCACTCCTCCAATATGTTGTGTGCATGGTTGTATATATGTATGTATGTATATGTGTGCATACAAATTTATATTATTATTTTATTATAATTTCATATTATAACATTGTTATTTATTTATATTTTAATATATTATAATATTTATTTCTATTTTAATTTATATTATATTATTATAATTTGTTACAATATATATAAAATATATGTATAAATTTGGTAGAGATGGAAGACTGATAACTAGGCAGGATTAAGAAAGGCCTAAGTAAAAGTTGGCCTGGGAGCAGAGCCTTAGAGGAAGCCAGTGATTCTCAGAGGCAGGAGTGAGGAGAGAATACAAATCAGGCCTGGGGATTAGACAGGAAAAAAGCACCAAGATAGGAGAGGGAACCTGAATTCAGGAAACTCCAGGTAGGCTAATTTAGCTTGGAATGTAGGGTATATGAATAGAAATCACATTAAAGGGGCTAGGTGGTGCAGTGAATGAATAGAGCACCAGCACTGGAGTCAACAGGACCTGAGTTCAAATTCAGCCTCAGACACTTAACACAAAACTAGCCATGTGACCTTGGGCAAGTCACTTAACCCCAATTGCCCTACCTTTCCCCACACACACACTCCAAAAAGCAAAAAAAAAAAAAGAAATCACATTAAATAAAAATTGAAAAGTAGGTCGGTTCTAAATTATAAAGAACTTTAAATGCTAGACCGAGGCTTTTGTAAGAAATAAGGAAAAGGCTGGGTTCCAAGACAAAGATAATGAGTTCCATTTTGTATATGTTGAGTTTGAGATGCACATGACATTCAGTTGGAGAAGTCCAAAAGGTGTTCTGGAAGTGGACACACACATACACACACACACACACACACACACACACACACACACACACACACCCCTCCCCAAATTCCCTTGACCTTGGGGAGGCATTCCAGATAATCCCCAAAGCTGACATGAAATAGAACAAGTTTTGTTAGAAGGTGATTTTTCCTGAAATAGAGTTGTTAAATATGACAGGAAATCAGGAATTGTTAATTATTCTCAAACCAAGAACAATCAAAACAGAAAACAAATGGGAAAAAAAAATCCTGTTTCCCTTACTTGACAGACCTTTGTATTTATCTACCATTCTAGGCTGCTCTATGAAGACATCTCTTTTGTGAGGCCTTTCCAGTATTGGTCTAAACTTTATTTTTCTCTTCTATGATATCTTTAGCATTCATTGTCTGTACTTTGCCATGATCATCTTAGCATATACTGTCTTATGCTCTAATTATCAGGACTAATTTATCTTATTGACAAATGATACCATAGTTGCTTTATTTCTCCAACTAGACCAATGATCTCTAAACTTTTTTGATCACTCACTCCTGTAATAACAAAAATTCCTAGACAGCAAGGGTGATTTTCCCAATCAAACTTGTGCAGTGACACTTGTAGTTGCTGTAGTGATGATTCAGTTATAACTGCCCTTAGGAGTTGATTTCCCCATAAGGAAGAGGTTTGAAAGCTGGCACTGTTGTGGGAGAGACTAGAGTAGGAGAGTATTAGACCAGAGGAGCCAAACACCCTGACCCACAACACTCTTGAGTGGCCTGAACCAGATTAAAATGTAATTGGAATATTTTAACAAAATATGTTAAAATAAAATAAAACCTAGATAATAATAATAATAATAATAATAATATGTGGTGTTTCTAAGTCAACACACAGCTGACTGGGATCTTTATGAAGAGTTTAGTGTGGTCCCATACGTATTTGAGTTTGATACTATTTTGTTTAGATTATAACAGATGATGCGTAAGTGTCCTTGTGTTGGAGACAAATCCCATGATTATCTATTGCTTGGAATGTGGGATATGACCCATCTTTTCACCTTCCTATTTTTGATCACATATACTTTAGGATCAAACTATGTCCCACCATAATCCCTAGCTGCCTCACCCCCTTTAAACCAGCTATAAATTATCAATGGACGTGCTCCTCATTGTAGACTTCTTTTGAGCTCAATACCATGTTAGGTAGGTAATAAGTTTTCATTAGATACTATAGTGATTGAGTGTTTCTTCTAAATTGTTGTGATTGTGGTTTTAAACACACACACAATACTAGAATTTTCATTTGTGCCTTTTTGAATACCAAACATTTCCCCAACGATAGGACAAAGACTCTAGGTTATCTGCAGCCATGAAATCCTTGATTTTTAAAATCCCTCTCCAGGAAAGTAAAACGCAAAGCTTGCAGCAGCCAAGAGAGGCTATGCATGATAATACAGTTTAGGATCATTCGTTCTGTGCAGCAATCTGCTTTCTCATCTGAAATGGTGAGAAACTCAAACACTCAGTTCTGAAACGATTAGCAGACAGCGGATCCATCCGTCTGGGATGTTTAGAATTGAATCTGATTTACAGGTGTTTACTACTATAAAATCAGCTTCAAAAACAAAAAACAAAAAACAAAAAAGCACTTGGCCTGGGAAGAGATAGGCCTCCAGGATGTAGAAAAAAAAATGTTGTATGTTTTGTTTCTCCTGAATAAGGAAAAGGAAACCATCATTTTGAATTTTTTTCTTTGGTTGCCTAATCTTCAGCAGCTGTTAATTCCCAAGTTCAAGCTGGCAAAATCAAAAAGTCAAGTGTTCTCAGGGGTAGGTCCAAGGAAGCATAAATCCTTTGGCATGTTGCTGTGAAGATGTTTCATTTTTCAGTTGTGTGTGACTCTTTGTGAGCTCATTTGGGGTTTTCTTGGCAAAGATACTAGTGGTTCGCCGTTTCCTTCTCCAGCTCATGTAATACATGAGGAAACTGAGGCAAACAGGGTGAAGTGACTTGCTGATGGTCACACAGTTAAGTTTCTGAGGTCAGATATGAACTGCGAGAGATGGGTCTTCCTCACTGCAGGCCCAGCATTATACACTACTCCACCTAGCATGCTAACTCAAACTAAATTAGAAGCAGGATTTAGTTTGGGGAAAGTATCCCAGTCCTCTCTTTAATAAGACTTCAACCTATTGCATCACTTACACCACTTATTGGGTAAAGGCTGCAATCCAATATACCTTATTCATTCTGGTCTTCTATTTAGCTTCCCATTATGAGTTTAGTATATAGAAGAAGGGGGGGAGATAATTAAATTTATTTCAATGGCCCTTTTTGGTAGCTATGAGCACAGTGGAGTATATGGATTCAAGTTTAGAAGGATATTAAGATATATTTGTGGTTCATACAGAGTAAATAAACAAAAAAATGAGAAGATCTAGAGAAAGACTGGACAGTTATGCAGTACAGTGGATGGAGCACAGGACCTGGAGTCAGGAGGACCTGAGAGTTCAAATCTAGTCTCAGACACTTACTAGCTATGTGACCTTGAGCAAGTCACTTCACCCTGTTTGCCTCATTTTTTTCATCTGTAAGATGAGCTGGAGAAGGAAATGGCAAACTACTCCAGTATCTTTACCAAAAAAGCCCTAAAAAAGGTTGTGAAGAGTCTGAAACAACTGAACAATAAAAAAATAAGAAAAAGATTAGAAACAGTAATATAAATAATCAACAAAACATGAAAAAGTGGTGTGGTGTAACAACATGGAGTCAGGAAGACCTGGTTTGAGTCCCTGGACTCTAACATATGAGCCATGTGACTGTGGGCAAGTCCCCTAAATTCTGCTTAAGTTTATGGACTCTTCCATAAAATAGAAATAATTATCTTAATAAGAATTCCACCAGACTCATATGTAATAATCTATGCAAAGACACTTTGTAACTGTTAAGCACTTTACAAATAGTATCCATACTTAATGTATAGTTAATTGTTGATTACATTACTCCTCATGATGCTTTCATTATTTTTTTTGTCCTACTAGGGATAATAAACAATAGTTAAGTATTCCAAAGCTTCTAGTGGCTACATAATTATTTTATCCTCTTTTCTGTAGGTAGAGATAGGCCCTGGGCCTGTGATTTCGTTAGTATAATGAGCTCATTGGTGAAGAAATTCCTCCACTCTTGCATATCTTCTTTACAATTTAGTCTTAGAGGTGACTTGTCCAGGCGCCACTGCTAAGGTGTCAGAGATAGAACTTGAACCTAGGTCTTGTGGCCTTCATGGCTGTCACTGGAACAGCTACACCATGTTTCTGCATATAAAAAGAAAATCTAAGGATCATTAAAAATTCTGTCCCAAGGTTTGGTTTCTTTTTTTCCCCAGTAGGATTAAGTTTGTTCTTAAATCTATCACAGCATTTTCTACATTAGGAGTTTTTTACTTTTTTTCTGTGTGTCAGGCAGCCCAGTCAAACTTATGACCTCTTCTCCAATGTTTTTATTAAATTCATAAGGAACTACCAGATTTCAGTTAGATGTTAGCTAAAATAAAGATGTTATTTTTTTCCCCATTCAAGTTTGCAAACTGTAATCTATCCATGGACCCCAAGTTTAGAACCCCAAGTTAAGTTCTACACTAATCTGAGAGAGATAAAAGAATTATTGAACTATATAAAAATTAGAGACACAACAAACAAGACTCAAGTCAAAGATAATCAATGGAAGGGAAATCCTTCAGTATGTGCTGCTGAAATGCTGATGGCACTTTCAAAGTAACACTATTGGACAGCACAATATGAGTCTCATAGCTTGCCTGCCATTGGCAAAAACATCAGTAAAGCAAGGGGCAAAAGATGACTCTGGCCGCTGAAGGAGTCTGTCAGGTTTGCTTTTCATTGCTTTATATTCCTTAGCCAATAAGCAGGTATTCTTTCTGTTTCTGACCTCGTTGGTGTCATAGATAAATTCCTCTTTTCTTTCTGTGGGAGAGACTTTCCTACAAACATTCCCCATCTGATGATGCAAATTCCACTTCAAGAGGAAATGGAATACAACCTCCTTCACAGAACAATTGTAGGGGCCCAGATATATCACCTGATACAGCAATTGGAAATAGAAAAGGCAGAATGTGTCCTCCTCTTCAGCTCTCCATCCCATTTGTCAACTGAAATGGAAAAGCTGAGGCTTAGTTTAAAGGAAAACTTCATGGGACAGTTTGAGGGTGGGCTCTCATTTGACATAAGGGGATAAGCTATGTTTTATTAGTAGATTCTTTCTCTTGGCTAGATGCTGTGGCTGTGATGTTTGTCTTTTCTTCTGAATATATCCATTTGTCTTTGGATTTAGAGTCAGGGGACAGCGGTTCAAATCCTTTGTCTCCCATTTATTAACTGCATGATCTCTGAGGAAACCTATCTAGGCCTCAGTTTCCTCACCTATAAGATGAGGAAGTTGGAATTGATGACCTCAAAGGTCCTTTTGTGAGAAATTAACATTTCTCTCTTGTATTTAATAGCTAACAATTGAATCAGGACCAAGATTTTTCCTCTTTTCTACTTCAAGATCCAGAAACCAATCAGAGCAGGAAATTTCCATTAAAAATTTACACAGGCCAAGATCTAATCAGACAGAGAGTAAAAGAAATTCTAAGTTTGGGTTAATGGATATATTCCTCTTTATTGTCTTTGCTCTGATAGGTCTGGGAAAATGTTGATTCTCCCTTTTGTCAAGAAAGTGATATGGAAACTGATCTCTGACAAAGATTTAGGTGACTCAAGTCACATACCCCAAGACCCTCATTTTAATATAGCTCACCTCCCATTTTATTAACCAATCAGAGTTTAAGTGGTACCCCTTAGGAACACCTACTCCCTGAAGGACATATAAACTGTAAGCCCACCACCATGAGGGGATCTTTGGTCTGAGAGAGATATCCAAATGACCAGTCTTTTATTAATAAAGGTGCTGGCATTATTAATAAAATGATTAAATTACTAAGAAACTGTGTCTCTTGGAATTTTTTAATCATCACATTTTATAGCTCTAAATTGGAAGTGGTTATTCAGTTCAGTGGGGAAGAATGGAGGAGTTAGGAAGACTTGAATTTAAATTCCATCTCAGATTAATAATAATGATGATAACACCAACAAACTAGCATTTACATAGCCCCTTAAGATTTGAAAAGCACTCACATCTTAACTCATTTTATCCTCACAACCACCCTGTGAGGTAAGTGCTACTATTCTCCCCATTTTATAGATGAGGAAACTAAGATACAGAGAAATTAAGGGACTTACCCAGTCATAAGTTAGTGAGTATCTGCAGAAGGATTTAGACTTACTAACTGTGTGACCCCAGATAAGTCATTTAACCTTTCTCAGACTCAGTTTTTTTCATCTGTAAAATAGAAATAATCATAGCACCTACCTTATAAGATTGTTGTAAGGATCAAATTTTGTGTTTATGTGTATATGTGTGTGTGTGTGCATACATATACCTATACACACACACACACACACACACACACACACACATATATATATATACATACATATATACAGTGCTTTGCAAAACCTTAAATTGCTGTGTAAATACTGGCTTTATTGTTATTGTAATAATTATTATTAAATATATGATTCTATGATAGATAAACGATTCCACTCTTTCATTTTAGCAGTATCCCTTATTCCTTCCAGTGCTCAGGATTCATAGAATATATCTAATCATAATAACATAATAACAACAATACTTAGCATATATAGTACCTTAAGATACATGTATGTATTATGTATATGTAAATATGTACAGTATATATGCATGTTTGCTTACATGTTTGTTTATACACATACACCTATACAACATATATACCACATATAAATCATGTGTATATATGCAATATATAAATGCTATATATGTGAAGTGTGTATATATATATATATATATATATATACACACACACACACACACACACACACACTATGGATATATACATATACAACATATGTGTCGTATAGACAGTGCATATATACAAGGCAGCGTGACATAGTGGATAGAACATTGGGCTTAGCATCAGGAAGACTCATTTTCATGAGTTCAAATCTGGCCTCACACATTTTCTAGCTGTGTGACCTTGGGCAAGTCAATTAACCCTGTTTGCCTCAGTTTCCTCATTTTTAAAGTGAGCTGAAGAAGGAAATGGCGAACAGCTTCAGTATCTTTGCCAAGAAAACCCCAGTGGGGTCAGAAGAGTAAGATACAACTGGAATGACTCAGCAACAATTCAACAAAAATGTATAAACCATATACAGTGCCTGTATATATTGCATATATACATACATACATACAATACATGTATGCCCTATCTCTATAGCATGTATAGTGTTAATGCATATATATATATATTTATATATAAATATCAACAGATGTACACACACAAATAAAGTGGTATGAAATGGAGAGGGGGAACTGAGAAAAACAAATAATTGGCACCTTCACTTAGTTCTCTCCTCAAGGAAGGCTTCCTGCCATCATGGGCTTCAGTCTACCACACACAGAGCATCATCTGATAGGTCCTAAAAGACCACACCATAGACTATAACCAAACTGATTTTCTCTCCTAGGAACTTTTTAGTTCTCACATGGAAATACTAATGATCTAAATCAGCGGTTCTCAACTTGTGGGTCGTGACCCCTTTGGGGGTTGAATGACCCTTTCACAGGGATCACCTAAGACCAACAGAAAACACATATTTCTGATGGTCTTAGGAACTGAGACACCGCTCCTCTATCTGTCTCCAGGTGGGTCCGGCCACATGCAAAAATGCCCACATACAAGTATTAAAGGGTTGTGGCATTAGGAAGGTTGAGAACCACTGCTCTAAATAATAGTCATATCAGGCTTTGTTAGATAAATTTCCAAACCAGAACATACTAGGAAACTCTCTTCCACTCTTACCCGATCATAGCTTTGAATGTGACAGATCCATGCTCATCTTGGGGGCTCTGGGATCCAGATTGTGGACATCCAAGGGCCCCATCAATTCTATACTTCTTTCTTCATTGGCTTCATCCTTTACTCAACAAACATGTTATGTCCCCAAAATCTTAGAGTACTTTTATATTTTGATAACTTAAATAGGTTTTAGGCTTTTAGAGCTAAAAACTGTACCAAGACTTTGGGGACAACCTTTATATAGAGGACTCCACTGCTTTTTAGACTAGTTAGTCACTAAATTACTCTCCAGTTCTCAAACCTCGGTATCCTACAATCCTTAGGAAAGCATCATAAAGTTGGGAAAGGAATAGAGAATTAATGTGCCAAGGGACAGTAAGAGACAAACTCACCAACCCTGGTGACAGGTCCTTTGCCCTCAAGAAACTAACAACTTATATTATGTATTCTAGGTGTGTTTTGGACTCCTTGTTACAGAGTATTGATCATGTTTCCATTATGCTGAAATCTCTCTGAGGGAGGAAAACATACCTTCTTCTTCCTTTGTAAATTTCCCTTCCCTTTAACATTGAGTTCAATTGAATGCAAAAGCCCAAACATTTATTCATTTAATCCATGAACACTTATTACAGGTCAAGCGCTCAAACTGTATTATAAAGTGACAATTATCAAAACAATCTGGTACTGGCTAGGAAATAGAGTTGTGGATAAATGGAACATATTTGGTACACATAATGTTGACCATATTATCATATATAAAGTAACCATAGTAATTTAGTATATGATAAACCCAAAGATCCAACCATTTGGAACAAAAACTCATTATTTCATAAAAACTTTTGGGAAAACTAGAAAACAGTATGGCAGCATAGGTATAGAGCAATATCTCATACTCTATACCAAGATAAGGTCAAAATAGGTATATATAATTTATGCATAAAGGGTGATACAATAAGCAAATCAGGAGAGCATGGAATAGTTTATTTGTCAGATCTGTGAGTAAGGGAAGAATTTAGGACCAAAGTAAATATAGAGAGCATTACAAAATGTAAAATAGATCATTTTGATTGTATAAAATTAAGAAGTTTTTATACAAACAAAACCAATACAACCAAAATTAAAAGGAAAGCAGAAAACTGGGGGGGGATGCAACAAGTATATCTGATAAAGGTCTTATTTCTCAAATCTGTAAAGAACTGAGCCAAATTTATAAAAATACAAGCCATTTCTCAATTTATAAATGGTCAAAGCAATCAAAACTATCTATAGTCATATAGGAAAAAATGCTCTAAATCACTATTGATTAGTGAAATGGAAATTAAAACAATTCTGAGGTACCACCTCACACCTATCAGATTAGCTAATATGACAAAAAAACAACAATGATAGATGTTGGAGGGGATGTGGGAAAACTAAGAAACTAATGCATTGTTGTGGAGTTGTGAACTGATCTAACCATTCTGGAGAACAATTTGAAACTATACCCAAAGGGCTATAAAACTGTGCATACTCTTTGATCCAGCAATTTCACTGCTAGATTATATCCCAAAGACAAAAAAAAAAAGGAAAAGGACCTATTTGTACAAAAGTATGTATAGCAGCTCTTTTCATAGTGGCTGAGAATTAGAAATTGAAGGTATGCCCATCAATTGGGGAATAGCCAAACAAACAGTGGCATATGAATTGTGATAGCTAAGAAATGACAAGCAGGATG
This sequence comes from Pseudochirops corinnae, assembly GCA_028646515.1. Taxonomy (NCBI): domain Eukaryota; kingdom Metazoa; phylum Chordata; class Mammalia; order Diprotodontia; family Pseudocheiridae; genus Pseudochirops; species Pseudochirops corinnae. The sequence continues at coordinate 206,716,120 of CM053588.1, read as the reverse complement.
ATTTCAGAAAAACCTGGAAAGACTTAAATGAACTGATGCAGAGTGAAGTGAGCAGAACCAGAACATTGTACACAGTAACAACAATATAGTACAATTAAGAATGTGCATGACTTAGCCATTATCAGAAATATGATGTTCCAAGACAATCCCAAAAGACTAATGCTGAAACATACTATCCACTTTCAGAGGAAGAACTGATATTGCTTTAATATGGACCAAAGAATGCCATTTTCACTTTCATTCTTTTTCTTTTATTCTAGTCTTCTTATACAAAATGACTGATATGGAAATGTTTTACATGAATTGCACATGTATTATCTATATATGATTGCTTACTGTCTCAAGGAGGGGGGAGGGAAAGAACTCAAAACTTCCAAAAAAAAGTTAAAAATTGTTTTAAACACATAATTGGTAGAAAATAAAATATATATTAAAAAATAAATTCTAACAACTGGGGGGAAGTGTCAAGCAATACGTTAAGGGCTTCTGACAAAGAAAACAAAAAAGTACTTTCCCTCCAGGCATTTCCATCCTACTAAAGGAAATCAAATTGAACACAGGCTAATTTTTTTGTAATTATGCAGAGTAAACAAAACAATGTCCCAGACACGTTCATCATTTGGGGAATGGCTGGGTAGGTTGTGGTATATGAATGTGATGGAATATTACTATGCTGTAAGAAATGACAAGCAAGACACTTTCAGAAAAACCTGGAATGACTTACATGAATTAATGCAAAGTGAAGTCAGCAGAACCAGGAGAATATTCTACACAGTAACAACAATATTGTATAATGATTAACTGTCAATCACTTAGCTATTCTCAGCAACACAACAATCTAAGACAATTTTGAAAGATTCATGATGAAAAACTCTGCCACTCATGTTCCGTCTTGGGCAAAACTGTGAAATCAAAGTAGATTTTCAGTTTATCCCAGTGTCACTAATAATCTTTCTGCATAGTATCATCACCCACCCCAAAGGGTCCTAGGTCTTCTTACTACTTATCTCATACTCATTGTCTAAACCTTTTCTGATCATCTCTCCCTCATCAAATTATACCTATCTTGTGTCCCATTATCTTAGCACTTTACTTAGTGGCTAAGGTTAATTTGGCAAATTAGTTCAGAAGGAAATGTGATAGCTAATGACAACTTGATGTGCTATCTTGACCAGATAATATTACCCTTTTTTTTTAATACAAAGGAATTACATAATGTAGGAATTTCAGGCCCTTGAAGAAAAGCCAGCATAGGAGATATTTGAAGGTACTTGTAGGGGAGACTTTCAGGGATTCCTTTATTAATACCATTCACTACTCAAAAGGGTGTTTTTATAACAAGCATTCTTCTAGTCGCCCAGGTTCAAAACCTTGGAGTGACTTTGTTCACTCTTTCCTTTCCCTCTCCTTCCATATTCAATCAGCTGCCAAATGATCAGTGCCATTGAGTTTATATTAATAAGAGAGTTCTAAAAATATTTTTTAACCTAGGACAACAATAGTCAACAAGTATTTATTAATCCCTTGCTATGTTCCAGGCACCCTACTAAGCCCTGGGGATACAGAGAAAGGATAAAATGGAATCCCTGTCCTTGGTTTTGGGGTTGTTGGAGGTGCAGTCATGAAAGGAGAGACGGTAGTTCAACTCTCACCCTCACAGGAGTTGAGTGAAACTGCAACTTGGTAACAGAGCACCATGGCTATAGGGCCCTGGTTTTGTGGGCCAACAAAGGAGCATGGGAGACCTTGGTCACCAAAGGAAGTAAACCCTTCTCCCACCATGTTAATGCTCTGGACTAAAGCGTAATCAGTCAATCACCAAGCATTTAATAAGCACTTTCTCTGGGCCAGGCCCTGAGGCAGGCACTGAGAATACAAAGAAAAAAACAATCCTTACTTTCAGAGAACTTACATTCTCATCCATAAACATTAGCCATCCTCTCTTCTACACACATATTGCCACAACTTCATTTAGCTTCTCATTGTCCTCTAACAATTATAATAGCTTCCTAATTGGTCTCTCAGATTCCAGTTTCTATTTTTCTAATCCAAGACTGACAAAATAATATTCCTAATGATCAAAGTTGACCACGTGCCTTCCTCACTCATAATTCTTCACTGGCTTCCTAAGTTACAATGCGGTATAGTGGAAAGAGTGTTAGGTTTAGAAGACTTGGTTCTCAATCCAAGCTCTACTATTTGGTAAGAGTAGTAGAAGAAGGAGCAACAGCTAGCACTTTAAGGCTTACAAAGGGCTTTTTACATATTATCTCTTTTGATCTTCACAACAACCTTGGAAAGTAGGTGCTATTAAAATCCCCCTTTTACAGAAAAGGAAACTGAGGCAGAAGTTAAATGACTTTTCTAAGGTCAGAAAGCTAGTATATGTCTGAGGCAGATCTTTGTGACCCCAAGTCGAGTGTTCTATCTACAATGCCACTCAGTTGCCATGGCCCTGTGTGACCTTAAACAAGTCACTTAACCTCTCTGTTCCTCAGTTTTTTCATCTGTAAAGTAAAAAGGTTAGACCAAATGATCTTTAAAGTCCTTTTCATCTACAAATCCTAGGTCATTCTACCATTGTTAATTACTTTCACTAGCGAGGCAGGCATGGAGCAATGGCTAGAAAACTGGCCTCAGAAGAAGGCCTAGACTCCAGTCAACCTCTAACACATCCTGGCAGTATGACTGGGCAAGTCATTCAAGCTCTAAGTGCCTCAGAGCAACTAGGACTATAAATTGCAGACCAAGGGCCAATCAGCACTTTGATAAACGTCAAGTATTCAATTGGGTTCAAAAATGAAACTCTATTAATATTGGGCATATTAATTAATTATTAATTAATAATATTAATATTATATAATATAATGATATATAATAATATTATTTAATTAAAAGATTAAGTTAGCTAGATAGCAATTTATCTGAAAAAGAATGGGACTTTTGGTGGATTGCAAGTTTAAAATGAATCGGTAATACAAAAGGGAAACCAAAAAATGCTAATGTGATCTTAGGCAACATTAAGAATGTTGGAGAAGGTAGACAATAACAGAAGTGCTGGTCCTGCTATGCTCTGCCCTATACAATTGGAGTAGTGATCTTTTTGGAAGCCACATTGATTAGAAGGGACATTGATAAGCGGTAGGGTATCCGAACTAAGACAACTCAAATGGTGAAGGCCCTCAAGCTTGTGTCACATGAGTATCACCTGAATGATTAAACTAGGGATGCTTAGCTTGGAGAAGAGAAGGCTGAGATGGATCTTGAAAGAGGAAGCAGACCAGTAGACTTGCTATGAATGGCACCAGAGGGATAGAACTAGGAATGAAGAGAGGCAGATCACTAGCTCAATGAATGGAAGAGAAAAAAAGCTTCCCGACTTTTCCAAAAATTATTGACTCAAAGGCATCCTAATAACCAGAGGTATCTGAGCACAAGCTGGATGGCCATTTGTTGGGCACGAAATAGAAAAGATTCTTCTTAAGGCACAGGTCAGACTGGAAAGTCTCTGAGGTTCCTTTTAACCCTGAGATCCTATATGTTTTTTACTCTAAATCAATATACAATCACTTCTGCTCTACCATGTTGCCACCATTGCTGGATTAGCTCTAGGAGATGATAAATCAGACCATCTCTTGAAGTATATGTTCTTCTTTCCCATAAAACCACTTTAGAAATCAGATTATATTTAATGCTAGGCTCTACAAGGCATGCTAGGGTCATTTGGTTCTTTTGATGATTACAAATGTGGCTCCAGAGACAAAACTATGATTACCTCTATTCTACAGAGAGAGTCAATACAACAATTTATCTTCTCTTCTTTCCTCTCCTTTGTTGTACCATGAGCCCCACCCTCCCCCCACCTAACCTAATATCCCCCAGTCTTTTTTTCCCTTCCATGAAGACCCTTGAATAACACCATGCTCCTAGACATGGCTGACCATTTACCAATTTGGAAAAGGGAGTATTGAGGAAGGAGATGGGAATGGGAGGGAGGAAGGTAAGCTCATCTCTCTTAGCCTCAGTCCTCCCAGGTACAAATCAGTGGACTAAGAAATCCCTGTAACTATCATTTCATCGAAACATAAAGACTAGACATTATCCCTGTTATATTATTTCCGAGGCGCCACTCATCTTTCAACTTCAAGAGCTCTGATTCTATGCCACTTGACTTTAAAAATAAGATATTGGTAAAGGCCAAACCTTCCAGTTTAATTTTAAACAGCCCTATGGCTTGAAATAGCTGTTTACTAATTTTGCATAATATAATTAAATGCCTGAACACTATATTTAAGGAGCATTAAAGCTCTGGTTTATCCTGACTAGCTGGGAAATTCCAAATTTAGACTGTCTGCAACCTTCAGCATTGTGAAAATAAGGTTCTTCAAGAGGATAGCAAATTAGAGCAGGGTTACTAAGTATGGGTTCCCCTCAGCTAAATACTATCTAGAGTATAGATGGCACAACGCAAGAGCTCAAAAGGATTTGTAACCTGTTTCTACATTCCTCCCTCTTCAGGTATGTGATATCCAACAAAACCAAAACCAAGACCCAAATATATTTGACTAGTTGCTTAACAATGTGATCTAGAGAACAAGAGAAACTTTTTTAAGAGTATCTATTTTTAATCACTGTCCACATGTGTCAGTAGGGTTGGCCTTAGACAAAATCGTGACTGGTGTTCGGTGACCCTCTGCTATCATTTTCTGAACTTTCTCCCTCTCTGGTCACTCCTACCTCAATCCCAATCTTACCCTGCTCCCATCCCCATCAAGTACCTACATCTCCCTAGGCTGCCCAGGCCCTGGGGAAAAAATGTAGACTAGAGGGTTTGGTGACTTAAAGTATTACTCCTCCTAGGAGAATTTACATTTTACAGGAAGTGACAATGTTTCACCAATGAATCACTAATGGTGGAATTATCAGCCTCTGTAAAGCTAATGTAGAGGGAGGGAGGGTGTACTGAAGCCATCAGCCTCTACTGGCTAGACACAATTGTTAAATTTTCAGTGTGAACATTCACACTCCAGTAATTGCCAAACATTAAAAATCAGGGTTTAATTTATTGCTTTGTTGATTAATAGAATGATGAAGTACACATTAATAGGGTAGATCAAACTTAAAAGTATGGCATAGATTCATTTTTTTTTTTCTGGAAAGCTGGTTGTTAAACATCTACCAGTAAGGGATGGGAGGAAGCAGACTATTTTATTGTCACTCTATAGTCCCATATGTCAATGATTAAGAGTGAGAGGATTAGGAATAAAAAAGGGATAGACTTTATCATTTTCCCAGGAAATAAGTAAATCCTACCAAGTCTACCCCCACCTACTTTCTCTATTTGAGTAAAATATGTCTGTGGGGTCTTTGAAGTAATGCTGTTTATGCTTGCATAACATATTGGTGATCATAGGGCAGAGCTGCTCTATTTTCCTCTCAAAGATTCAACATCATAAATCATATGAGCTATATTTATGCTGGAAATAAACTATGATAAAAGTCTGCATTTCCACTGAATGAGTAGGAGAAAGAATGCTGGAAGAGGCTTCACTCCCTGCCTTTTTTTCTTTGCCATTCCTCACTTCTCAATCCCTCCAAATCTGGTTTACATCTCCACCTTGTTACTGAGATGAATCTCTCTATATTCACCAATATCTTAATAGTCAAAACAATGGCCATTATTTTCTGGTCCTCCTAATCCTTGGCATCTATCTTTTTGACCAAACCCTCCTTCTAGAAACACACTCATCCCTTGGCTGCCATGACACTGGACTCCCTTCTGTAGTCCTCTGACTTCCTCTATGGCTCTCTTTCTTCTTCTTTGATAAAGCCATTTCTTCCTCCCATTCTCTAAATATAGATTACCTCAATGGTCAGTCAAGGACTGACTTTTAGCTCCTAGTATGCCACATTCTCTCAGAATTTCCTCAGAGATTATACCCACTCTCATGATATCAATGAGTATCACTTCACAAAGGAGTCTCAAATCTTCCTCAAGAAACTTGATATTTCTCCTGAACTTCAGCCCTAGCTCTCTATTATCATACCTACCGAGATGTTCAATCATCCCCTCAAGTTCAGCACATTTAAAATTGAACTTAATATCTCTCTAATAAAATTCAGCTCCCCCTTCAGACTGTTCCATTTTTGCCAGTGTCATCATTCTCTAAGGCTTGAAAACCCAGAGTTGTTCTTAACTATTCCCTCCACATGTAGCTAGCCATCATGGATCATCAATTTCTCCTCTGTAATCTAGCTCATGAAAGACAACATGGCAACATGGAAAGAGAGCCAGCTTGGAAGCCAGGGGAACCTGGATCCATGCCTCTGACACATACTACCTGTGTGACCCCTCAGCAAGTCATTTAACTTCTCAATGATCTACTCAACATTCTAAGGTACAGGGAAATGCTATCATGAATCTGGAGAGAGATTCTTCATCTCCTATTTCTAATATCTCTCCTACCTCTCCCTTCTTTTCTATTTTCACTGCTACCATCATGGTCTCTAGGACTTCATTGTCCCAGATCCAGACTGGTGCACCTGCTTCCATTCTTCCCCAATATGAATTTTTGTATACACTACTAACAGATTAATATTCCTAAAGCAGAGTTGCATATGTCACTTCACCTACTTAAAAACTGTTCAGCAGCATCTTATTGCCTACAGAATCAAGTTCAAATCCCTTGTCTTAGGATTCAAGGCCCTGTCATTTGTTGCCTACCTATTTTTATAACTCAATTTCCCACTTCTCCCATACATGAATCCTTCACTCAAACCATGTACTGTCCCCTTCTCCTCACTTTCGTTCATCCCATTCCTCTGCCCCCAACCCTGTTTTCAAGGACTAGTTCTAGTGTTATATAAGTACGAATGCCATATAAATACAAACTATTCAAATTTCCACAAAGTTTTCCCCAATTCAATTCAGTAAGTATTTGTTAAGTACCTGCTACATGGCAAGGCACTGAGGATTTTGTTTTTATTTTTTTAAGTGACACAATCCCTATTCTCAAGAAAGTTTATGTTTTATGGAAGAGGGTGGGGTGGGGGTGGAGGACCAAGGTGGTGGAGAGAAGCCAGGAAGTTACCTGAGATCTCCCAAATTTCCTTCAGAAATCAAGCCTCTAAATGAATTCTGAAGTGACAGAATTCACAAAAAGAGTGAAACAATTTTCAGCCCAAGATAACTTAGAAAAGACTTCAAAAAAGGTCCATCTCACTTGGGTAAAAAGAAAACACAGACCAGCACAGACATTGTTCAGGCAAGCCAGCAGGAGGTTCTTAACCACAGGACAAATCAGCAACCTCAACCCCAAGGTTCTGGCTCAGCAGACTAGTGTCACAACAGGCCAGCTGTGAGGCCTCTAGCCACAGCACAGCAGGCAAACTGCCAGCCGCCAAACCCAGGGCAGAACAAGCATGACTTTTAGGCTGGGCCACCCTACTGTAGTAGGCAAGCCACCAGCCCCAGAGACCCTAGTACAGAAAGCCAGTGACTAGACCTCTGGCTCCCAGTGCAAGAAGCTTGGGACAATGCCCCCGATACCCCAGGAGCAAAGCTTAACTTTTAAAAGTGAGCAAAAAGCAAAAAAGATTTCTGACCATAGAAAGCTACTGTGGTGACAGGGAAGATCCAAACACAAACTCAGAAGAGGACAACAATGTCAAAATGGCTATGTGCAAAGACTCAAAGGGGAATATGAATTGATTTCAAACCCAAAAAGTCCTCTTGGAGGAGCTCAGAAAGAATTTTAAAAATCAAGTAATAGAGGTAGAAGAAAAATTGGGAAAAGAAATGAGAGTTATGCAAGAGAATTATGAAAAAAGTAAACAGCTTGGAAAAGGAAGTCCAAAAATTTACTGAAGAAAACAACTCCTTAAAAAACAGAATTGGCCAAATAGGAAAAAAAAAATCCACTGAAGAAAACTACTCTTTTAAAAGTAGAATTGACTAAATGTAAAAGGAGGTACAAAAGCTAACTGAAGCAAATAATTCTTTTTTTTTTATGGAGGGAGAAGGCAGAGAATTTGGGGTTAAGTAACTTGCCCAAGGTCACAGGCCAGGAAGCATTAAGTGTCTGAGGCCATACTTGAACTCATGTCCTCGTGACTCAAGGACCGATGCTCTACTGACTGTGTCACCTAGCCGCCCCAGAAAATAACTCCCTAAAAATTAAAATTTGGCAAGTGGAAGTAGTGACTCCATGAGACATCAAGAATCAGTCAAACAAAACCAAAGGAATGAAACAATAGAAGAAAATATAAAATACTTCATCTGAAAAACAACTAACCTGGAAAATAGATCCAGGAGAAATAATTTAAGACTCATTGAACTACTGAAAAGCCATGATCAAAAAAAGAGCATAGACAATGTCTTTCAAGAAATTATCAAGGGAAACTACCCTGAGGTCCTAGAACCAGAAGATAAAACAGTCATTGAAAGAATCCACCGATCATCTGAAAAAGATCCCAATATGTTCTACTGGGGGAGGAGGGTGGAGAGAGGAAAGGCTGGCCACTTGGAAATAAATAATTAAGGAAGACTTCCTGGAGGTGAGTTTAGAGTTGACTTCTGAAAGGATGGAAAAATACTAACAAAACAAACAGACTCAAGCAATTAAAGAAGAGGAAATATTGAAAACAGCCCAGGGGTGGGAGAGAACAAGGAATGTGGAGAAGATGAGAAGATCTGCCTAATTGGATCCCATATCGGGGATTCACAAGACCTGAGGTTTACAAGATAGTGCCAGGGATGTTGACAGAGGATTTGGAAGATAGAGAAGGGTTTCAATTTAATGATGGGCAGCAGAAATCACTCATTAGAGTCTGTTAAGCAGGGGAAGGAATGGGGGGGGGGGGGGAGGAATCATTTCACAGAATTATAGAATTTAAGCTTTCCTGTCTTTAGTGATCTCTCTGGCCTCTGATTGCCTGGAGCATTAAGTATCACTCATCTAGTTCTCCGTGTGTGCTGTCATGTATTTTTATTTATATGTCTTTGTCCTGCTTTCCTAACCAGATTGTAAAGCCCTAAAGGGCAAAGACTGGGACATAGCTCAGTATCCCCCAGAGACTTGCTCATAGCAGGTGCTCAATAAGGGCGTGTTGATGATAATGATGATTGAGGAGAAACCAATTCTAGTCTCAGCTCTGCACCTGTGCCTCCTAATTTGGGAAAATTACTTAAACTCTCTGGGTCTCAGTTTGCCAATCTATTAAAAGGAAATAATGACACATTACTCTCTTCCACACTCCACTCTAAATGGACTACTCTCTATCTCCCAAACACATTTTTTGTGCTTTCCCACCTTTGCTTTCATTAGTTCCTAATCCTGGAATGTCTCTCCTCTCTTTTCAACTATGCAATCCTTGAAAGTCCAATTCAAATGTTACCTCTTCTATGAAGCTTTCCCTGATCTTCCTTGTCAGTAACAATCTCCTTTCTTGTATTTCACACTTTGCTCCATTCTCTAAAGAAGTTAAAATATCATATTTAATATGAAAATTCTTTGTCTTATTTCCCTAGTAAAGTATAATACGATGCTATAGCTTCTTGGAGCCACAAATGAGAGTTGGATGAATCAGATGGACAATAAAGGTGGATGAGTAGCCCTGGAAAGGGCTCAGCAGCTCTCACACCAGAGGTACTAGTCCTCCCTGAACACCCCATACACCAAAAACTGTAGTATGTGCAGTACAGAAGCCACTTCTCAGTAAAACCATCTCAGCAGATGGGCTAAACCAGTTTGAGGGTAACCAACACACCACAATGACATTGGTGAGTTAGGAGAATGTCTACCCCAAGCATATGAAGATTTCCCCTAGAGGAATGGGTAGATGAGAGCAATTTGTTCCAATGGTCATAGATCAAGATCATCCACGGCATCCCAGACCACTGGACTTTGATGACTCTGACAAAGAGAGGCTGACCACTCTGTGTAACTGCCTCACTTAAATCCAATTCATGCAAGTCAAAAAATCACCCCACAATGTCATTGCTCCTCTTTGGAAATGAAGGACAAATGACAATAATAAGATATGCATATCATATTATACATACATATGCAGACAATATTACATCAGGGCAAAGATTACAATTGATTTAAACTTTTCTTCTTCTTTAGCACCTAGAATATGGCTTTTCATACAATGATATGTGATTGTGTGAACAATAAACACACAATAAAATAGTGTGAAACACTACATGTTTGTTGAATAAATGGATGAATTCCCATCTATAGAATGAGGATGATGCATGAATAGAGAGCTAATATGGATGAAAAACTTTTGAAAATAAAAGTATTTCATCAATTAATCAACAAATATTTTTGTGTGTCAAGCATTTTGCTAGGTACTAGAGCTACCGAAACAAAAGGAAAGTAGTCTCGAACCTCAAGGAGCTTAGTTGGGAGAGACTACATTTACATATGTAATTAGATGCAAAATAGATACAACAGAGTGTGGGGGCACTAAAGACCTTCTCAAGAAAGGTGATGCCTAAGCTATGCTTTGAAGGAAACTAGAGATTCTAAGAGGCAGAAATGAGAAAGGAGTGTGCCCCAAGCATGAGGAACAGACAGTGTACAAACAGTGAGGAAGAAGGGAGATTGGACATGGAGCGCCATGTCTAAGAAAAAGGGAAGCCAGTATGTCTGCACTATAGTGTGTGTGTGTGTGTATGTGTATGTGTATGTAAGTGTGTGTGTGTGTGTGTGAGCATGAGTGTGTGAATGTGTGAGTGAGTGAGTGTGTGTGTGAGTGAGTGAGTGTGTGTGTGAGTGAGTGTGTGAGTGAGTGTGAGTGTGAGTGTGAGACAGACAGAGAGACAGAGACAGAGAGAAGTAATATGTAAAAGACTCTAGAAGTACAAGTGTGATATATTCCCCTGCCTCCTTGTCCTTAACCCCCTACTCACTTCTGAACCCCAAATACAATTCCCCATCCCACAAATCAGAGGTCAAGGTGACAACATAAACCAGCACTGGGAAGCTTCCCTTGTGTTTATAAGGGCATGGAGGAATTCTGTTTCTCCAACATTCGGGGAAGTAGTCAAGGAAGAGTTCTCTCCCTGGGTGGCTTTGGAAGGTGTGTTTGTTGCATCCTGCAGAGTTGGAATAGGAGAACTGGGTTGATGATTACTCTCATCACAATACCAGCAGCCAATCTATCTAGTGAAGCCTGAAATAATGGGAATCCACTTCACAGAGGGAAGTGTACAACCCATACAAATGAGCCACACATTCAGAAAGTAACACATTTATTCTATAAAATTTTAAATTTTAAAAGGGAATAAGGGTGTGAGGAGAGGAAGACAAGAGTGCAAAATACAGACAGTGGTTCCTTGAGGTTTATTCTCTTGAGAATGTCTAGGGCTGTGTTGCAAGAGGACTAGCATGTCTGGTGTGAAGGGCTTGCTGAGCCCTTTTCAGAGCTGCTCATACATTTGGTGTCCATCTTTTAGCTTGGTCAGATATCGGAGATGTCACATCCATTGCATCCTGGGCCATCCCTAGTCATTTTGACTTTTGCCTTGGCACTGTACTTTGATGACTCTGGAAGAGAGTGAGGTAGATGATTGTGTGCAACTATGCCTCATTTAAGTCCAATTCACCCATGAGTCAAGACATCACCTGTAATGTCATTGGTCTTCTCTGAAAATAAACAACAAGTAACAAAAACATTATGACACAGAGGTGACCTTCGTTTCTTAAATGATAATATTTGTAAATTTGTGAGATAAATGAGATAAAATGAATGAAATTTGTAAAGCACTTAATATAGTGCCTGGCATATGGCAGGTGCTTAATACATGCTTCTTCTCTTCTCCTTCCCTTCCCTTCCCTTCTCAAGGAATATGCAGTTGAGCACAAGCTATGTAAGGTCCTACCAAAGAAATTTTAAGTACAGGCTTAATGATGTTTTGTCTGTTGTCTGACAAATATCTTGGCTAAATCATGATGGACTTAACATCGAGTTGATTTCAGGTTGATAAATTTTTTTTTTCATTTCAACTCTTGAAGATCATCTACAAATGTGTAGAAAGGTTGTACTCAGCACTCGAGAATGGAGTGCTCACCTTTGTGAAATTTTAAATCCTTGAAGAAAAAGAGAATTTTAATAAGAACTTTACATTTTAAAAGATAATCCCAGCAGTTTCGTTTTTTGATTTTGTTTTTGGAAGAGTTCTTTTTTGTTTAAGGATAGAAGAAAATGTTTTTAAAGTTCACCATTCATCATAATTATGGAGCCAAGTCAATAAGCACTCATTAGTATCTATTGTATGCCCCGCACCGTGCTAAATGCAGATGATACAAAAGACAGGTTCTGTTCCCAAGGAGCTCACAATCTAAAGGGGAAGGCAAAATGTAAGCAACTATGTGGAGATAAACTATATACCGGATAATTAGGGAGTAATCTTGGAGGAACATCTGAAGAGGCTTCTTGGAGAAGGTGGGGCTTTAGCTGAGATATGAAGGAAGCCAGAGAAAATAGGAGAGGAAGGTGAGAAGGAAAGGAATCCCAGGCATGGGAAACAGCAAGCGAAAATGCCCAGAATCAGGAAATGGAGTTTCTATTTCATATCTGTACATCTTGGCAGTAGGTAGGGGCCAAAATTACAATAGGCTAAACTTCTTCGGGCCACAGATAGGTTTTTAGCCACTTTCTTTCCAAGTAAAGGTATAATTAATGATTAAGCTATTTTGCAAATGAATCATATTTTAAAAAGGGAAATTTCAATTAACATCAATTAATTATACTTATTACTTAAGATTTTTGTTTATCATGAAATCACATTAATGTTAAAATATTATTTTATTCAAGAGGTACAAGTTTTAATACATTTTTCAGGTTTTCTTACTGTTCACATTTCGTAATGACAGAAAACACAGCTAAAAGATATAACTGGTTCTCAGGCTAGAGACAGACTGATAATGGTTGGTTGCCACAGGTCATGTGACAAACAGCAGCCAGTGCGCAGTGGCACCCACCCACCGAGTTACATAATAGAAACAATAGGGACTGGTGGAAGGAGGGTTAAGTGGGGCTTGGACAAAGCACTCATTACATCTTTTCTTTCTTCACATCCCCTACCTTTTTGGCAGGCCACCCAAAATCCTTTGGCAGGCTGCGAGCGGCCTGCGGGCTGTATGTTGTGCAGGCCCAGTCTATTTCAAGAAACAAGTTGGAGGCCAGCCTCACCAAATCCCAGAATGTGCGGGGTGGGCGTGTAAGGCATAAAAAGATTAGAAAGGCAGGAATGGACCACATTATGATGGACTTTAAAAGTCAAGTAGAAGATTTTCTTTTATTTGATCCTGGGGGTGACAGGAAAACACTGGAGCTTATTGAATGGGGGTGTGGGGGTGTAATAGTCAGTCCTATGCTGTGGGAAGATCACTTTGACGTCTGAAGAGGACGGCCTAGGATGAGGAAGGACTTAAGGCTGAGAAAACAACTCTTAAGGACCTCCAAATCTCCAGGAACTAACAACATCACCATCTTATACTTCTCGCCCACCACCACACCCTTCCCCAAAAACCGATGGTCAAAATAAGCCCTCAAAGTCAATCCTGAGGAGTACTCGCTTCCCAGTAACTTCCCCTCTGCTATAAGAGGGTCATGTTTTAACTTGAAAGAGTTGAGGAGTTGGGCACACAGAACCAGCAGAAGGCACCTGAGGCCAGTCAGATCCAGGTGCCATTGAGAAAAACAGCCAAGACCAAGAAAAAGAAATCAGGTTTAGGGGAACAGCATGGTGAATTCAGAGTGAGGATCATGATTCCAAACTGATAAACGTAAGAAGCCAAGGGAGCAGATCCGAGAGAATCTAGTCACAATCTAGAATATATCACAAAGTAAGCAGATGGAGCAGACCGGAATGCAAAGGGTCACAGACAATTCAAACTCTGAGGACCTGCAGGCCTCCTCATAGCTTCAAAACTTTTTTATGACTGTGGGTTCTCTGATCCTTAAAGGACCCCGCTGAGGCTTGACTAGAACCTGATAGTCACCAAGTCAGGCATTTTGGCTATAGTCTACTTTCCTCACCATCATGACCCCACCACCAGTCTCTTGTAGGGGCCAGTGGGTACCCTGGGCAAAACATCAGGTCTTTCGCATACTCTCCTAAATATGTGAGATTCTTTCCAAATAAAGAGGATTACTTATTTTGCCTAGTTTAGAAAATCGCTTCAGGGGAAGCTAGATGGCTCAGTGGATAGAGCGCAAGGTCTGGAGTCAGGAAGACCTGAGTGCAAACCCGGCCTCAGACGTTTACTACTTGGCAATTTAATACTAGGCAAATCACTTAAATTCTGTTTGCCTTAATCCACTCAAGAAAAGAATGGGAAAGCACTTCAGTATCTTTGCCATGAAAACCCATGTACATTATGACTCACAGGGTCATGACTGAAAACATGATTGAACAACAGAAAATCACTTCATGTGATATTTTGCAATAATTTTATTCAGTTTACTAAAAAAAAATAAACATATTAAAGGAACTTCTTTAGAGCCTGTATTTAGCTCAATGGCAAGAAGTCATCTGTTCTTACAAGGAAATACACACTTAGTCACAAGGGGCATTGTTAATATGTACCTTTCACAGAGAAGACCTAATTAATCCAAATTCCTTAGCCACAAAAACATCAAGTGTAAGTGGTTAAAGCTTCCTGCCATATAAACAGCAGGCTAAGAATCGTGCCTGTTGACTTGATTGGGTCTTTTCATCAGCTGGAATTCTCTCTTTTCTTCTGTTCATTGGTAGACAGAAGCCACTCCTTAGACTGGAAGCTTGATGGGTGGTGCCTCCAGTCTATCTCTATTCAGCAACTGCTGCCATCTTCCAAATGAACATTTAAATGGAATGACCATTTAGTGAGCACCTGTCACAATATTAGACACTAGCAGTGATGCCACAGAGCAATGTACTTTTTGACCTCTGAAAAGCTCACAAGACAGTCAAGATAAAACAGCAAAAATCATAGGATATTAGAACCAGAGAGGCAAGGAATGTCAGAGGCCATCTGGTCCAACCTCATCATTTTATAGATGAGGAAACTGAGGCCCAGCAAGTTAAAATGATATGCCCAAGATAGAGGCAAGATTTGAAACAAGGTCCTCTGACTCCAAAGTCAGTACAGTGTATTTGTTATGAACATATGTTAGGAACATATGAACATGTCTCATAGACATCTTAGGTACAAGTCCATAATGGAGTGTTCTTCCCCAAAAGCTTCTCCTCCTCCTAACTATCCTATTACTGTTGGAACCCAGTCACCCAAGTTCTCAATTTATGTGTCATCCTTTTTTAACTCTCACTTAAACTCATGTTCAATCTGTTAACAAATTTTGTCTATTCTATATTCACGACTTCTTTCATATATACCCCTCTGTCTCTCCTGTGACACTGTTGTCATCCTAGTGCTAGCTCCCATCACCCCATAACTGGGTTGTTGCAATAGCCTGTTGATTGATCTCGCTGATCAGTTTGAAAGATCCCAAGTCTCTCTCCATTCCAATACATCCTCTACTCAGATATCAAAGTCATCTACACTAAGCACAGATCTGACCAATCAACTCCTATGGCTCCTTATCCCCTCTAGCACTAAATATAAAATCCTCTGTTTGGCTTCTAAAGCCCTTTATATCCTAGTCCTTTCTTATTTTTCCCCTTTTCTTACACCTTACATTCCTTCTACTCACTCCACCCCCAACATAATCTTTAATCTAGCCTCCTTGCTTTTCCTTGAAGTAGGTGCTCCATCTCCCAAATTTGGGCATTTTCACTAGCTGTCTGGCTATCCCCTACTTCCACCTCCCCACCTCTTGTGTTTCCTAGCTCTAGCTCTACTGAAGTCTCACCTAAATTCCCACCTTCTGCAACAAGTTTTTGCTGATTGCTAGCATCTTCCTTCTGAGATTATCTCTTCATTTATCTTGTAGGTATCCAGGTTGTACACAGTTGTTTGCACACCGTTGCCACTGTTAGTCCATGGAAGGCTATTTTTCCCCTCTTCTTTGTATCCCTAGAACTTAGCACAGTGCCTGGCATAGGTAGATGTTTAATAAATACTTGTTGACTTAATTTGACTCTGTGTGTGTGTGTGTGTGTGTGTGTGTGTGTACACACACATGCATTATATAGACAACTCTCAACTGTTTGAATCAATATTAGGGCCCAGAGGTATGATAATCTAAAATGGCATATTATCAAAAAATCATTTACATTTGGCACGGGAATGTATTACTTTTGGACTTACATGCATAAATATGGTGTGTCTGATGTTCTGGGAATTCACAACATCTCAGTCAAAATAATGAAGCCACTTTGTTAACTGCAGACTCAGCTGGGAACCTGTCCAACTTTGCCATCCTGCTCTTCTATTTAAGAATCTCTACAACCCAATTCAGCTTAAAGATAGAACTGCCTTCTGAGCCAATGCAAAACACCAGTCTAAACAGAGCTACCCACCCCCCAAATTATTTATAATGACAAATCTTCATCCTAACAGCCTTAATTTTTAATAAATATTACAAACTTAATGATCATCAAAAGAGGCCTTATAGCATAGAGAACTTGCCCTTAGAAGCAAGAAGACCTGGTTTTCAAGACTCACCTCTGCCACATGTGGCTATGTTCCCTGGAAAGTCACTTAACCTCTCAGTACCTGAAAAAGCTTTCCAAGATTAAGTTTCAGAATAAGTATTGACCTGTACTGGTAGAAGGATTTTCTGGGAGTTTACTACTCCAAGGAAATCATAAGTTTTACACCTCCCCACAAAAAGCAAATAAATATTCAAAATAAAAAGTAAAATATATAATCCCTCAGTATTTACCAAAGTTGAGGCAAATGAATGAATAAATAACAGAAAAACAAACAAATAAACGTCTTTGGTTCTATGTTCCCCCTTTTATGTATGACTGAAATTCCACTGCTGATTTAATACTGATTTTTAAGTCACTTCAATACCAAAATCCAAAAGTGTTCATGTAGATTGGCTAAATGTGTCTCCATCATTAATTCATTAAGTTCTTTGAAAATGCCTTCTCTGGTTTATAATTTTTGCTTTCAAAAGAAGTCAATTTTGCATTTTCCATGATCAATGTCTTAGAATATACCTAATAGAATAACATATACTCTCAGCTGGGTATAGAAATCTAGAAATCTATCTTGCCCTACAGGGAAGCAGGATGGGAAGGGGAAAACAAGGGGGGAGGTTGATAGAAAGAAGGGTGGATTGAGGTCAGAAGCAAAACTCTTTGAGGAGGGACAGAGTGAAAAGAGACAGAGATACAGAGAGAGAGAGAGAGAGAGAGAGAGAGAGAGAGGTAGGGAGGGAGAAAAGGAAGAAGAGGAAGAGGAAGAAAAGAAGAAGAAGAAGAAGAAGAAGAAGAAGAAGAAGAAGAAGAAGAAGAAGAAGAAGAAGAACAAGAAACAGGGGAAAAATAGGATGGAGGGAAATATCCAGTTAGTAATCATAACTGTGAAAAAAAATTACAGCAAGTTTCTTTGATAAAAGTCTCCTTTCTCCAACATATAGAGAACTGAGTCAAATTTATAAGAATACAAATCAATCTCCAATTGATAAATGGTCAAAGGATATGAACAGGAAGTTTTCAGACAAAGAAATCAAAGATATTTATAGTCTTATAAAAAATGCTCCAAATCACTACTGATTAGAAAAATGAAAATTAAAACAACTCTGAGGTATCACCCTACATCTATCAGATGGACTAATATAACAACAAAAAAAGGAAAAGGACAAATGTTGGTGGGGATGTGGGAAAATTGGAACATTAAACACTGTTGGTGGAGCTAGGAACTGATTCAACCTTTCTGGGGAACTAGCCCAAAGGCTATAAAATTGTGCATACTCTTTGACCTAGCAATACTACTAGTGGGTCTGTGTCCCAAAGAGATTTTTTTTAAAAAGGTAAAAAGATCTACATGTACAAAAATATTTATAACAGCTCCTTTTTTGTGGTGCAAAGAATCAGAAATTAAGGAGCCAAGATGGCAGAGTGAAAGCAGGAACTCAGCTGAACTCCTGCGTGAATTCCTTCAGAAACCTCTAAAAAGTGAATCTGAATGGATTTTAGAGTGGCAGAAACCACTGGGAGATAGGGAATGGCAGATTTTCAGTCCAGGAAAGTGCACATGTGGGACTGGGTAGGAGAAGCATGGAGCAGGGGCTGAACCAGCACACACCTGAGACTTGACATGAGCAGTGCCAGAGCAAGCCTGAGTGAGCTGTTTCAGCCACTGCAGGAGCAATTCCCAGACCTCTCACCACAGGAGAGATTTGTTGGAGGTGGGTTAAGAAAAAGCACAGGGCCTGCAGCAGTAGCAGCTAACTCTGGGGCTACCAACCCATAACCTGGGTATTTAAAAATCAACTGCCTGAGCTTCCAGGAGCCAAGATGGTGGAGTAAACCCTAGCTGCTCCACTCTTTCCCTAAGACCCTGAAAACCCAGAGAATATTGCCTCAGGGTAAAATCCTGAAATAGCCCAACTCTAGGCAGGATTGGGGGTCCTAGAGGAAGGGTGTGAGTGTGGGTGTGGCTGTGCCAAGGCTAAGGTGCAGGGCAAGAGCTGTTCCAACAATCTCTATCTCAGCTGACCAGCAGGAGATCTGACCCCCAGGAGGGTGGGGCCAGAAAGCACTAACACCAGAACCCCAGGTGTGCCTTCACACAGCCAGGGGAACCAGCAGACAGGGTGCTGCTGGCCACCAGCAGCTGAGTCTGCCTGAGTTTCAGCCTAGAGCCTGGGAGATGGAATCCTGAAGCACCTAGACCACCCCTCTCCCACACCTTACACTGTGAGTTTCAGAGTAACCTTGAGGCAACTTGAAAGCCCTGGCCTTGCCCTCAGTCTAGACATCCCAAGGACCCAGCACACAGAGCCAATAACCAGACCCCTAGATCCCAGCATAAGAAGTGTGGGTCAGAGCCCTGTATACCCCAGAAGCAAAAATCCACTTTAAAGGCCAGGAAATAAGCCATCACAATGGGAAAGAAGCAATTTCCAAGAAAAAAAGCAATTGAATTGTTTTATAGTTAGCAAGAAGAACCAGATTCACAAGAGGTCAGCATTGACCTAACTCTCTACCCAACTCTGAAACCTCAACAGGAATTATGAATTGGTCTCAAGCCCAGAAAGCATTCTTGGAAGAGCTCAAAAAGGATTTTAAAAGCCAAATTAGGGAGGTAAAAAATAAACTGACTAATTATTTTAAAATTAACACTTGCCAAAATAGAAAAAAAATTTACTGAAGAAAACAGTTCTTTAAAAAGTAAAATTTGTGAAATTGGAAAAGAGGTGCAAAATCTAACTGGGGAAAAGAACTCCATAAAAACAAAATCTGAACATATGGAAAAGAAACTTCAAAAATTAATCAAGGAAAATAATTCACTAAAAATTAGAATCAGTCAATTTGAAGCTAATGACTCTATGAGACATCAAGAATCAGTCAAACAAAACCTAAAGAATGAAAAATTAGAAGAAAATGTAAAATGTCTCATTGGAAAAACAACTGACCTGGAGAACAGATCCAGGAGAGATAACCTAAGAATTCGTGGTCTACTGCAAAGCCATGATGAAAGAAAGAGGCTAGACAACACCTTCCAAGAACTCATGAAGGAAAATTGCCCTGAGGCCCTAGAACCAGAAGGTAAAATAGTTATAGAAAGAATCCACTGGACACCTTCTAAAAGAGATCCCAAATTGAAAACTCCAAGAATTATTGTAGCCAAAACCCAGAACTATAAGATCAAGGAGAAAATACTGCAGGCAGCAAGAGAGAAACAATTCAAATATTGTGGCACCACAGTTAGGATCACACAGGACCTAGCAGCTTCTACATTAAAAGATCAGAGGGTTTAGAATATGATATTTTGTAAGGCAAAAGAACTCAGACTACAACCAAGCATCAACTATCCAGCAAAACTAAGCATAATCTTTCAGGCAAGGAGATGGTCATTCAATGAAACAAGGGACTTTTAGATCTTCCTGATGAAAAAGCCAGAACTCAGTGGAAAATCTGATCTCCAAATACAAGACTCAAGAGAGAAATAAAAAGGTAAACAGGGAAAACACACACATACACACACATAACTTGTTATTCAATAAGAGCAACCTGTTTACATCCCTATATGGGAAGCTTATACCTGTCAATATTGAGAATTGTATAATCATTGCAACATATAAAAGGGTTATATATAGAGAGTGTGGATAAAAACTAACCAAAGTGATGATTTAAAAAAAAAACCTATTAAAGGGAGCAAAGGAACTATAATGGGAGAATAGGAAAGGAGGAGGCAGAAAGAGGTAAATTATGCTACACAAAGAGGCATAAAAACATATTATAGTAGAAGGAAAGAAGAGAGGGAGATAAACATTTTATGAGCTTGACTCTCTGGTTTTGGTTCAAGGAGAGAATAACAATCAATTAAGTATAGGATTCTAACATGAAAAGATACAAAAACCAATTATAATTTAGGGAAAGAAGGGAGGGAGAGGAGCACTGTATAAGATTTACTCTCATTAGTTTTGATTCAAGTAGGGAATAACATACCTTGTTAAGTAGAAAAATCTATCACATCCTACAGGCACTGGGGGGGGAGGAAGGGAAAGAAAAAGGGCGGTTGCTAGAAGGGAGGGAAGAAGTAGTAAGGGGGAAGGGTAGGAAAAGGGAGAGGGGGTGATAGGGAGGGAATACAGAGGGAGGCAGTGGTCAAAAGGAAAACTCTTAAGGAGGATGAAAGGAGAAGGGAGAAGGGAGAAATAAAAGCATAAACAGGGGAGGGAATTGGAAAGACACAGTAATCATAACTGTGAACATGAATTTTAT
>CM053588.1:206681748-206695160 GCA_028646515.1 Pseudochirops corinnae | reverse complement strand
AACTCCCCCATAAAATGGAGGTGGATAGCAGGATGGATTAAAAACCATAATCCTACAATATGCTGTCTACAAGAAACACATCTGAAACAGGGGGATACACATAGAGTAAAGGTAAAAGGCTGGAATAGAACATATGCTTCAGCTAAAGTAAAAAAAAAAAAAAAGCAGGGGTAGCAATCCTTATCTCAGATAAAGCAAAAGCAAAAATAGATCTAATTAAAAGAGATAAGGAAGGAATCTATATCTTGCTAAAAGGCACCATTGACAATGAAGCAATATCATTACTAAACATATATGCACCAAGTGGTATAACATCCAGATTCCTAGAGGAGAAATTAAGGGAGTTAAAGGAAGAAATAGATAGCAAAACTATAGTAGTGGGGGATCTCAATCTCCTCCTCTCTGAACTTGATAAATCTAACCTCAAAATAAACAAGAAAGAAGTTAAGAAGATGAATAGATTGTTAGAGAAGGTAGATATGATAGACCTCTGGAGAAAACTGAATGGGGACAAGAAGGAATATACCTTCTTCTCAGCAGTACATGGTACATACACAAAAATGGACCATGTGCTAGGTCATAAAAAGTTACATTCTAGTGCAGAAAGGAAGAAATACTAAATGCATCCTTTTCAGATGATGATGATGCAATAAAAATTATATGTAATAAAGGGCCATGGAAAGATAGACTAAAATCTAATTGGAAACTAAATAATTTAATCCTAAAGAATGAGTGGGTCAAACAAGAAGTCATAGAAACAATCAGTAATTTCATTCAAGAGAATGACAATAATGAGACAACATACCAAAATTTGTGGGATGCAGCAAAAGCAGTTCTTGGGGGAAGTTTTAAATCTCTGAATGAATACATGAATAAAACAGAGAAAATAGAGATCAATAAATTGGGCATGCAACTCAAAAAGCTAGAAAAAGAACAAATTGTAAATCCCTAATTAAATACTAAATTAGAAATACTGAAAGCCAAAGGAGAGATTAATAAAACTGAAATTAAAAAAAAAATTGAACTAATAAATAAAACTAAAAACTGGTTTTATGGCAAAAAAAAAAAAAACAACAATAAAATTGATAGACCTCTGGTCAATTTGATTAAAAAAAGAGAAAGAAGAAAACCAAATTACCAGTACCAAAAATGAAAAGGGTAAATTAACCTCCAATGAAGAGGAAATTAAAACAATAATTAGGAATTATTTTGCCCAGTTGTATGCCCATAAATTTGATAATCTTAGTGAAATGGATGAATATTTACAAAAACATAAACTGCCCAGATTAACTGAAGAGGAAATAGAATAATACTTAAATAACCCCATCTCAGAAAAAGAAATTGAATAAGCCATCAATGAACTCCCTAGGAAAAAATCTCCAGGGCCAGATGGTTTTACAAGTGAATTCTATCAAACATTTTAAGAACAATTGATTCCAATACTTTATAAAATATTTGGGAAAATTAGAGAAGAAGGAGTCCTACCAAATTCTTTTTATGACACAAATATGGTACTGATACCTAAATCAGGAAGAGCCAAAACAGAGAAAGAAAATTATAGCCAAATTTCCCTCATGAATATAGATGCAAAAATATTAAATAAAATATGAGCAAAAAAACTACAACAACTTATCATGAGAATAATACACTTTGGTCAGGTAGGATTTATTCCAGGAATGCAAGAATGATTCAATATTAGGAAAACTATTAGTATAATTAATCATATCGACAACAAAACTAATAGAAACCATACAATTATCTCAATAGATACAGAAAAAGCCTTTGACAAAATACAACACCCATTCCTATTAAAAACACTAGAAAGTATAGGAATAAATGGAGTCTTCGTTAAAATAATAAGTAACATCTATCTCAAACCATCAGCAAGTATTATATGTAATGGGGATAAGCTAGAAGCACTTCCAATAAGATTGGGGGTGAAACAAGAATGTCTACTATCACTTCTCTTATTCAATCTGGTACAAGAAAGATTAGCTGTAACAAAAAGAGAACAAAAAGAAATTAAAGGAATTAGATTAGGCAGAGAAGAGACTAAGTTATCACTCTTTGCAGATGATATGATGATATACTTATAGAATCCTAGAGAATCAAGTAAAAATCTACTTGAGATAATAAGTAAATTTATCATAGTTGCAGGATATAAAATAAACCCACATAAACCCTCAGCATTCCTATACATTTCTAATGAAATCCAATAGCAAGAAATAGAAAGAGAAATTCTATTTAAATTTATTGTAGATACTATAAAATATTTGAGAATCTACCTGCCAAAACAAACCCAGGAACTATATGAACACAATTATGAACTACTTTTCACACAAATAAAGTCAGATCTAAATTGGAAAAATATCAGTTGCTCATGGCTAGGTTGAGGTAATATAATAAAAATGACAATTTAACCTAAATTAATTTACCTATTTAGTGCCATACCAATAAATTAGCCAGAAAAATTATTTTATAGAACTAGAAAAAAATATTAATAAAATTCATCTGGAAGAACAAAAGGTCCAGAATATCAAGGGAACTAATGAAAAGAAATACTAAAGAAGGTGGCCTAGCCAAACCAGATTTTAAACTGTATTATAAAGCAGCAGTCATCAAGAAATAATCAAGGCTGAGGAATAGAGTGATGGATCAGTGGAACAGATTAGGTACATGAGAGACAGCAGTCAATGACAATAGTAATATACTCTTTGACAAACCCAAAGACCCTAGCTTCTGGGATAAGAATTCACTATTTAAAAAAAAAAATTCACCATTTGACAAAAACTGCTGGGAAAACTGGAAAATAGTATGGCAGAAACTGGGCATAGACCAATATCTTACACCATATACCAAAATAAAATCTAAATGGGTGCGGATATAAAGGCTGAGACTGTAAGCAATCTGGGAGAGCAAAGAATAGTTTACCTGTCAGATTTATGGAGAAGGGAGGAATTTATGACCAAAGAAGAGATAGAGAGCATTACAAAATGCAAAGTGGATAATTTTGATTACATTAAATTGAAAAGGTTTTGTACAAATAAAGTTAATGTAACCAAGATTAGGAGGGAAGTGGAAAATTGGGAAAGAATTTTTACAACCAGTGTCTCTGATAAAGGCCTCCTTTCTAAAATATACAGAGAATCGAGTCAATTCTATAAGAATACAAGTCATTCCCCAATTGATAAATGGTCAAAGGATAGGAACAGGCAGTTTTCAGAGGAAGAAATTAAAGATATCTATAAACATATGAAAAAATGCTGTAAATCACTATTGATTAGAGAAATGCAAATCAAAACAACTCTGAGGTACCACATCTCACTGGTCAGATTGGCTAAAACAAAAAAACAGGAAAATGATAAATGCTGGAGAGGATGTGGAAAAATTGGAACACCAATGTATCGCTGATAGAGTTGTGAACTGACCCAACCATCCTGGAGAGCAATCTGGAACTATGCCCAAAGGGCTAATAAAAAAGTACATACCCTTTGACCCAACAATACCACTTCTAGAGCTGTATCTTAAAGAAATCATACAAGTGGGAGGAAGACCCATTTGCACAAAAATATTTATAGCAGCCCTTTTTGTGGTTGCTAAGAACTGGAAATCAAGGGGATGCCCATCAATTGGGGAATGGCCAAACAAGTTATGGTATATGAATGTAATGGAATACTATTGTGCTACAAGAAATTAGGAGCAGATGGACTTCACAATAACCTAGAGAGACATATAAAGTGATGCTGAGTGAGAACAGAACCAGGAGAACTTTGTACACGACTACAGACACATCATATGTGTGATGACTAACTTTGAGAGACTGCACTCCTCTCAGCAATGCAAGGTTATAAGACAACTCTAAAAGACTCATTACGAAAAGGACTATCACATCCAGAGAAAAGAACTACAGAGGCTGAATGCACATTGAAGCAAACTACTTGCTCTCTCTTTTGTGTTTAGTTTTGTTTTGTTCCTTCTTTCTCATTGTTCACTTCATTGGTTATAATTCTTCTTTACAACCTGACTAATGCTTAATGTGAAAGTATTTGTAGAGCCTATATTGGATTGCATGCTGTCGGAAGGGGGTTAGCGGGAGAAAATTTGAAACTCAAGGAATTGTGGGACTGAATGTTGTAAACTAAAAGTAGATGAACAAATTTAATGTATTAAAATTGAAGGAAAAAAAGAAAACCCTCAAAAAAGGTCGTGAAGAGTTGGATATGACCAAAAACAACTAAACAACAAGAACAGAATCTGGGCCTAGTCTTTGAATTATCAGCGCCTACCATACTGCCTTGTATACTATGACTTCTTGTTGTTCAGTTGTGTCTGACTCTTTGTGATACCATTTGCAATTTTCTTGGCAAAGATAGTGGAATGGTTTGCAATTTCCTTCTCCAGTTCATTTTACCGATGAGGAAACTGAGGCAAACAGTCACACAGAGTCACACAGCTAATAAGTGTCTGAGGCTGGATTTGAACTCAGAAGGATGAGTCTTCCTGACTTTGGGCCTGGCATTCTATCCATTGCAACACTTAGCTGCCCTTGTGTACTGTGATAGATTCCAGCAATACAAAAATAAAAATAAAGTACTCTTTCCCCTCAAAAAAAAAAAAGAATTGGAAATTGAGGGGATGCCTATCAATTAGGGAATGACTGAACAAGTTGTGGTATATGATTGTAATGGAATACTATTGTGATATAAGAAACGATGAGCACAATGCTTTTCGAAAAACTTGGAAAAATTTGCACGAACTGATGAAAAGTGAAGTGAACAGAACCAGGAGAACAGTGTACACAGTAACAGCAATATTGTACAATGATCAACTGTGAATGACTCAACTATTCTCAGCAATACCATGACAATTCTGAAAGACTTATGATGAAAAATGCTATTCACCTCAAGGGAAAGAACATCAGAATGTAGATTGAAGCATACTTTTTTCTTTCTCTTTATTTTTCTTGAATTTTTATGATCTGTGTTTTCTTTCACAACATAGTAATGTGGAAATATTTTGCATGACTGCACATGTATAAACCTATATCAAATTGCTTGCCTTCTCAATGAGGTGGGGTGGAAAGGCAGGGAGGGAAAGAATTTGGAACTCAAAATTTTTCAAAACAAAGGTTAAAAATTGTCTTTATATGTAATTGGAAAAAATAAAATATTAATTTAAAAACAAAAGAATATCCACCTCAAGGCACGGAATCATAGGAACACAGACTTAGAACAGAGAGGGGTCACTTTGTCCAACTACCTCATTTTGTAGATGAGAAGGCTGATGGTAGAGTTGCTTAAATGGGTATATATGAAAAAAAGATAAGCAAATATATTTGCCACCTATTCTAAAATGAAGCTCAAAATGGCACAACCAAGAAGAGAAACAGCTGAAAATGACCTCTGAGAGCCTTTCTTCATTTAAAAAAAATACATCTCTAACTTCCTGTTAGCATTATTCAGACTTTTTACAGGAAGATCTATGACCTGCAGCTTAATCTCTCCTCTGAAATCATTTCAAGTGAAAGGCACTCCACAGAGTGCTTTTGATTTCTGTGAAGGTCTCAGAGATGTCCTAGCCTATTGAAATATTACTGATTTCAAGGTTGTTGGTTTTTTAACATTTTCTAGGGACCTCTGAATGATCAAAAAAGCAGAAAAGCATAGTTATATGCAATCCTATATGCAGTCATTTGAATGTTATCTTCCTTATAGATTATAAATTCCTTAAGGGCAAAAAATGGTTTGGCCTTTCTTTGTGTCCCCATCACATAATGTAGTGCTTTGGCATGGAGTAGGTACTTAATAAATGCTTGCTAACTTGACCTGAATTGTGCAAAGGACATGGTCTCTCCCAAGAAACAACCTATATATAGTCAGACAGCCATGGAGTCAGAAAGAATTGGGTTCAAGTTTGGACTCTGATACTTTTTATGTGACCATAGGAAAGCCACTTAACCAGAAAATATTCATCTGAAGCCAGAAGGAATATCAGATCTTTGTTCCTCATAATGTTCTTCCTAATTCTCTCATTCTTGTTTTTCTCTTATTCTTTTTTTGTTGCTCTACTTTCTACCCCGCCCCGCCCTTGTCAAAACAGAAGGGATTGATAGAGATGGGTGAAGGAGAAAAATCACAGTAGTTAAGTGTGGACAAGGATCTTTTACTCCCATACCCCAAGGTCCACTAATGTTAACATACCAGGGGAATCCTTTTTTTCCACTTATGGAAAAATTGACTTGTACCTCCATTACGTTAATAGCCACCATTTTCTTTAATATGATTAATTCTGATGCACAAATGCTTGGTTTAAGAAGAGAGAAAAAAAGAGTGTATCCTTACTGGTTTTGTACTGCCTTTTTAATGGACAGTACAAAAGAAAGTGCTGTTCTAAATTGATACTCAGATATTACACTTTTGTTTAATTCATTTTCCAAATGTAAGCTGTCTCCTTATCCAACTACAACATAGTTTACTTTTTAAAATATAGAATAGAATTTCCCACAAAACACATATGTGTAAAACATTTCTCTGCTCAGAAAATGCTGTTCTGAATTTTAGCTTCTATACATGGAGGAGAAATATAGTTTCAGCCTATTAGAAAAACAAATGTGAAACAGTATCTTCCTTGTGGCCTGAAAAAAAAAAGGCATCCCCAGTTTGCATTATCTCCTTGAATTTATGAAGTTAAAGTAACAATGGGAATATTGATGAGGTCCAAGGAACAAACACAGAGCTATTGAAGTGCTCAGGCATATCTTGGCCACTATCAATTCTACAGTCTTCTACACTTGGATTTCAGAGGCTACATGAAAAAGCCAAGTGACATTTGGGTAATTGCTTTGCTCTCCAAGATTCCTGGGGGGAAATTACATATCGCATTTATTTGCTTGCCCAAATGTGAAACAAAAGTAACCTCAAAGGTCAGGACAAAGCATCTCTCCAGTTGGGATACAATTTCAAAGTTAATGTGAAAGAGCAGGCAGCCTGGCTATTGGGGAAGAATGAGGAGTCAGAGAGATAATTAGAGACCCACGTGGAGCAATAGAGCGCCATAGTTTGCCATGGTTGAAGCTGGGGCGTGTTTACAGAATCTAACAAATCTTGTGGTAAACATCAGGAAGTTTGAAGTTGTACTTGAGCTACAATTAAATCCCTTTAAGGAGGCGAACTTCACTCAGTATTGCTGATGAACTGATTGCTGTGGGCAGTAATTATAATTACTTTTTAATCCCCAATAACCACGTGTATCAAAGGATTTAAATAACATCCCATTTCTGGCTTTGGGCTTCAGGCAATACATGCAGAAGGTATCGGCATACAATTAGCCCTAATGAGCATCCAGAGAAGAGCTGGGGAAGCCTCTGACAGCACCCACAAACATGACTTGCAAGCTGATCGAGTCACTCAGATCCATAGATCTCACTGCTAGATTCTTAGAAAGGTACAACCACCTTTGGATGGTTAATTCGTTAACTATATGAAGTCAGGCTTGGAGTTGAGCACAAAGTACCACATGTAGCCCTAGTCTGCAAAGAGATCTCACTGCCAAGCTCTGCCAATTTGGCTCACACTGGCTCTCATTACTCTCTGCTGACTAAATGGATGAAAAGTGACAAATTCAGTCCCCTGGAGATTTCCAAATCATCATGTGGTTGGTATGATGTTGATGTGGCAGTGGGGAAAGAGCAGTAGTCATGGAGTCAAGACAGAAGTGGGTTGGGATCTTTTTTCCTAAATATGTTGAGGAAGAAAGTTCTGTGACCCCAGGCAAATCACTTAGGTCCTTTGAGCTTTACGTTTCTTCATTTATAGGGGGATAGTGACTGGATCTGTGATACCACTGGTGTAGAGAATTCCCTGGTAAAGAAATTCTCCTGACTGATGCAAGTCAGCTCCTTCTCTTCAACTTCCATGTGGGCCAGCTCACCCCTACTTTGGCCCTCCACCCCCAGGGAGTCACCAAATTGGGGCAGAATTTATGAGGACCCTTTATGGAATTTAGCTCCAATGCAACTCAAGTCATATACCAGCCTCTGCCTTCGCGCAGCAGCAGAGATTACAGGCATGCATTACCACTCCCAGCCAACTTCAAGTTTTAAAGATTTGCCTAGAACACGGAGAAGGTCAATAACTTGCCCATGGTCTCATAGCCATTATAGCAGGACTTGAATTCAGATCTTTTTGGCTTCCAAGTTAATTGTTTATGCACTATAATACCCTGTCTCATTCTTCATCTGTAAAAGAGAGCAATTACCTGTCTGTAGTACATGCCTCCTAGGAATATTATGAGGTCCAACAGTGTTGTATGGCAACCAAGAAAGCTACCATAATGTTGAACTGCACTGAGAGAGGCACAGTATGCAAGAATAAAGATGTGATAGTTCCATGACACTCTACTTTTGTCAGATTATATTTGGAGTATTGAGTTCAGCCTCATCCACCTTCAGTTTGGTAAGAAAATAAACAGGACAGTGCCCAGAGGAGGATAACTATGATGGTGAGGTCTATATGAGTATTGGTTGAAGAAACTGGGAATGTTTAGCCAGGAAAAGAGAAACCGAGGCAGGGAGAGGGGGAATGAAAGCTGTTTTCAAACATTGACAGCTGGTGCAGTGTATAGGGTGCTAGAACCAAAGTCAGGAAGATTTGAGTTCAAATCCAGATGCAGACTATGTGATCTATGCAATCCTAGCAAGTCACTTAATCTCTCTCTCTCTCTCCATTTCTTCAATTGTAAAATCAGGGTAATAATAGTACCTACCTCTCAGGCTTGCTGTGAGACTAAAATGAGATAATTTTCAAACGTGAAAGTACTACATAAAGACTGCTGTTGCGGTTAGAAGACTATCAAGTAGAAGAAGGATTATCCTTTTTCTGCTTGGACTCAAGGAGGAGAAATGGACGTAATAAAAGATAAATTTAGCTTTGATGTAAAGAAAACTTCCTAACAATTAGTACTGTCCAAAAATACAGTGGGCTACCCTGGGGGAAGCAACCTCCAAGACTGGAGGCCTTGAGTAAAAGCCAAATGAATACATCTCAGGTATGTTATAGAAGGGATTCTTTCAAGTAAGGGTTTAATTGCATGACCACTCAAGTCTCATCCAACTTTGAAGTTCTATAATTCTGGCAATTTGTATAAAGTGCTCCATAAGCCTTAACGTGCTATATAAATGTCAGGTATCATCATTTGATCCATGCTCCATGTGAGTTTCTTCAGTCTAATATACTATCACTTAGTCCATAGTCCATAGGTCCTGAAATCTCCATTCTATGGCAGCTTGACTGCTTCATGTTGGCCACTAGATTGACCATGTATGACCAAGAAGGTCCAATAAGCTAAGTCAAAACAATTGAAAGTCAAAGTGAAGAAAGGAATAATTCAGCACATAATTCATATTCATTTTTTAAATCATTTCTCTTTCCCAAATTATCCAGTGAAATTAGCAGCCAGAAACAGGTTTGGGGTATTATTTAAAGCATCACCCATAATTCTGTCTGCTATGGTCCCAACAGGTCAAATGTAGGACCCTCATCATATTCCAAAGGGACCTTTTCCATGACAATCATGTTTGCAGCCACCATAAGAGGATAGAAGATGGGGAATGGACCCATGATTTCACTGATGTAGAGAACTTCCAGTTAAGAAAACTGCTACCATTGCAGGGTTTGCCTAGAGTCCTAAGTGGTTAAGTGACTTGACTTACTAGGATCATAAAACTTTTATGTTATCAAAGGTAACATTTAAACCTAGGTCCAACTCACCATCTACTACTTGTAGATTTTCTGAGCATTGTACAGAAGAATGAAGAATATAGGACTTGGGTCAGAATGTCTACACATGGTTGCTATGAGGATCATAGGAGAGAATGGATGTAAAAGCCCTTTAGAAGCCTATTAGAAATGTCAGTTATTCATATTCCTCCATAAAAGATCTTCTATGATAAGTAGAGACCTTGATTTCCTGAAGACCATGATGATATAACAAAAACAACTAACATTTATGTAGTACTTATTATGCACCAGGCACTGTTCTGAATGTCTTACAGTTATACCTTATTTGATCCTCACAGGAGGAAGTAGATATTACTATTATTATCTCCAATTTACAGATGAGAAAACAGAGGCAAAGGTTAAGTTTCTCACTCAGGGTCATATAACTAGTAAATAACTGAAGGCAGATTTGAACTCAGGTCTTTCTGACTGGACCCACCACATTAAATACCAAGAGACTCATGACAAACCAGAAAGTTGGCCAATAAGAGATCATTCGTTTGGCCTTGATGACCTATAATTATGATAATCATCCTTATTATAATCATTCTTATTAATAGCAGAAGGTCAAGGATGATAATAATGTGTTCTATTTGTATAGTCTTTTGTACTTTTCAAGATATTTGTATATGTATTCTCTTGGGATCTTCATAATCTGGGCAAGTGGCTATTATTACATACCCAGTCTTTCAAATGAAGAGGAAGTTGAGCTACAGAGAAGTTTACTAAGTTATACAAAGTTCCATGATCCAGTTAGTAGCTGACCTGGGACATCCACGCATCTTGACTCCAAAGATGGCCTGTGGCTTCTCTCCAAAATAGCACACTGCTCTCTATGGTCTTACTCAGAAACTTCTGGCCCTGATAAAAGGAAAGGGACAGAAGAGGCAATGACTGGGTAGATTATTTTCATACAACACAGACTTCTGGAGAGCAGTTCTTCAGATAGACCATTCACATAAGTGGCAACCCTATAATTGCTTGATATTTCAGTTTTCTACCTCACTTTGGCAACCATGACCTGGTTTTAGTTCAGCTCTCTAGACCATGCCCTGGGTCTTCCTTTGCCATGTGCTTTAAGCAAGTCTATCATAAAATTGGCAGAGTGTGGCTGTATCTTCATAGCCTCAAAACATCCAGATGGAAAGTGAAAAATGCCATCAACCATATGGATACTTCATGTAGAAGCTGCCAAAAATGTCTCCAAATATCAGGAAACATCTGGGTGGTTGGCATCATAGAGATGCAGTATTACAATGATTAAATTTGTTACCTATCATCCAACTGTTTTGAAGGCAAGTACATCCAGTCAATAAGAGCCAACCAAGCTCATTCAGACTAATAGTGAGTAAAGGGGAGGGGAGAGGCGGAGAAGAGGCAGGCAGGCTACAGATGATCCAAACCCACCCACATGGATTGCAATCCCCTATAACATCTGGCATTCTGAGAAACTCCAATATTCCAACCTCCCGCCCTATGACTCTCAAGCATCATGCTTATTCCTAAAAAACTAAATTTAGTGTTTGCTTAAGCAAATAATTAAATTTATAATACCAGGATATTCAACTTAGGAGAAGAATTTTAACAGAAACCCCCAAGCTCTATATGCATAAAAACACTCATACAACATACATTCCAAGTATATTGCCTGAAGCTCATATGCAACTGCACTGCCTGGGCTGTAGTATTTGAAGCCTTCCCCAACCCCCACCTCCAATTCTTCTATCAAGTTTCTGGAGCTCCTGAACTGAAAGACTAAAAAAAATTATGTACTTTAAGCCAGAAATAAGCCTTTAAGGGAAAAAAAAAGGCTTGAGGGTTTCATCTAGCACCATTATTGTTATTGTTGTTTGGTCAAATCAGATACTTTGTGACCCCATTTGAGGTTTTCTTGGCAAAGATGCTGGAGTGGTTTGCCATTTCTTTCTCTAGTTCATTTTACAAATAAGGAAACTGATAAAAACAGAATTAAGTGACTTGCCCAGCGTAACGCAGTTACTAAGTGTCTTAGGTCACATTTGAACTCACAAAGCTGAGTCTTCCTGACTCCAGGACAGACATTCTATCTACTGTACCACCTAGCTGCCCTGGTACCATTTTATAAACTTCTGAAAAACACTCCGTATTATTTTACAATGCATTTTTTAAAAAAGGAAATTAATATCTTCAAGAAAATAAGACAATTTGCATTTGTCTCTATTTGTCATTCCCCGCCTCCCTCCCTCCCACCACCCAAATTATGGCTAGGTTTTATGAATTCATTTCTTAATCCTTGAAATGAACATGACTGATTCTAAAAAAAAAAAGCAATACTTCCCTCACCACCCATTCATTCAAAGACCTGAGAGGGTTAATTACAACCTCTACAACTTGTCAAACTCATGCACAGGGTTTCAGACATTTAAACTTTGACCTCATGTGGTAGTTGCCCTTCAACATGATTCATTTTATTTTTTTTCCAAGGTCTAATCTTTCACCTTTTTCAGACAACCTGTAATTCTGGTCTCCTACCTCCTCTAAAATTATCCAAGTGCTGCTGTCTGCCTTCAAGAAAGATTTACTGAGTGTAATAGCAGAAGCATTGAAGGTCAGCTGAAAAGCTCCCAGACTTTCTGCCTGGGGACAGTGAATTCCTAAATAATTCCAGCAGTCCACTGGCTTAATGACTGGTTTGAGTCAAATGATGACAGGCAAACTACTTTTTGGTAGTAAAAAAGTTTGTGTCTCCACTAAAGAGAATTCTTCTTGTGAAACCCAGTTTGAAATGAAAATAACTTGTAGTTTAACAGAGTAAATCTGAGTGGCTCCTTACACTCCCTTAAAATCACATGCAAAGTAGATTTGGCTTTGTGGGTTTGCTTGTTTGTTTTTTGCATTTTTAAAATGCCCACATCAAGTTTAGTTCTTATTCCATTTCTGGCAATTTTCCTTATTAGAAAATATCTCTGTGGCCAACTTTCTATCTTGCATTAAAAATTTATATCCTAATTTCAGCTAAGCCGTTTTTAGGGTTCAGTCCAGGAATAAGGTTAGCATTCATAAGCTTTGTCAGCTGGAAGCATCTTCTCCAGCATATTCAAAGGAAATGCCTTATTGAGTCCTCTTTAAGCCCTTCCTCAGGTCACAATGCCCATTGCCCATCCCTGTGGCTTACCCAGCCTCTCTCCTGACTTAATCATGAGAATGTCCCCAGGGCTTTTTAAGAATCCCATGATCAGCATCCATTCACACCCCACCCCTCCAACCCTGCACAGCCTTCACAGATCTGGACACCGGCCCCCCAAAATTATTCAGATTATTATTGTACTCCATTGACACACATTACTTAGAGTTGACTATCTCAACAATAACTGGACTACCCTCAATTATACAGGAAGTCATTGGCAGAGAAACAGATGTTTCATTAGGCACTGGCCTTGCTAGTAGGATTTCAGTCTGAATTAGAGAAAAGCTGGGAAAAATAAGTTAGAGACTGTAAACAATGGGTTGAATCCTATAATAGTAATGTAACTTGATCCCTTTGTATTGGCAAAGCTAACAGGTACTTAGCACTTAGTAATTAATCAAGCCTCTGTTAAAGAAACAGAAGGTATGAACCCCTGTTGCTGATGTAACAGGAAGGGGTTGAAACAGGAA
>CM053588.1:206662457-206681248 GCA_028646515.1 Pseudochirops corinnae | reverse complement strand
AACAGGAAGGAGCTAATACATGTGTATATAAGGAGAAGCCCCTGCTGGGTCAGACAGATCTTCTTGGAGCCAGGTTCTAGAGCAGTGGTTCTCAACCTTCCTAATGCCGTGATCCTTTAATACAGTTCCTCATGTTGTGGTGACCCCCAACCATAAAATTATTTTCGTTGCTACTTCATAACTGTAATTTTGTTACTATTATGAGTCATAATGTAACTATCTGATACGCAGGATGTATTTTCATTGTTACAAACTGAACATAACCCACAGGTTGAGAACCGCTGTTCTAGAGGCTGAGGAAGAGAATTCTCTCCAGGCTGGAGAGAATGATTTTTATTTTGCAAACCTGGATGAAGTGATTTTGATTCTGGGAACCAGCTGAAGCTTCTGCTGAGTCCGAGGGCCAGCCAAGCTGCTGAGAATTTCTGAAGACCAGTTGGAGCTGCAGAAGACTGAGGAAGCATGACTGAAGTGCCAGTATTTTGTCTGTTTGTGGCTTTATTAACCCTTGACTTCCCGGGAACAGAGACTGTGAAGGATTTCAGGTGGACTGGGCACTGTGAGCTTCAGTGTGGAACAGGAACTGCATGGACAGCTGGCCAAGGAGTTGGGAGCCATCTGCCTTTGAACCCAGGTGACAGTTTGGTGAATTCAGGTAGAAGCTGGGACCATGGAAGGGGAACCATGAAAGCTGAAAACTTTCCCTAAGTCAAGCTGAAAGAAGACTTTACTTGGATACTATGTACCGAATGAGAAGGTTATGATTTACTTGTGACTGAGAGCTGGACAGCCTGTGTATTTTCTGATGATTGAATAGTGAATGATGACTGAATAGTGACTGATTTGCAACTTAGTGTGCCCCATGAGTAGAGAACTTTGACTTCTGTATTTTGTGACCCTAAGGATGATTGAATGATTGAGTTGATTGAATGATTGAGTTACTAAGTGATTGATTGACTAAATGATTGTACTTTGTTCAAGACTATATGACCACTAAGGTGAAAAATATGTGGCCATTTTAGTGATAAGTTGTTGTGAATGCTATATTTTGATTTTCTGTGATAACTTATAACATTGTGAATGCTGTGCCTTGATTTTCTTTGAATATTTTGTTCTGATTTGTTATTGAATAAACAGAGAGTTCACTATGCTATATAATCAGAACCTTGAAAGCTGTTCACAGCAGCCATCTTCTGGAAAGCTGCTCATGCTTGGTTTTACAAATCCCTACAACTTATAGATGTGTTTTAGAGTTTGAATTCTGGGAGAAGATAATTCTTCTTTCCATCATTTGGACAAAAGGTAGATGATGTGGTTTATAAAAAAATGGCTTCATGTCCCTTCTCTTGATATGTTTGGGTACATGCTCAGACTCACTCAACCTCTCAGCACCCCAAGAGACTCCCTAAGACTATAATATATAGAGGTACTAATCTGTATTTGTAAAGGAAGTTCCTTACTGAGAGGTCAAGTAAAAAAGTTATTTGGATAAAGTTCTTCATATTAGTCTTTCACTAGCTTCCTATCAGATCTAAACTTCTATAACATGAGTAGAATAAGGATCCAGTCCAGAGATAGGGAACCTTTGACCCCAGGGTCACATGTGGCCCTCTAGGTCCTCAAGTGTGACCCTTCAACTGAACCTCTGAATTCCAGTCAGTATCTCACTAAACACTGACTGAGTGCCCCAAAGGACCTCTTCATTTATACGATGTACTTACTACAACAAACATAATGCCTCTCTTCAAGAGGCTTAGCGCTGGTTTTCTTCCCATTCATTCTCCTGTTCTTTTCTTCAGGCTTCATTTTAATACTTTAGATGATGGAGAAATGGTTTCCCATACAGTACTGGGTTTTTACTCTGTATCTGGAAAGAATCTCAAGGGAGGCTGCTGCTTGTGTAGTTCAGAATTTTAAAAATTTCTCATAATGTCATTTTAGCTTCTTTTCTTCATCTGAATTGTTACAACTTCAGGTTCAAGGGGTCAGCTAGGGGTCTCAGAAATATATTTGCCCCCAAGCCCTCCTAAAGTCTCTCTTATGGTTTGTTTTAACTGCCTATTTTCTATTTAGCGTGATTCATTCCTTTACAACTTAATTGTATGCTCATATTCAAATTTATAGACATAAAAATGTACATTTATGAACAAATTATTTTTGTTATTGTGCCAAATTGCCTCTCTATTACTTCTTTGCTTTTTCTTCATATGGATGAATTAATACTTAAAACATACATTTAATAAATAAATAAACAAAAGATATAATTAATACTTAAAACATACATGCAGTACAGGGTATACCTGGGCAGCTAGGTGGTATGGTGGAGTGTTGGGTCTGAAATTAGGAAGACTCATTCTTATTAGTTCAAATCTGATCTTAGACACTTATTAGCTGTGTGACCCTGGGCAAGTCATGTAACCTGTTTACCTCAGTTTCCTCATCTGTAAAATGAGCTGCAAAGGAAATAGCAAACCGCTCCAGTAACTTTGCCAAGAAAACTGCAAATGGGGTCATGAAGAGTTGGACATGACTGAAAAAAACAACTAAACAACAATAACATCAGGCTACATGTAAAAGAAAACATTATTGGTCTTCAAAACATGGAGTCATTTTCCTTTTGTGTTTTGAGTTGCTAATGCAATTTGAGGAGTATAATTATTGTTGTTAAATATGCTTGCTGGGTTTTGTTGTTGCTGGTGGTGGTGTGGTTTTTTTTTTTTGTTGGTTTGTTTGGTCCTATGATTTCACTGGAATGAAGATATTGCAAATAAGTAACTCCCTGTACTAATACAGATCAGAAATTATTCGACTGATTATGGTCTCTGAGAATTGCCTGGGGGCATAGAGCGATCACTTGACTTGCCCAAGGTCACACAGCCAGTGCATGTCATAGATGGAACTTGAATCCACATCTATCTGATGCCAAGGTCTACTTTCTTTCCACCATGCCACAGTGCCTCTCAAATAAGTTTCTTCCTCATTTTTCTCCTTTCATTCAAGCTTCTTTCATCCTTCAGTCTGATTATTAAACCCTTGTCCTTCTTTTCCTCCCTCCTCAGATTAAATTTCTCAGAAGCCTCTCCCAAATACTAAATCAGAATTTCCTGTTCAGCAAATGCCACAATCACTCACATTCTGCAGAGCATTTGCCATCTATCTACAATAGCATCTGCCTTACAAAAACAAACTCAGAAATATTACTTTTGTTGTTATTATTTTTTTGGCTTCCTCAGATGCTCTGGATTTATTGCCCCATTAATATGATCTGATCCCATTCCTCATATTTTTTGTAGTTGACCCTTTCATCTATTCACAGATACAATTGCTTTCCTTCAAAAATGGAAATAAATCTGCCCAAACTAGAGATGAAGTTAAAATTTATTCCTTTAGTTGACACTCACTGGTTAGTCTCTCACTTTTTTTTAAGCCTAAGATGACTTTGCACATCATCTATCTCTATGTTGTTACTTGTTGGTGTGTTCATGGACAGTCAATACCCACTGGTAATTTTAAAACAGTTCAATTCTCATTTGTTATATACACATTTCATCACCATGTTTGGTATATTTTCCATTTATTTTCTAAAGTTGAATTTTAAAATGTATCTGGATTAAACAATTTATTCTCAACCATTCTTAAAGTTTTAATAAGTAACAATCGAGTAAATTCTAAAAACAATTTTTTTTAAAAATTGCATCAAATCTAATAGTAACATAAGTAAAAATTCATCTTTTACTATGACTACCTATAAGTTATTATTTAGTGGCTGATGAAACAGAAGTTACTTGAGTGTCCATGCTCATAAAACTTCTCAAAAGTTTGATTAACTTCATATTCAATATCAGAGGCTGTATCACACAGAAGTTAGAGAATTGGCCTCAGAGTAGCAATGCGGAACATGGACTATTCATAAAATACCTTTCACTCTTTCTACATGACTAGCCCCCATCCATCTCCAGGCA
Source organism: Pseudochirops corinnae (assembly GCA_028646515.1). Taxonomy (NCBI): domain Eukaryota; kingdom Metazoa; phylum Chordata; class Mammalia; order Diprotodontia; family Pseudocheiridae; genus Pseudochirops; species Pseudochirops corinnae. The sequence continues at coordinate 206,677,286 of CM053588.1, read as the reverse complement.
CACGTATCTTTCATTACATCTTTTCCAATGCTTCTTGAACATTTTCCTTACTGGTAATAGGCTGAAGCATAATTTTGACCATCATGGATCTCTCCATGACCCCATGGTCATCCAGAATTTTGGTTCTTTGTAGATTGAGGTATTATATGGCTTGCAACCATATACTATTAATAGAAGAATATTTTCTTATTCCTAGGAAAATTCTAATACAGATCATCAAAGAGATAGTAAGGTCTAAAAAGGGAAATGGTGAATACAAAGAGCCAGTATAGCTTCATCAATAACAAGCCATGCCAGAGTAACTTCATTTTTTCTTTTTTTTTTATGATTACTAAACTAATAGATGATGAGAATCCTGTGGATGTAGTCTAACCTAGATTTCAACACAACTTGTCACACACAAAAAAATCCCTCCTACTTATCTTGTACAGAGGATAGAGAGATAAAGATTACACAATAATACAATTAGTTGGATGCAAAACTGGTTGTATAAACAGATTCAAAGAGTATTTGCTAATGGGTCAGGACTTCTCCAGTTCAGTACCCCCAAGAAGCTGTGTTTGGCTTTTATGCTTTTTTTTTTAATCAATAACTTGGATTAGAGAATAGATATTTATAATCTATTTATAAAGTTTGCAGATGACCCAAAGCTCAGAGGAATAGCTTAGGCATTAGATGACAGTGATAGTTTAAAACATTTGGACTAAATCTCATAAAAATGAAATTCAATACAGAAAAGGTAAAATCGTATACTTGTGTACAAAAACAATTAACTTCATAAGTATAAATGGGGAAGCATGGAAAAGCATTTTGGAAAAGATCTGGGGGTTTTAGTGAATTCCCAGCTTAACACGAGTCAGCCATCTGATATGGCAGTCAAAAAAAATTAATGTGGTTTTGGTTACATCAAATGAAGAATAGCTTCCAGGAACAGGGTGGTATTAGTCCCACTATATACTGCCCTCCTCAGACCTCATCTGGAATACTGTGATAAGTTCCACGTGCCATGGTTTAAAAAGGGTATTACTAAGCTATAGTGTGCAAAAGAGAATTGAATCCACATCATATGAAGATCAGTAGAAGGAATTGGGCATGTTTACCTTAGAGAGAAAAAAAAAATCTCCAAGGGCCATTATAGCTGCTTTAAAGTATTTGAAGGACTGTCATGTGGAGGGAGGGGGGAACTAAATCTGTTTCATTTGGCCCCCAAAAGTAGAACCAGGAACAATGTGAAAGTTGCAAAGAGGCCAATTTAGGCTTAATGCCAGGAAAAAACTTCCTAGCAATTGGAGCTGCCCCAAAGTGGACTAAGCTGCCTGGAGAGGCGATCCCCACTCCTTGGAGGTCTTCCAAGTAGAGGCTGCAGGACCATTTGGTGGGTATGTTTTATTGGAGATTCCTTCGTGTATGGGCTGGATTAGATAGATACTGAGGTTCTTTGTAATTCTCAAATTCTGTGATTCTGTTATTGTTTTTTATCAAGATGGATTTTTGTTTCCAGAGATGCTTGGGTTATTGAAAACTTTGTGCAATTTCCCTAAAGCAATTCAGCTTGCTTCCTTCCTTCCTCCTAATTCCATTTGAATGCCAGGTAATCATTTCTTTGTAGTGTCTGTTTCTTATATACTTACTGACACACCAGGTCTATGAGCTAGCCATCTAACCGCATATTATGGCCTGGACAGAAAGCATTGTTTGACCACTTTTTTTCCTGGGTGGACAATTAGTCTGGACTCTTGGAATGACTATGGATCTTTTTTGCAGGCTCCTCAGTGTTCCAGTAGTTGATGCAACTGGCACAAACCAAAGTGTCAAGGAGACTATCTCAACATTCAGACTCTGTATTAGACATACTCCATAACAGATGCGAATTTCTTGAGTGAGCACACATCACCCTGTTTTATGTTTTACTAAGAGCTATTGTAGAACCACCTCAAACCAACACATAAGAGGAGATTGTTAAATTCTCAGTATGAGCATTTATATCTCAGAAATCAGCAAACGCTACAAATCAAGACTTGATTTAGTGTTTCATTGATTGTATAGACTTAATAAAGTGATGGAGAAAATGTTAATAAGGCAGATAAAACTTAAAAGTTTGTCATTCAGATTTTTTTCCCCCAGAGAGCCAATTGCTAAACATTTCCCAGCATACCACTGGTTTCTTTTGATATCAATAATCAGAAAATCATTGAACAAAGTTGCTTCTGTTGCTATATCCTTCAAGGAATCTTTTATGATGTGGAGACATCTTACTAGAGGAAAGCCTTTTAGGATGTGGAACAACAAAAATGTCAAGCCATAATAGAGAACATCAGTAAGATGTAACCAGCTTTTGTGATTAAAAAAAACCAAACAAGTCAAACTAGTCAAACGGTGGCTATTTGGCAACCATACCTACATATATAATGCCAGTCCTCAGCACCATAACTAGTCAATATTTTTGCCAAAGGCAAGAATATAAAATTGTGCACCCACACACTATCACTCTGCATCCTTAGGATTTTAGGTACATATATACCTAATCTTTCTTTCCTTTATTCTTTATGTTTTGCACATCTGTGGCAAATGTCTCTTTTGCATCACCCTTGTTAGGGCTCTGCCAATTCTTATCTCTCTGCCTCTGCTCATGCTGTTTGCTCAGCCTGGAGGGGCTGTTCACCTACTTCTTCCCTACTCCCCACTCCCTAATCTATCTAAATTGTATCCTTTGTATACTGACAAAGTCTTGGATAGAAGAAAGACCTAAATTCAAGCCTTGACTTATACTTAGGCTCAAGATCAAGAGAACCTTTCAGACCAAGTCCTCAGGAAAACCCCAATGAAGCTGACTTTGGAGTGGTGTGGTTTGGACAAGAAGCAAGAAGGACATAATTCTGGGACTGGGTAAACAACCTGGGGCCTAGGGCTAAAACCTGGCTGCTGCCTCATTTTATACCATCTGTCAAGTTAAAAATAGTTTTTTTACATTTTTTTAAGTGAAATTTTATAATGTACAAACCATTTTTAGCTGCTGGCTGTATAAAGGCAGGCAGGACTTGCTCTAACCCATAGGTTACAGACCCTCAATTGTAATGGTAATGGTAGTTTGAAGATCTTCCCTGCTCCTTAAAAAACCTAAGGGAATTTGCCGACCTTTCCTGATTCAAAGATTTTCTCTGTCCCCTAATAGGCTAAATGTAATCACATGGAGCCTATGGTGGGAGGAGCTTGCTGAAGGGTGGAGCAGAACCTACAGGAAACTGGCAGTCAGATGGTGGAGGGAAGAGAGGACACACCCAAGCAGACAGCTAGGCTTGTGCATTTTGGTTTGTGGGAAGGGTAAAGGATGATGTGGCTGTCTGTGTTGTTATGATATATTAACTTCTTTGCTACCATGGTGAATTTGGCTTTCAGTTTTTCTGGTGTCTGAATAAATGTTTTGCTTCTGTCTTCTATATGGAGAGTCTGTTAAATTTTGTGATTGAGAACTATGCCTGCATTTTCACAGTTGCTGTGAATATTGCATTCATGCTACACCAATCTAGTCTAATATCATTATTTTTTAGATGAAGTAAATGATTTGCCCAGGGTCACCTGAGTGGTATTTAGTATAACTGAGAATCAAACTCTATTCCTCTGATTCTAAATACAGGAATCTTTCCCCCACAGCATAGTAATTACTAGCTGTGTGACACTGGGCTATTCACTTAACTTGACTGCATTTCAGTTTTTTCATCTGTTAAATGAAGATAATATTTCTCCTCCCTATCTTGCAGGGTATTTGAGTGGGGGGAAGGGTGTTTTGTTTTTTGTTTTGTTTGTTTTACTGGACTTATTATTTTATTGGCAGAGAAAGCTCCTGGTGAAGATCTGTCATTACTTGTGCAAATTGGTGGATAGAGTACTGGGCCTGAAGTCAGAAAGACATGCATTCAAATCCAGCCTCAGACACTTCCTAGCTGTGTGACTCTGGGCAAGTCTCTTAACCCTGTTTAATTCAGTTCCTCATCTGTAAAATGACCTGGAAAAAGAAATGGTAAACCACTCGAGTATCTTTTCCAAGAAAACCCCAAATGGGGTCACAAAGAGTCAGTCACAACTCAACAACAACAAGAACAGTTGCCTGGGCATCTGAGAAGTTAAATGACTTTCCAAAGACCACCTCGCCTGCATGTGTCAGAAGAGGGACTGTGACTCCCTCCATCTTGGGACTCACGGTCCACAGGTTTACTATAAAAGAATACTTTGTAAACCTTAAAGCACTAAATAAAGGTAAGCTATTACCTACCCATTCCTAGAGATTAACTAAAATGCCACTTCTATGAAGCCTCCCCTGATTATGCTGAGATGCAGTGAGTCTGTCTCTCTGTCTCCCCCCTCTCCTTTGTCTCTCTCTCTGTCTGTCTCTGTGTCTCTGCCTCTCTCTGTGTCTTTCTCTCTCTCTCTCTCTCTCTCTCTCTCTCTCTCTCTCTCTCTCTCTCTCCTATTGTATTTATGTTGCCCCCACACACTCAGAACATAATTCCATATTATACTGTAGGTCATTACTTTCTAATTGTTTCATGTATGTTAATCTTGCCTCACTGTAAGGTACATGAAAGAAGAGACTGTACCTTATCTTGTTCTTCTTTTGTATCTATGACAATGCCTGGTTTATTTCTGATAGATATCTTTCTAAAATGAGCTACACATTTCTTAAATGTGGTATACTGAACATAATTTAACCTTTCTTTGAAGATTTAGGATAATGAACTTCAATTATTATACTCTACTAAATGCAACAGTGCCCTGAAGGGCAACTGAGACATGTACAATTGTCTGCTTCACTATTAAGTGGTCCCCAGATGACTGATATTTTGAGTTATTATCACTGCTGTTATAATCTGTCTTCCTTCTTATCTGTCACTTCTCACTGATGTCAAAATACCTACCCCCCAAATCCCTCTCCACCCTCATAATATTATGTTTCTAATCTGATGCAGGTTAGGAAACAAGATAAAGAAGCTACTTAAAATTATGCCTAAGATAAGTGTAAATGTTTTTGAATGGAGCATGAGTAGTTTCCCTAAAGAATAAAAGTTCTTGAGTTTTCTCACCTGTTTAGACCACTCAGAAACTTTGCCTTTTTTTCCTGCTTCCTAGATGGCTAAAGTTACTAGAAACCTGATTACAAGAGAAATGGTGCCTCACTGTATTCTAGATATACAAATATCATAGGCAGTGACATACATCATCAGTAAAGCATACGCACTAAATTTTTCCCCCTATAGTGGTAATAGATATGCTTTGATCCATCCATCCTCTCACCTATATAGTACCTCTACAACCAATAGGGTGCATTCATAACACAGCTGCCTTGGAGAGAGGGTTTAGTCTATGGTCATAGAACAAAGAAAAACTAAGTGACTTTTGGAGGAAAGGAATCCATGATTTGGTTGTTATTTAATAACATTGGTCCTCTAAACAACTGAGTTAACTAGCTGTTATCTCCACACAGTGTCATTATTTCTGGGGATGAGAATTAAAAGGATTTAATTATCCATTCTTGTCATAAAGGCTAGGATCACATATTTCCAGAATATCAGAGTGGAAATGGTCCTTCAAGATCATTTAGTTCAGTATTCTCATTTTTCAGACAAGGAAACTAAAACCTTGAGAATTTAAATATTTCTAGTAAAGTCACGTAGCTGCTAAGTGGCAAATTTAAATAAAAGAGATATCTAAATTTGACTTTCATATCAATCTAATTGCCCTACAGAATTGTATGTATGTGTATGAATAAGTATTGGATGGGCATCAGGCAGAATTGTCAGTATCTTGATACTGATGACTCCCAGGGTCCAATGACCTTGAACACATTAGGGACTCAAGAGGTGATTCCAAGCATGAAGCTGTCATTGACTCTGTAACAAAGAGTCATCATTGTCAGGCTTTTTGGTGTTCTATGAGCCTAAAAACTCAGGCAGCTTAAAGCACAACCCAATGCACAAAACTTTTTCCTGGATACACCACAGGAAGAAATAAAAGTAAAAATAGTTAGGGAAAGTCACCAGGGAGACTAATCTCCCTAGAGCCACACTGCTAAACCATGAGGAGGTCCTACTGATTTCTCCTGCTCACCTTTCTTCAAACACACTTAGCTCTACAGCTACAGTAGAAGGACCAGTTTAAGAACAGCTGTATAGAGACATAGGCTATCCTTGATTTTATCTATTGCCCAAAGAAAGCCTCTAAGTGGAATAGTCACTGATCTTCTCATTAAGCATTTGCAACCTGGCTTCATCCTATCTTTCTAGCCTCATTGCACATTAATTCACCTTCACCCCATATACTCTATGGCCTAACAAAATGGGCTTTTTTACTGCTTTTCCACACATGACACTCATCTCTACACCTTTGCTCTGACACATGCACAGAACACATTTCCTCCTCACTTCTGTCTCTTGGGATTCCTGGCGTCCTTCAAGATTTAGTTCAAACCTCATCTGTTTCTAGAGGCCTTTCTGGGTTCCTCTACAAGGCTGTGTCATCTCAGCCCCTCCTTGGATTACCTTTTTGTCTATTACACACACACACACGTTATACACATACACACATGTATACATGCATGTAGATAGGTAGGTGTATGTGTATACATGTTATCTTTTCCATTAGAATGAGACCTTCTTTTGGGTCAGGGCCATTGTTTTTTTGCTTACCTATTCTTCGTACCTGGCGTAGTACCTTCCATGGAATAGGTTCTTTATAAATTCTTATTATATGACTTAGTTGATCGATCGATTGATTGATTGACTTTTTGACCATGATTACTATCTTCCTGTCCCATAGATCAACTGCTCTGCCTCTGTGATAACTTTAACAAAAATAAAGCTGCATCTTTTGTTGTTGCTCAGTGGTTTCAGCTGTGTCCAACTCTTCATGATTCCATTTGGGGTTTTCTTGACAAAGTTACTGGAGTGGTTTGCCATTTCTTTCTCCTGCTCATTTTACAGATGAGAAATTGAGGCAAACAGGGTTAAGTGACTTGCCCAGGGTCACACAGGTAGGAAGTGTCTGAGGTCAGATTTAAACTCAGGAAAATGAGTCTTCCTGTCTTCAGACTCAGTACTCTATCCACTGTACCACCCAGCTGCAAAAAGCTACATCCCACTTAAACTTTCCCCAACGTCATTAGTTGCTCCACAGAATGGTTATGATGGCCTCATTCATGGACTCCATAGGGAATTGTGCTCTACCTCCATTGTGTGATCCTGCCAAGTACTTACCTATGACTCACATATGATTCACACATGCACAACCTTCAGGACTCTCAACAATTCTCTAGCCTCCTCCTTCATTCTTTCAACAAAGTCTGATCATATTTGGAATTCAAATCTCCCTTCAGGCAACCTTGCTGTTGTTATAGCTTAGTATTCAACAGACTGAATAATGTGGTAAGAAGCCTCATGATGTTTTTCCTTCTGTCTTGAAGCTTCCATTCTAAGGTAGCAGGAACATACAAACAGCACACATAGTCATGTTTTGATTAATTATAAGCAGATTTTCTACTTTGTTGGTCACTGTGAACAAATTTTTTAATTGAAATCTAGCTTCTCCTTGCCCTACAGCTCTCTTCTGGTCCTCCACCTACTCAGTGAGTGCAGCAAAACATATCAACTGATTTTAATGTGTATCTGAGCAAAACAATTAACAATGTTTTGCTGAAGTAAGAAGACATTTACAAAAATCACATAATGCATTCCTAAGAAAAAATAGATATGAGTTTATTTTCTGTTTAGGATGCCAAAGACTGATCCCTCTTATCCATTCAACAAATGTTTATTGATGTCCTACTAAGAAAAAGGCATTGTAGTTGCATGTTATGGTGGACCATAGAGAATTGAATGTTAACACGTAGATGCCAAATGACCCAGAGCCTCATCAATGACCAGTGTCTTCAGAGGTGTCCCTTTTGATCTTCAAATATACCTTGCTAAAAGGGAAAGAGAAAGGAAGTCAAGACTGGCCACACTTTGGGGTTTTGTCTGTTGGCCAAAGGGTTCGAGGTGGATTTACAGCTAAATCTCTCCCAGTTGGATACCAATTATGCATCCTACCTCCACCCCCTTGGGTGTTGTCCTAATCTCTCAAAGAATACTGAGGCTACTTTAAAAGCATCTCAAATACACTCTCAAACAAACTCTAAATTACCAGGATTACTTGCTGTTTCTTTGAAAATGACTTTCATGTGAAAATACTTCAGAAAACATAAAAGTTAATCGCCCCCTGTCATTACCTGCTTCTAGCAGCAGGGTTAAGAGGAAATTAAATTCTTCTGTATTTTCTCCTGTTAAATGAATCTGAAGCCCACTCAACCTTCTCCACACTGTCCTTAGAAACTGTTTGACATAACATAATCAAATCTAGTTTTTCAGAAATGAGAGGAAGCTTACCAAAGACATTTCTAATATTTCAAATGGACTCAAGTTCTGTTTTAACATTTACAAATTAAGACATATGGCTTATAGCAGGATATAAAAGTTTGGAAATACAAGCTGATGTGAAGAAAATGCTATAGCAATTAATACACACACACACACACACACACACACACACACACAAAACCTTTCCTGATTAGCAGAATAGAAATTGTTCATGTCTTTATGGCACTTTCCTCAGAAGAAACCAGTGAGCTAGAGAGCCTAAGTGTTATTATTCCCATTTTACAGATGGACTAACTGAACCTCAGGGCAGGAGTTGCCCATAGTCATACAACTAGTAATGTCAGAACAGGAAGATGGACACTGGTCTCCTTGATTCCACATCCAGCCCTCATACTTCTATACTATACTGCATGTTTGCCTTAAATTGTCAATGTTTTAAGAACAAAATGAAATTATTATAGATGCTAGGAAACCATGTGTGAAGGCTGTTCCCATGTTGAGTAGCTGTTAGAATTCATTCTGGCATAGTGAATGGTGATCTGGTCTCTGAAACAGAAAGAGTTGATTTCAAATCCTGCCTCTGACACATATTGCTAGTATGACCTTGGACCAATGACTTAACCACTCAATGCTCCAGGCAATTACTTATGAAAATAAATTATAGAATAGTTGCTGATTTGCATGGTTTTGTCACTAGAGTTTCCCATACCTATGAAATCACAGGTGTGGCCCAAACAAACAAACAAGCAAACAAACAAAATTGGGATTCATTGAACTGGGACCGTACAACATATGTAGAAATGAGTCTCTAAGGTTTATGTTGACAATAAAAACTTTAAAATAAGTCATCTATCCCTTCCCCATAGTTACCCAAGGTTTAGAAACAATACCTTGTGTTACTAACTTCCAGGGAGCTCAGCTTGAGCTCTGTGAATAAAAATAAGGCTCTGATCACTGAAATGCAATAAGAAGCAGGAGCTCTGAAACCTTAACCTAAACCAGCTTGCCTCTGATCTAGAGGGCAAACCTCAGATGCCATCTCAATAGGGGGCAGGAGTGCCTTTGGAGGAAATTCAGGCAGAGTCAGAATCCCCCAAATTTTCTTAACTTAGAACTCACTCGTATGACTCAGAAACCAAAGCCATTTCTATTACACCTTATGGCTTTCTTTATTTTCTACAACTTAAACATTTCTTCTAGGTCTCAGTTGTTTTTTAAAAGTTTTTTTAATTCAGTTTTTTTATTCAAAAAGACAAAAAAATTTCTAAGTACATAACACAACACAAAAAGAGGATTCAATATGAAGCCAAGAATCTCCATTTCACAATTTACACCCAGGTACAGGTATGATACTCCATGTAGACAGAAGGAGAGAAAGAAGGAGAGAGGAAGGGAGGGAGAGGAAGAGAGAGGGGAAAAGAAGAGAGGAGAGGAGGAGAGGAGACTGATGAGATCTTATCAGATGACAAACTTATCCCAATTATGAGCTTCCTGGAGCATTAGGCAGATGACAGAGAAGTCTCAAGGTAGAGAAAAGAGAAAGCCAGGTGAGAAATGAGAAATAGTATATGAGTTGAGCCTTTAAGGATAAGGGATTCTGAGAAGTAGAGGTGAAGAGAGATAGCATTTGTTGAAAGGGGACCAGACTATGTAAAATCCCGGGGGATAGAAATTGAATGTCAAATTTGGGGAACAGCAAAGAAGCCAGTTTCCTTGGAATGGAGAGTACATGGAGGAGGTAATATGGAATAAGCCTAGAAAGATGACCCAAAACAGCTTATAAAACGTTTTAAATGCCAACCTGAGGAGTTTGTATTTTATCCTAGAACCAAGAGGGGAAGTATAAAAGGTCCTTCATTGAGTAGTGACCATGGTTAGACTTGTGCTTCTGGAAGATTATTTGGGCAGCCACATGGATTGGAGAGGGGAAAGATTGGAGTCAGCAAAGAACACTGTGCCCTACATTCCCTCATTCCACCAGTCCTCTTTACCCCTAAGATACTATACTTCCCAAGTAGCAACAGTTGAAAGGGCTATTGAAACTCTAATAAGATTACTCTAAGGTAGAGTTCTCCATCTTTTGTGCGTCTTGGACCCCTTTGACCAGCTGGTGAAGCTTCTGGAGAAGTGTTCTTAAATGCATAAAATAAAACACACAGGATTATGAAGGAAATCAATTATATTTTAAATGCAGGTATAAAAATATAAACAAAAAACAAATCTATGATCTTCACAAGGGACACAAGCTCTCCTAACATTCCTCTCCAAACAACTTTAAAACATGTCCAATTGAATTCTGGAGCAACTTAACAAAAAAAAAATGGTCAGAGTGAGACATTTTTATGACATCATATAATAAGAACATTTTAAAATGCAAAACAGGCTTGTTATTCTATTATATTGGTGAATTATTTTAAATAGTTATTGCTATCCTTTGTTTTTGCTTTAACTTAATTACTGAATGTATCTTCCATCAAAACTTTGTAATATTACAAACAAGTGTGATAGTATATGTGGTGCTCCATACCCATAATCCTCCACTTCTACAAAGAAGACAAGGAAGTATGTTTTCTCATTTCTTCTCCAGGACAAACCTTGGTTTTTATCAATCAATTAATTATATTCTGCATCAATTCAAGTAAGTATTCCCATGCTTTTCTGAATTCTTCATAGCCATCATTTCTATTATATTCATGTACCACATTTAGTTTACCTATTCCACAAATGATGAGCATTTATTTTGTTTTCAGGTTTTTACTAGTACAAAAAAAAAATACTGCCATGAGCATTTTCTCATATGAAATCTTTCATTTTTGTCTTTGACCTCTTTGGGGTATCTACCTAGTAGATTTCTGGATCATGTGGTAAGACATTGTAGTTATTTTATCAGTCTAATTCCAAATTACTTTCCAGAAGAACTGAATGAATGTACAGTTCCATCAACGGTATATCAGTGTGCCTATCTGTGTAGCTTCTTCAGCATATATTACCATCTTTTGTCATTGGCTGAGTAAGCAGTAAAATGTTAGAGTTGTTTTGGTTTACATTTCTCTTGTTATTAGTCTATTAGAGCAATTGTTCATGTCATTGTTAATAGTTTGCAATTCTTTTTAGAAGTCTTTTTTTTTTTTTGATTATGCATCCCCTGGAAAATAAATACAATACTGCCAAAATGCAAAGCAGGTTTATTTTTCTACTTATGAATTTTTTTAACACTTTAAATGTATACTTTAAGATTTCAGTCCCTAAAAATGACTCATTGTAAACGACAAAAGGAATTGGACCCTTATACACTTCAATATCTCCTAGTTTATGCTTTTTCAAGTATTGCAAAGTGTCCACATCCCACTTTTGATTCTCTTACATGTACATGTATATATCTATGTTTCAGAACAGAGGAGAAGAAGAGGTTCCTATGCTCTCTTAACCTAAAACCTTAAGGCTATAAAAGGAAATATTCCCTGACCTGAGATGTGAAGGGATCAAGCTAGTATCTGTATATCTGTAACAATAAAACCAAACTTCTGGGCCCAGAATGGCTAAAATACCCTCTTCTAGTGGATTCAGTTCTACCCTCAAGTACGAACCAGGTTCAATCCTTTGAGAGCCTGGCTTATAAAGAAAGGAGCCAAGTCCTTTTTCATTTTGTGTTTGGCTGTATATTTCCTCATGTTGGAGGTGTTAAGGAAAGATTATGTTTAGCTGAAGCCTAGGATCTCCCCAAAGGAGAAAAATAATATTTGGTGTACAACATAGATTAGCTATAGGACAGCTATTTATTTCTTCCACATAAAAGATCTATTTAATACATAAGAAGGTTCATAAGTGCAAATTGAGAAAGATTTAAACTGTGATATTATAACCCATTATGCCTGAATGATCTATGATCCTTAAGCTGTCTCTGTGTATCCAGTTTTGATATCAATCCTTTTGAATTATACAAAGTTTTTGTGTTCTTTCAACATTGTTTTCTTTTGCTTCTCTTCCTTCTTTTAAAAAGCATTCATTTATTTTATATGCATTACTTATCTCTGTCTCACTGCCCTTTCCCCATGCACAATTAAAAAGGAAACTAAAACCCTCTTTAAAAATATGCCTAGTTCAGCAAAACAGATTCCCACATTGTTGATATATAAAAATGTGCATCTGATTTTTTATTTTAAGTTTATTGCCTTGCAGTCAGAGGGTAGAAAGAGTTTCAGTTTCTTCTTCTAGGCCCATGCTTTTTCATTGCATTATTCAGAATTCCAAAGTCTTTCAAAGTTGTTTTTCTTTATAATGTTGTTTTCATTGTACAAATTGCTCTCCTAGTTCTGCTCATTTCCCTCTGCATCAGTTCATAGAGATACTCCCAGTTTCCTCCAAAACTGTACATTTCATTATAATTTATGGCACAATAATAGTCCATTACATTAATATATCATAATTTGCTTAACCATTCTCCAACAAGAGGGTACTCCTCCAGTTTTTAGATGCCGCATTATGAAAAGGGATGCACTATATCCATATCTATCTGACCACTAACTTCTAATCCATCCATCCATCCATCCATCCATCCATCCATCCATCCATCCATTCAGCCATCCATCTATATAAATGCATGTATGTATGTATATGTATATGTGTATATATGCATATTCTCTCTCTCTCTCTCTCTCTCTCTCCCTCTTTTCCTCTCCTCTCCTTTTCTTCTTTCTTTGATCACTTTGGTGTATAGGCCTGGTAGTAATAGGGCTAGGTCAAAAGGGTGTGCACAGATTAGTAACTTTGGGGATATAGTTACATATTTATGTCCAGAATAGGTGGACTGGTTCACAGTACACTTATGTCTCATTTTCCCTTGAGCCCTTCCAACATTTGTCATTTTCCTCTTGTCAGTCAGTCCATCAATAACTACTTACTACATGCCAGACACTGTGCTACCTGCTGGAGATACAAATACAAACAAAAAGAAAGACAAGTTCTGCCCTCAAGGAGCTTCCACTCTAATGGGGGAATTCAACACACACAAAATTGAAGCTAAAAGGGAAAAAGGTATAAAAGATCTCAGGGAGACACATGATGGAGAAAACCAAAAGCAATGTAGCTTGCAAGAAATGGGGAGAAGATTGTGCTGGGCCACCTCCTTAAACAGAGGCTTTAGAGCTCATGGCTCTGCCCTCCAGTCAGAGGATCTAATTAGAGGGACAGAAGGTACTGATGAAATGTGAGTATCAAGATTGATTCGTTCTTGCAAGATGATGGGATTTTCCAGTAATAAGTTTCCTGGAGCAAGAAGGCATGATGGAGAAGACCAAACCAGTGTAGCTGGTGGAAAATGGATACTGGGTAGAATTTCAACTGTTGCATTATTTACATTTCTCTAATTACTAGTCATTTGTAGTATTATTCATATGGCTGAAGATAGCTTGGGTTTTTTTCTTTGAAGATTGCCTGTCCATATGCTTTGGCCATTTATCTACTGGAAAGTGACTCTTAATCTTACACATTTTAATCATTACCTTATATAACTTAGATATAATACTCTTATCAGGGAAACTGGCTACAAATATTTTCCCAGATACCTGGTACCCTCCTAATTTTATCTGCATATGTTTTATTTGCACAAATTTTTAAATTTTATGTAATCAAAATTATCCATTTTATCTTATGTGACCCTTTTTATATTTCATTCAGTCCCTATCCAGAGATCTAAAAGGGAATTTATTCTTTGTTCTAATTTGTATATGACTTTTTATGTCTAAGTCATGTTTCCAACTGGACTTTATCTTGGTATTTGGTGTGATATGTTGGTCTATACATAATTTCTGCCAAACTATTTTCCACTTTCCCAATGACTTTTGTCAAATAATGATTCCTTATCCCAGGAATTGTGGTCTTCAGGTTTATTCAGCACTATGCTATTGTATTCTCTTGTATCTGTATGTTGTATACCTAGTGAGTTATAAGGATCAACCTCACTACTTTTTTTTAGCCAAGTCAAGTCATAAAGCATTTATTAATTACCCACTATATAACAGGCACTGCACTAACTTGAAAATACAAAGAAAGCCAAAATACAATCCCTGCTTTCAAATAGCTTATGTTTTAAGGGAAGAGACAACATACAAACAATTATGTGTAATCAAGATAAATACAGGATAAATTAGAAATAATGTCAGAAGGAAAGTACTAGTAAAGAGTTCTTGAAGAGGTAAGATTTAAAATTACACTTGAAGAAAGTCAGAAGACAGAAATAGGAGGAAGACTGTTCCAGGCATGTGAGACAGCCAGTAAAAAATGCCCAGAATCTAGAGATGTAACCAGTACCAAATCATTTTAATGATCATGTTTGTTTGTTTTTTAATTTTATTTTAGTTTGCATCATTCATTTCCACAAGATTTTGAGTTACATATTTTCTCCCCCTCTTTCCCCCACCCACCA
>CM053588.1:206632134-206661957 GCA_028646515.1 Pseudochirops corinnae | reverse complement strand
TGAAAACAATTGCTCAGTCCCCCTGCTGTCTGCAGGCCGCGGGCGGGAAGCTACAACGTAGAGGCGGGTGCAAAACCTCTGCCTTTCGCTTTTCTGCTCTGGAGACCTTTTGGCCAGACTGCTTATCTCCCCCTTTCGCAATCCCCACGCGCAGCTGTCGCTAATCCACTCACTAGAGAGCTTTCTCTGCTTCTCCTGCTCAGCCGCCCCCGGGGCACAGCCGCGGCTTCAGGCCAGGCTGGTTTCGGTTCGCAGTGCTGTTATGGTTCCTCGTAGCCGAGCTGACTTTAGTGGGAAGTATCCTTGTGTGCGTTTTGGAGTTCTAGGATTGGTTTAGAGTCCTATTTTATGGATATTTTGGGGTGGCTATGTGAGAGCTGCAATATGTTGCTGCTGCTACGCTGCCATCTTGGCTCCGCCCCCTGGTCATCCCTGTTTTACTTTGATATTATTAGAAATGGCATCTTCAGACAATTAATCAGAAACATATACCAACAACTACAGAACAATTGTGATCTGTGGGCAGGTAAGCCCAAGAGTAAGTCATTTCTCTTAAAATGAGGAGACTGAGCTCAAGGATTTCTAAGATTGCTTCCAAATTGAACCCTTTGATCCCTTTCCTCCATCACTCTTTTTTTCCCCTCTATATATGTCTCCATCTCCCTCCCTCCCTTTCTGTTTTTCCCTTTCCTTCTTGAAAACCTTCTGTTTATTCTTTATCTCCCTTAATCTTTTCTCCTGTATCTTTCTCTCCTTCCTATTTATTCTTAGACACCCTTTAAATCAAGGCTTCTTTAGTTTCTTTGTGTCATTGATCCCTTTGGCAGTCTAATGAAACTTATGGACCCATTTTAAGAAAATGTTTTGTTGCCTACATTCGTAATTGAAGAAGATGCTAAATTTCAGTTGTCATTACTTCATCATTTCAGTCATGTCTGACTCTTCATGACCCCATTGGGGGTTTTCTTCGCAAAAATATTGGAGTGTTTTGTCATTTCCTTCTCAGCTCATTTTACAGATGAGGACACTAAGGGAAAGAGGGGTAAGTGACTTTCCCAGGGTCACACAACTGCTAAACATCTGAAGCCATATTTGAACCCACAAAAATAAGTCTTCCTGATGCGAGGCCCAACACTCTATCTACTGTGTCACCTAGCAACCCAGTTAGAGGCTAGTATGTCCAAGTCCACTTCAATTCCATCAATAGATGCCATGGTGGTATTGGAGTATCCATGGACCCCAGGTTAAACAAGTATTACGTGTAACTTAGATATGCTTTTAGGCTTTTAAAAAAATTTTCTGTGGGCTATTATCCATCAGTAAGGAAAAAAGAGTCCCCAACACCAAAGTAGTCACATGTAATGGGAAGACTGGACCATGAGGGCCCTGTCTTTGTAGCGTGCCCAGAAGAGCAGTGTCTTGATAAGTAATACAAAATGTGTGTGATATTCCCTACCTGCTTCCAATCCAACATGTTGAGACTTGATGAGCCTATTTCTAGCTAAGAATGACTGGGTGCCCAGTACTGTATGGTGATGAAAAGCATTATGACTGGCTTTGGAGGTAGAAAGACTAAAGACTCAGGAGCCCAGAACTGAATTTGCATACCAAAGAATCAATTTATCCTCACCTTGTCCATTTTAGTATTTTTCCCTGGAGGCTTTCAAACAAGAAAAATTGATATGAACTGCTGGATTGGGGAAGAATTATTTTTCCTATCTGAGTACCATGTGTCCATGAACACATGGAGCCTCTATTTTTGCCTCCTTTGTTTCTTTTCTGAGCTTAGGTGAATAGGTATCCAGGGATTGAACTGACAAGGTTATAGCTTTGTAAGCTTCAAAACATCAGAAAAGTCACCAGGAGGTCCCTTCAGTCATAGGATTTGGTAATAGAGACCACCAGAACCAGTAGAAGCTGACAAATCTGGTAAGAAGCCAGTTCAGCAGCCAAAAGAAAATTAACCCCACCCTGCAGTGGACTGACCTGTCAAACAAGACACTTCACAGAGCAAGGAACTAACCTACTTGAGCAAGGAAGCCACTAACACAATGTCACAAAGCAAATTTGGTGGGGGATAAAAAGAGTCCTAGGACCAGTAGTTCAGAGATGCCTCTCTGCCCAATACGTTCCCTACATGTGGATACCATTACCTTTGGGGTCAATTTGAGCCTACTCTCCCCAGGTTTTGAGTATCTTTGGAGGAGAGAATGTACCCCCAGTGAGGGGAAAATTTTTGTAACATCTATCATATACATCTTCAGTAAATATCCCTTCTTAAGGCTAATCATTAGCAACAAGTTGATCAGTATTGGGGTATATATTAAATCAAGACTCATAAGCAATATTGTCTGAAGCAGAACCCTTTAAGACAACCCCTAGTTTTTAAGGGGAGATGCAGTCACTTTCCTTCTTGAGGACCCAACCTGCCAGTATAAGTGAAGGTTTGGGACAGTAAGACAGAGGGAGCACTACATATACATTAGAAAGAGAGAATATAAAAGCCAGAAGAAATGTGGGGGATCACACAGACCATATCCTATATTCTACAGACAAGATAACTAGGAATCAGAAGAGTTCACACTGAGGATTTTAGAGAAGGATGTGGATAAAAATCAGACAAGATGAGAAGACATATAGCCCACACCAGTGAGGCTATCGATCTATCAACCAAATAATTATCCCAGCACTTCCTTTGAGGACCATTAAAAAAAAAATCTTGACTTTGGAGTCGACTTAATTGTGCCCCAACCGATTGTGTGTTCCAAGAGGCTAAGGTTACAAAGAGTCTGAAAGGACTTGGCTGCCTCAGCCTGCTCCAGCCCTGGACCAGAGCAGATGTCTCCTCTCATGTCCTTAGTCCTGGTTTTTCTCTGCTGCTTCTGCCAAGAAATGAAAGTTCATTCTGAGGTTCTTGCAGTAGCCTGACCTCTGCTACAGTATTACAGAAGAGACTGAGTTGAGCAGTAATGGAGGGAGTCTGCAAGAGGTACCTGCTTTTGGTTAGGCTTCCAACAGCTGTGCGCCATGTAAGACAAGCCAAACCTGCTCTGCTTTCTTCCTCTGGAGTAATAGAAGCTATTTTTATTCATTTCCTCTTGGCTTGACAGTCGACTTCTAAAGATGCTGATGAGTCTGTTTTGGAGCAGGCTGCTATCAGCTGGAAAAAAAATGTTGCTTGTCATTCTTAGGATAACCTCAGAATCAGGAGACTAAGACCAGAGACCCAGAATATGAGTTAAGGGAGGAGTGCACAACCAGATGGTATCCATTACTCAGACCACTGCTAAACAATGCAACATGGTGGCTCATGGGAATAAGATGGGCATCTTTGTATGGAATGGATACTCAAGGGCAGTGCAGCCTCTGTCAGTTGCATTTTAAAAATGAATTCTGCAAGTGGTAGTTATGAAAAAAAATGTTCTCACGAGCTGAATAGGAGTGGAGGTTAGTTTTCTCTTTAATTTATTATGTATGGATTTTCATATACCTTGACAAGATCCATGATTTCATTAGTATAGCACTTATTCCACTGAAGCAGTTTGCAATCTTCCCATGCCTTATTAAGCAGTCAATCAATCAATCAGTCAACAAAGGGTTTCTGTGACCAGAACAATTCATCACCTGATAGCCAACTTTTTGGGGAATTAGTCTCTCAACTTAGCTAGGCTGGTGCTTAGTCAGACAATTCCATCACTAGGCCTCTACTTGCACCATTTCCCCTAGCTCCTTGCACAATGCCTGGTACATTGTTGTCACTTAAGAAACATTGATTGATTGATTTCTTACTTAGTAGCACCTCCTAGAGCTTGCATTCCAATAGCATGGCTTAATGATCTCAGCATAAGTTATTACAGGAGGAAGAATTCCCATATGCAAATATACCTTCAAGAACAAAGGACAAAGAACAAGGACAGTCTTTCCCACACACCAGGAGTATTCCCTTCATTCAAAGCTTAGGCCCATTACCATCCCCCTCTTACAAGAAACATTTTTTGATTCTTCGAGTTATGTGTTTCTTAAAGCCTGTGCTCTATACACCATTAGAGTCAAGTTTCAACTAAGTGTGGTAGGAGACTTTCCATATTCCTCAGCTTCCTTCCCTCAGCTTTCATTTCTTGCCTGCTGCCTTCAGTGCCCATTGGGATGCTCACAATCCCATCTCTGTCAGAGGAGGCCCAAAGCCTCTTCCTATGCTAGGAGTCTTTTACATGAAAGAAGAAAAAAGAGGGCAGAGACAGGAGAAGAGAAGGCACCCCAAGAGTCAGGAGATGGGTTTGAAAGTCCCACTACCAGAGAACCCCTCCTCTGGTGCCAACTTCAGCATTCAGTGTACCTCAATTTCTTTTTGTAAAAAAAGAAAAAGTTTAAGAACCATTGCTATAGTTAGTCATCACTACTCTCCCCTCAAATTTCCACTTATCTGTGTATGCATTGTATCCTCCCAGAGGAATGAACTGTCCGTGAGGAGAAGACATTATTTTGATTTTATCTTTGAATAGTCAGCACCCAGGATAGTGCCTGGCACAAAGTAGGTGCTTAATTGATATTGAAATAAAAAACTTAGTTGCAATTTCCACATACTCAAAGTGATATGGAACAGACAATTAGCTAGATGAAGTATAAGGTGGCCTCCTTGTTGTATATCTTCTGCTAAGATCTCTATGTGCTAGGTAGAAAATGAGAAATTAGCATTTATTAATATTTCCTCTGTCAATGCAAAAAATTCACCTTTATGAATATTGCTTCACCATCTCCTACCATTTCTATACCACTTTACCAACCAATCCTATCCTTAAAACCAAAGACTCAAGAATAAACCTGTATGCTGGAGATGCTCAGTTATTCATGTGACAGAATGGTACTTGATGGGGTTGGTAGTCAGACTGCTTCAGCATTTCTGGTTGGGGGATTTTAGAGGCAATCACACAGGGGAGACAGACGTAATGAATGATGAATGTGAGAAATGACAGTTTCTAAGAAAGAGAATGAAATACTGCTAAGTTATTAAACAAGGAGCATGACTAGCCTTATCACAGTTGAAGGAGTGAAAAATGTAGAGCAGGGTTATCAAATTTGTCACCAGAAAGTCTCAAAGAAGCCCTTTTGGCCTCCAAAGACTAAAAACTTTATATAAAGCATTCTACAAGTAATATCATAGATTGTCATAGGCAAAAAGAGATCTTAGATTTAATTCAGTTCATCAAATGAGTTCTAGGAGAATATAGATCAGCTAGTCAGCCAATGAGCATTTCCTAAGAACTTACTATGCTCCAGGCAGTATGCTAATGACTAGGTATACCAAGAAAGGCAAAAACATTACATTACAATGGGGAAGACAACATGAAAATAACTATGTACAAAAAAAAAAAAAGATTTTTTTTCTTGGCTTTCCCCAACAGGATTTGGTTTTCTAGATCTGTTTGGAGAAGTTGGGGAGGGCTGAAGCCCACTGTACTTCTCTAGGTTACTCTGACACATTGACTCCACTCAACCCCCAAATCCCTGATTTTATAGATGAGGAAACTGAGGCCCAGGGAGGTTAGGTGAACTGTTCAAGATCACAAAAGTAGTTAATTTTTCAAAGGTGAGATTTGAACCCAGGGGCTTCGACCCCAGAGACAGTGCTCTTTCCACTGCCCTTAAACAATTTATTTAAAATATTAGTACTGATTAAACAACTTCATTAGTTTCTTTAATAACATCCTTGAATGTAATTAACCATTTTTTGGTCATTTTTACTTACAACTTTATGTACTTCCCTATATACCTTTTCTCTTAACCCTAGAACGTTTCCTTTTGATAAATATTTAAGCAAGATTAACCAGGATAGACAGTGTCTATCTGAGTCTGCTATGTTTGGCATTCTTAGTCATCTGATCTCTGCATTTAATCTCAGTCACGGCATTTACTTGGTTGTCTTTTTGTATCATTTCCATGTACATTTTTGACATTATTGTTCTCCTAATTCTGCTTACTTCGCATTGTATAAGTTCTTACGTCTTCTTATGTTTCCTCATATTTATTATTTCTTTTAGTACAATATTCCATTTTCATATGCTACTATATATTCAATCATGCCCCAACTGATGGGGCAAACCCACCGTGTTTTCGGGGTTTTTTTTGCTATATAAAGTATTGCTATGGACACTACATATATATGGAACATTATTTCTCTCTTTGACTTTCCTAGGGTATGTGCCCCAAACCGGAATTGCTGAGTTATAGAGGATAAAGAACTTAGTAACTTTTCTCGTATAAATTTGAATTGGATTTTTTTTAAATTTATTTTTTTAGGTGACTCAGTACACACAATACTAGACCTGGAGTCAGGAAGACTTGTCTAGCCTCAGACATTTACTAACTGCATGATCCTAGGCAAATCACTTCACCTCTACCTCAGTTTCCCCAGTCCTAAATTAAGGAGAATAGCACCTCCCTCCCAGGGTTATTGTGACGATCAAATTAGGTAATATTTGTAAAGTACTTAGTGCCTGGCTAATAGCACTTGCTTAATAAGTGCCTGATTCTTTTCTTCCTTCCTTCCATTGGACTAATTCATAGCTAACATTTATACGGCACTTTAAGCTTTGTGAAGCACTTTATATGTTACCTTGTTTGATTCAGCCCTCTCCCAACAGTCAAGGACTGTCACTGAGAGCCATCCAACTTCGACTGTTCCCTTTTTTGTCAAATTGAATAAAGTTTTTATCCTTCTTTCTATATTGAAGTATGGTTTATACCTTGTATTATGTGAAGCATGCCCAGTTTCAGCTAGTTTCATTTTTTTCTTTGGAAGCTGTTTAGATTTTTCTCCCTGCTTATCTATTGATAAATGGCTCCTGATCATAAATATTTGTGTTAATTCCCTATAAATCATAGAAATCGGACTTTTGTCAGAACTGTTTGATATTTTAAAAAATTCACACTATAATTTGTCTTCTTTTTCTAACTGAATTGATTTAGTTTATACAGGCTTTGGAATTTTATATAATCACAAGTCTCTCTCATAATTTATGATCCCTTCTATGCCTTGTTTGGTTAAGAAATCTTTTCCTTGGGGTGGCTAGGTGGCACAGTGAATAGAGTACCAGCCATGGAGTCAGGAGGACCTGAGCTCAAATCTGATCTCAGATACTTAACACAAAACTAGCCATGTGACCTTGGACAAGTCACTTAACCCCAATTGCCCTACCTTCCCCTCTCCAAAAAGCAAAAACAAAAACAAATACAAAATTCTTTCCTCTTAGTCATAGTTGCAAAAGATATCACTTTCCATTCTTTCTTTAAAAAAAAAAATGACCTGATCTTTTACATTAAAGTTGAGTATTTATTTGAAGGATATTGTAATATATATATTATATACCATGCTCATTCAAACTTACTTTCTGTCAAACTGCCTTCCATTTTTCTCAGCAGGTCCTGCTGAAAAGGATTTCAAGTCAGGTGGTTTCTTACTTAACAGTCATGCAAGCTGATGACTCCCCAGACCTTCAGACCCAAAGACAAGCATGGGCAGCAATATGAAAGATGGTGAAATGCATACTTCAAAAGAGAGTGGAGAACTCTGGGTCTCAGTCCTTATCTCTAATTGTTCTTGCTGGGCAGACTCACAGGAATTCAGTGAGAAGGAGAATCTTAGGGAGAGTCGATTAGTAAGTTCAAATTGTCACACACACACACACACACACACACACAAACACAAACACACACACACCCCTTGTCAATGGCAAGGGCATTGTGATTAGGAAGGTTTGCTAACCTTACATATTTGCATTTTTAAAAGTTTGCTAAACTGATTATGATTAGGAATATCTTGCATTCATTTCCTGAACTAAACTGGTTATTGAGTATATAGGAACTTCTAGGTACACAGGTAGGACAATCAGTGGTCAAACATGGAATCATTTCTGTCAGGGCCTAGGAATAGCCAATCCTCATACATGGTTTTGAATAAAGTTAGGATAATCATCTTTCCCTTATTGCATTGAGGGAGTGATCCTGAGTTCTTGGAAACTATGGCAGCAGAGCCAAAGCTCTGACAGATTCTACTAAGCTAGAAAGGCCTTGGCTACAAGCTAATGTTGGATGCCTAGATGTCTATTGCTGGAATGACAATTTCAAATTGATGAAGGGTCTCTAGTTATATGCTACAGTGCTCTATTCATGGTTCTGCTCTGTTTAACATTTTATCAATAACTAGAATAAAGATAGATATGGTATACACATAAAACTCACAAGTGATACAAAACTGAGAAGAAATAGCTAATGTATTGAATGATAACTAATGTACTAAAGGATAGAAAGTAATTTGTAAACCTTGAAATTAACTATGCACATGTGTCTATGTGTGAATTATTATTATTGTTTTGAACAATAGTAATCATTGGGATCTAAGAATACCTGAAATGTCTGAACAAATTGGTTGAATATGATAAGAGGTAAAATGGAAAGTTCTCCACTTGTGTTCAAAAAATCATTTGGACAGGTACAGGTTAGTGGGACATGGCTGCCTGGCAGTTCATGTGGCAAAGACTTTGGTGTTTTAGTAAAATGCAAGCTCAATAGAAGTCAACAATGTGATGCAGTTGTAAAAAAAAAAAAAAAACACAAATATGACCTCAGGTTACATTAATAAAAATATAATGTCTGGAAATATGGTGATAATAGTCAAACTGTTTTCTGTGCTCGTCAGGCTACACCCAGAGTGTTACGACCAGTTGTACAATCCACATTTTGGGAGGGACGTGAACCACTTAGAGTATATCCAGAGGAGGGAGGCTAAGATGGTGAGGGGGGCTCAAAATCATGTCATAATAGTATCCACCGAAGAAGTTGGAGATGTTTAGCCTCAAGAAACGAACACTTAAGGATATGTCACAGTTATCTTCAGATATATGAAAGGCTGTCACGTCAGAGAAGTATTAGGCTTGTTCTGTTTGGCCCCAGAGGAAGAAACTAGAACCAATGTCCATATATTGTAGAAAGGTTCCATGTATCTCATACTCAGCATATTTAAATTTTAGTTTATTATTTTTCTTCCTAAACCTGTTCCCCATTTTGATTTTGCTCTAGTTGTCTATAAGCACCACTATTCATGCCGTCACTGTTGCAATTGAAATTAAGGTAAACTGAGAAACAAGGTTCTGAGCATGATTAATTTATTAGTTAGGCTAGGAGTAACCAATAAATTGGGTCAATGGCTTCTTTCAATGACCAGAGACACTAAGCCAGGGCTGGCAAGGTCTCTCTTAACAATTAGCAAGATGATAGAGCAAAACCTAGAACAACATATGTATCCTCTTCTGGTTGACTACTGATGACATAGTCAGAATTGAGATTATACCATTTGGACCTCACCTTCTGAAACTCCCTTAATCACAGATAAGACCTGTGACTGAGTCACAAGATAAAGGTTTGAAGGAGATAGCAGTTTAAATTGATCAGATTTTAGGTTAATCAAGTTTTTCTGGAAAGCAGGTGATGGGTGCTGTTACAAAGGTAGCCCAAATTGGAAGACAAAAGTTTGACCACTAGACAAGTTTCTCCTGGACGTGGGTGGTGGGCGAACTTTACAAGGGAAATGAACTGAGAAAGGTAGTATTAAATCTACTTTGACTAAGCTTTAAAATAGAATTAAAATCAATTTTCAATTTTTTAAATCCTGTGTTTGAAATGCATGTTTGAAATCCTGTGATTATCTTTGACTCATGTCTCCTTTACCTATCAGATCCATTTAGTTATCAAGCCTGGTCAATTCCATCAGCACATCTCTCCTATCTATCTCCTCTACTCTATTCCTATTCCCATTACCCTTAACACAAGTCCTTGTTATGAATTATCTGGGCCAAATCAATAGTCTTAACAAATTTAGGGCAACTAGGTACACAGTCGATAGAGTGTTGGGCCTGGAGTCAGGAAGACTCATCTTCTTGAGTTCACATCTGGCCTCAGACACAATCTAACGTATTGGATGATAACCTACACAAGAACAAGTCTTTGAAGATTTGGGAGCAGAGGTGTGATATGGCCAGTCAATTCTTCAAAGACTCACTATTCCTTTTGAAGGGTTATGAATCTCTAGGACACTAGACAATCCACTAGTCTAGTGTCAAATTTTCAAATATAAGTACCAACCAATATGCCAAAGCTAAAAATAAATTATTTTTTGAATTAGCTGCCGTCTTCAATGAACACAGATGCTGTTCTGATCCATTACGACTGACTATTCACAGTTATTAACTGAATTAAAGCAATGATTGCAGAAAAGCCTGAACTCTGAAGTAATCATGGAAAAGGAAGGAGACAAATTCTTTCTGTTACTGGCATCTAAAGGCCAAGGTTTGACCATTAAGTAAATGCGTGGGCCAAGAAAGCCTATTCCAATGAAGATATTGTAACTAAGGAAATATCTTGTCATGAAGATTTGGTGTTTATTCATGCATCCTTCACCTTAGTCCTTTCACTTAACACCATCCTAATGCATAACAGTATAGCAGGTTTTGGAATACATAGAGGCCCATGTTTCTATTTCTAAAGCTAATTCTATCTCTAGTACCTTTGTTTGATTTGTAAAGAGTTCTAGAGATGCATAGTTATAGGCCCAGCAGTCTTACAATCTCAATAAATTGTTGTATGAAACATACCCACACAGTAATATATATGTCAGAAACATACGCCCTTAGTTATAGGTATACACACAGAAAGAAAAAGCAATTTGTGAGGCCAAACTGAGGCCTTTGATCCAAAAAGGAAGAAAAATAAAGACTATTATTAAATAGACTATTAGTTTGTAGATGCCTAAAAAATGAACTCAAAGGAACACATTTTGATTTTAAAAGGCTCTGTATTAATTGAGTTGCAGATAGTCACCCTATACTGAAGAACTGCCAGAGAGAACTCAACTGGCAGAGAACTCATTTTAGAAGAAATATTTTTATCCTCAGCATCATTAGCTCTATGACTAAATCAAGTAAAACTCTTGAAAATTAATTACGCATCTATTCAAAAATGGAGATAAGCCAATAAACACAGAATAGTGAAAAGCTCATTAACTGAGTATGTTAATGAAAAAGCACTGAGGTCATATAATACTTTCAGGCAAACCTCAATTACTTTGGGAACTGAGTAACAGATAAAGGAAAGGGTGCTGACAGAGCCTCAAAGGCACTGGTTCATTTTCACATATAAGTCATTTTCAACAAGGTTGAAGAGTCCTCTGGGCCAATCAAGCATAGGTTCAAGACTATTGGATCTTTTCCTGGTAGACCAGACCTCTGACTCCCCTAGTTAAATTAGCTTTATCCTGTGATTATTGTTACTAATTGTGATTAATGATTTTAAAAGACAAAAGGATTTAGAGTTATTTGAGTTATTCTGTGGAATCCAACCTATAGGTTCCAGAGGAAATGTCCACTGTGGTCCCGTCTTCTCTTAGGGTTCTAGTCCAAGGTTGTAGGTCTCCTCTTATCTTATGCACTCTTCATCCAAAATTGAACAATCCATTGTGAGAACTCAAATGTGTTCCCAGCTTCAGAAAGACCCAGACTCTGAGGCTATTAAGAATACAGAAGTGGAGCCTAAATAAACGTCTGGTTAGTTGAATTAGCCCAATGTAGCACAGCTGGTGAGAGATTGGGGGTCATGCAACAGAGAATCCCTGGAACTAGGAAGAAGAATACAAGGCATAATGACATGGAGGGAAAAATAAAAGGAGAGGTTAGTGGGTCACTAAGGCAGGGGTGGAAAAAGAGGAATTAATTCTGGTGGAGAAAAGCATGAATTTCAAGTTATTCCACTGGAGAGGAGAATTGTCAAGCCATAGCTCTCAAGAACAACTAAATGATGCAGTAGACAGAGCGCTGGGTTTGGAACCAGGAATACTCATATCTGTGAGTTCAAATCTGGTCTCAGACACTTATTAGCTGTGTGAGCCAGGGCAAGTCACTTAACCCAGTTTGCCTCAGTTCCTCATCTGTAAAATGAACTGGAGAAGGAAATAGCAAACTGCTCCAGTATCTTTGCCAAGAAAACCCAAATGGGATCAATTCACAAAGAGTTAACATGACTGAACAACAACAAAAGTCTTAAGAGATGATCCCTTTTCACCTACTCCCATTCTCAACAAACCTCTTCAGGAAGTAGAAAGAACTCTTCTACCAATCCCTCCCTGAACTGTTCACAAGGTAGGACCTGGTAGTACTGATCCTTGAAGGTAAATGTGAACAGTGCTTCTTCACAGAATTCAGGCCAAGGTTTAGGGAGGTGAATGTTGTCAGAAACACTTTAGAAGGAAACACTGTCCTGTTCTATCTTCTTCAGTCTTCCTGGCTTCCAATTTCTCCCTTTCCCATTGACTCATTTCTGTGATTTTTTTTTTCAGTTAAAATGGCTATTTTGAGCAAAAAATTATTTTCTTGAAACCTACTCCATCTAATAGGTAACGGTCCACTTTTGTTAGAATATAGAGTGCATGAAGGAGTGGAATATAAAATAAGTTTGAACAGAAAAGTAAACGCCAGATTGTACAGGCCTTAAACATAAGGCCAAAGATTTTCTATTGATCCTAGAAATAACATGAAGGAACTGAAAGATGTTTTTGTTTATTTTGTGAACAGAAAAATTACATGGTTAGACCAGGCTTTAGGGAGATTACTTTGTCAGCAATGTAGAAGATAAATTAGAGAGGACAGAAACTAGAAGTAGAGAAAGAAATTAGGAAGCTAT
Organism: Pseudochirops corinnae; assembly: GCA_028646515.1. Taxonomy (NCBI): domain Eukaryota; kingdom Metazoa; phylum Chordata; class Mammalia; order Diprotodontia; family Pseudocheiridae; genus Pseudochirops; species Pseudochirops corinnae. The sequence continues at coordinate 206,649,231 of CM053588.1, read as the reverse complement.
TGCAATAGTTCAGCTTAGAGAAGATTGGGATATGATGCTAAGACTAAGAAAAAATAAATAGGACACAGAGGCAACCATGAGTTTCTGGTCCTCAGTTATAGGTAGAACACTGACCCGCTTCTCTTCCACCTGACTCAAGATCAGCTTAATGCAGTCCTGCTTCTTCACAGATTGTTGTTGTTCAACCTTCATTCAAGAGGAACAATGACATCAGGAAGGTGATGTCATGATTTGCAAGTGAATTGGATTTTAGTGAGACAGCTTCCACAGCCTCACTTTCTCATCTGGAGCCATCTGGGTCCAATAGCAATACATAGGTCAGGTGACTGGAGGTGGCCCCAAATGCAGTGGGAGACCTTGGACTTTTTAATCTGAGGTCTTTCCCAGGTCTCACTTTCTCTGAGGCTGTACTTCAAGGCTGACAAAACAAAAAAATCTGATAGCTGGGCAGGTCAATTCTATTGTATGCACAATCTATTCTCAACAAATCTTGGACTTCCATCTGGAATCTTTAGCCAACCAAAGGACTTTATCAATACCCAGTATCAGCTCTTCCATCACTCATGACCAGCAGTATGCTTACCAAAGCCTCCATTTTGGTTGTTGGATTGGAAGGCTGGAGGAAATATCTATGCTTGCTTTAAATATTGTTCTTCAAGGGTCGGTGCATCCCCATCACATTGCTATGGGATGATACAAGGGGAAAAGTCTTTAATCATTCTACAACAGAAGGAGTTCACCACTCCTTCCCTGGCCCAAGGCCAAGGCTTACCATTCTCTCCTAACCTCTCTCTCTCTTTCTCTCTCTCTCTCTCTCTCTCTCTCTCTCTCTCTCTCTCTCTCTCTCTCTCTCTCTCTCTCTTTCTCTCTCTCTCTTTCTCTCTCTCTCTCTCAAGGATCCTAAGGGAGTCCAGCTGTTCCCTATACAATTACCATGGTGGGAAGATAGGGAGAAGGGATATGGTATAGGACAGGGGTGGGGAACCTGTGGCCTTGAGGTCACACATGGCCCTCTAGGTCCTCAAGTGCAACCCTTTGACTGAATTCAAACTTCACAGAACAAATCCTTAATAAGTAAATCCTCAGTCCTTAATAAAAGGATTTGTTCTGTGAAGCTTAGATTTAGTCAAAGGACTGTAGTTGAAGACCTAGGGGGCCATGTGTGACTTCAAGACCACAGGTTCCCCACTCCTGGTAAAGGAGATCCTAACTAAAGGAAGTGTTAGAACAGAGGGAGGAAAGGTGTTAGACCGGGGAGTCAGTGACTTGACATGTACTCAGGCAGAAAGAAAGCTAGAAATGCAGGAGATGATCCCCTGGGAAAGGACTGGCTCTTCTCCAGCAGTCATACAGTTAGACAATCTCCCCAAAGAAGAAGGTGGAACATACTTCCAGAGGTGAGTGGGAGAGATCTATGCTGTCCTTTCCTACTTTCACCAGGCTCCTCAAACATTGGATTTGATTGATTAAATGGGATATTATTTGCAAAGTGTTTAGCACAGTGCCTGGCATATAGTCGGTGCCATCTAAATGCTTGGAGGCAGCGAGGTGGCACAATGGATAGAGCACAGGTCCTGGAGTCAGGAAGACCTCAATTCAAATCCAGCCTCAGACACTCAGTTAGGTGATGCTGGGTTGCACAGAGTGTTCAGGAAGGACTAGTATCTCTAGTGTGAGGGCTTGCTGAGCCCTTTTTAGGGCTGCTCTTCAACCTTTGGTATCTGCCTTTCACCCAATTCTCACCTGTGGTTCCAAGAAGATGGAGCATGTGCAGCAGCCACATCCTGGCAAAATCATCTCCTCAGAAAGGCTGAACCAGGTCAAGGATAACCAACAGGCCTCAGACCTATTGCTGAGTTAGAGGAATGTCTGTTCCAAGCATGTGAAGACATCCCCTAGCAGAATGGGCAGATAAGAACAATTTATCCCAACAGGCACAAAGGCACTACAGAGTGCTGAGAGCTTGGTCAGACATAAAAGACCAAGGTCATCCACTGCATCCTGGGCCATTGCCAGCTGTCTTGACATTTGTCTAGCCATTGGATTTTGAAGACTGTGCAACTCTGCCTCACTTAAATCCAGTTCAGGAACAAGTCAAGATATCACCCTCTGATGTCATTGGTCCTCTTGGAAAACAGGATAAACAACAATGACCCTGGGGAAGTCACTTGTTTGCCTTTATCCACCGGAGATGTGCAAAAGAAAAATGCACATCTGGAGAAATGGCAAACCACTTGAGTATCTTTGCCAAGAAAAACCCATGTAGGGTCATGAAGAGCTGGACTGAACAACAACAAGAAATATAAATGCTTATTCCCTTCCCTTCCCCTTCTGGGAGGACCTTACCATTATCTTTACTATACTTTAAGGGACAATGGGAAAACACACAGAAACATCCCCCTTCTTCTCTACCACCATCACCCTTCCAACCCAAAAGAAAGAAAATTGAGGAGAGAGTCCCCTGTTTTTTTGAATAGGGAACAAAGCCTTTCATTCCACAATTAGAGACAAAAGACTTAAAATATAAGTGTCTTGGAGGGGTGGAGGTGAGGTACCAGTAACTCACAGACTGAAACTCATTTCCAGTGGAGATAATCAACCAGGCCCTAAGGGCAATCCACTCTGTTAGCACAGTAGAAGTGAAGACAGAGAGAGGATTGTTGACAGGTGAAAGGGGTGAAGAAAATGGGGCATAGGCCTATTCCAACTTTATAAGTAAGGCACTTTAATCAGAGTTTTGGCCTTCAAAGACTAATTTAAAACATCATTTGCTCACAGGGTTGCTCAGTCTCAAGTAACTTCACAGTCATCAAAAGAATCACAATAAGGTATGAATGTGATAGTGGGAAACCTAAAAGAGGCGACCAACAGATTGAAAGGAACAGAGATTAAAAGGAACAAAGAACCCATTGCACACTCACTAGAAATCTCAGGACTGGACAATGATAACTAACAAATTCTCCACCTGGTTGCTCCTTTCTTCCTTCCTGTGCCATGTGCAACTTTGTGTTCCTATGATGCCCAGTATATACTAGGTGCTTAATAAAATGAGTGTGATGTGTAAATGTTAAGCCTTTGGCTTAGTCCAGCTATACAGGAAAACATGTATAGACAGTTTTTACATGGTAGTCAAAGACAAGCTAGCCTATGCTGAGCTACATTTATTTCCCTAAAGTAAAGGATTTAGGAAGAAATGCCCTACTTGTGGTTGAGTTGTGTCTGACTCTTCATGACTCCATTTGGGGTTTTCTTGGCAAAGATATTAGAATTATTTGCCATTTCCTTTTCCAGCTCATTTTAAGATGAGGAAACTGAGGTAACAAGGGTTAAGTGACTTGACCAGGGTCACACAGCTAGTAAATGTCGGAAGCCAGATTTGAACTCAAGAAAATGATTTCAGGGCCTGCATTCTATCCATTGGGCGACATAACTTCCCTGAATGTTTCATTCCAATTTCAATCTGCAAGATATAACAATAAATAATCTCCTCTTTTAGGATTTCCAATCTCTCCATTTAATAATAATAATAATTAGATACGACTTATCAAAGGTAGTTTGGAGGACTGGCATACAGTCAAATAGATGAGCAGGTAAAATCTGACTCACTACTTTTCACTGATGGCCTCATAACCATCATAAAATCTATTTAAGTACCAATCTACAAGGAATTAGCATTCCATTTTAAAAACTGGCCGTTTTCTTAAAGTAGAAAGAAATAGCCATGCAATATGCTTTTAAGTCTTATTGGAAATAATGGCTAAAAAGATGAGGAAATTTCATCAGGTCAATTTCATCATAGGATGAAACTCCAAGCAATGTTTCCAACATATTGTGGGGGAAAAGAGGGCCTTTTAAAAGGAAGAAAGTACTGACCAAGTTATATTTTTAATTAATAATTAAATTCATTTAATTTACTTAATATCCAAATGGTAACATGTAAATAACTTTGCAAACTTTAAAGTATTATGTAAATGCCAATTATGATCATATATTATGTTAATATAATAAACTATTATTATATTCATACTAATGTGATATTAAAAAGAAATATAATTTACCTATTCATTGCTGAATTTCTATTACTAACTGAAACTATTGTCAATGAAGAGAAAGGGGCTCTAAACTTTTTCCTATTAAGAAGTGTTAGTTTTTTGAGGTTCTTTAAAACCCTATAGTCTTTAATTATACAGTGGTGGGATTGGGTTTTGAGAGTCAATTGCTGACAGAGGGTTGTTATTCCTTCTAGAGCTGGGGGAATTCATCAACTCATCTATTCTCTCTTTGCCACTGCCTACTGTGTGCCCCTACTCACTGAGACTCCCCCAAATCTTTTAGGAAAAGCTTCTGGCAAGTTTGGAGATGCCTAATGTGCAAAGCTTGAAAATGGATGGGACATTGGCTATTAGCCATTTGGAGACCTCTTAGTAAAGAGAGTTATGGAAACTTGAGAGTTATCCTAAAGGCTTAGTTTATTAGCTACAGATATATATGTCCATTATTCTAAACTAAACAGTTTTTAACATTTTTCCTGAAGACATCATGCATAGTCAATGGAAAGTTGCCCTTAGAGCCAGGAAAACCTGAAATCCAAATTCCCCTTTGAAATATACAAGCTATTGACCCTGGGCAGGTCAAAAGCCTAGTACCCCAGAGAATTCTAGGGTACCCTAGTGCCTAGTGCCCTAGAGAATAAGGCTCCAAGTTTCAGAGAAAGTGTCAACCTGTGCAAGTGGGAGGGATTTTTTTATCCAGAAGTTTTCTTTATCATTGAAATCACAGATCCAATCCCTCTTCTTTCCTGAATACACAAAGCTTGCCTTGAAACTTGTGCCCACAAGATAAAGCATATCTTATATTTGTATAGGCTTTAGGATTTGCAGCAAGGCTAGAAAATACAAATGATCTCATCTGAGGCACTCTGTGAGGTAGGTTCTTTTTTTCCTTTAGGACTAGATGTGATTACCTAGGTTGGAAGAATTTCTGTTGAGGAAATTTTACTCTACCAAGGCAGAACCATGCTGCCTCTGCAACTTAAAGTCTTAGAGAGTTTCCATTATGGTTTAAAAGTGGATCTTGAACTCAGGTCTTCCTGACTCAGGCCAGCTGTCTATTCATTACACCCTGTTGCCTCTCTAAAACAGAAGCAATTTGAACTCAGGTTTGCCTTTTCAGGTCTAGCTCTCTTCCCATTCATGCTACCACACAAAATCAGATGGAAAAGTGGAGAGGAGGGGAGATTAGAGGGAAAGGTGAAATAGAAGGGAAAAAGGGAGAGTGGAGGGGAAAGTGAGAGGGAAAGGAAAGAAAAGGGGAGGAGAGGGAGGGAAAGAGAGAGAGAGAGAGAGAGAGAGAGAGAGAGAGAAGGAGAAGAAGAAGAAGAGGAAGAAGTAGTAGTAGTAGTAGTAGTAGTAGTAGTAGTAGTAGTAGAAGAAGAAGAAGAAGAAGAAGAAGAAGAAGAAGAAGAAGAAGAAAGGCAGAGAAGAGATGATGATGAGAGAAGAGGAAGGGAGAAAGCTATAAAAGTACTACTAGAAACCATAGACATTTGGAACAACTGTTACAAATGCGTCATATGGTTGGAGGACTTTTTTTTCATATATCCTTCATAAGGTACATGCAAAGCTACTTTCCAATGACTACCTCTATGGATCATTTTTCATGTAATAATAAAAAATTGATGTTACAGTGGGAGATGTTCATTACAAAAACACTTTTTGGGAATAGCTTTTTTTTTTTTAAATAACTTAACTTAATGCCAATGTGAAATATAAGATGGGTAATTCAGCACTTGCCAGACTACATCACTTTCATTCAGCAGATTCTAAAATTAATGTATTAGTCTCTAAGGTATTCTCCTTCCAAGGACCCAGGCTGAACACACACAACTACATAAAAGTCAATTTCCTCTTTAAAAGACTTCATATTTCTCCACTGGCATCTTCTCCTATGGATGTTACATTCCAATTCTTCTATCTCTTCTTCTTTCTTCTTCTTCTTCTTCTTCTTCTTCTTCTTCTTCTTCTTCTTCTTCTTCTTCTTCTTCCTCTTCTTCTTCTTCTTCTTCATTTTTTGGAGGGAGAAAGACAGGGGTTAAGTGACTTGCCCAAGGTCACATGGCTAGTACGTGTTAAGTGTCTGAGGTCGAATTTGAACTCAGGTCCTCCTGACTCCAGGGCCAGTGCTCTATTCACAGCACCACCTAGCCACCCCCCTATCCCTTCTTCTTGTGCTCCTTCCAAACTCTGGCACCCAGAGACCTTGTTTTCCTCATCTTCCAGAAGATATCATATCCCTGATCATCCTTTATAGTACTGGAGGCACCTTTCCCCATGAACTGGGCTGGGAGGAGGACTAATCAAACTCATAGTAATTCACTACTGGCCCCTACATCATTTTTCTCCTTTTTAAAAAAGAGCTCCGTGCTAGCTCATCTTTTTCTCTCCCAAGAATTCTTAACCTTTTTTTCATCATGTACCCCCTTGGAAATCTGGTAAAGTCTATGGGCTCCTTCACAGAATAATGTTTTCAAAAGTATTAAATAAAATACATAGGATTGCAAAAGAAACAAATTATCTTGAAATCCAGTTATCACTAAAAAAAAATAAGTTTATATATCTCAGGTTAAAAACTTCTGCAAATCTGCCCCTAAGTCTGCTCCCTATACTGGTGGACTTCATTCAGCATTCATCCTTGGATGTCCTAGCCCCAAGTTTGTTAATCTCAACCCCCATGATGTTCACTTTCACTACATCCCAGCCATACATAGTGATGGTCACACACCCTTGATCTCACCATCACCCACAAGGGTTCTGCTTTCGTGATTGGGAACTCTGAGATTCTTCTGTCCAACCACTTCATCCCACCCCATGTCTTAGGCTTCCTAGACCAAATCTCCTCCCTTATTTTGATCTCTGACCATCCTACCCCTGAGTACTCTCCCAGGCCATTTTTACCCCAGTTCTGGCATCACTTTCCTCCCTTCCCAATTTTGACTATATAATAAAGTATTTCAAATTGACTCTGTCTTCTAACTTGCATCCTTTTCCCTATTCCCAGTCATTCTTTACCAAACCTCAGCTCTGAATTACCCCCATCATTTACTGCCTCCATTCTTACGAATGGTGTTAAAGGAAGTCACAAAACCATATTTACTGAGTATACTAGTAATTTACGAACTCTACTCTCATCTAGACTCTCAAAGAAGTATTGTCTTTCACTTGTTTCAGTCACATTTGACTTTTTGTGACCCCCATTTGGAGATTTCTTGGCAGAGATGCTGGAGTAATTTACCATTTCCCTCTCCAGCTCATTTTGCCAATGAGGAAATGAAGGCAAACAGGATGAAGTGACTTGCCCAGAGTCACACAGCTAGGAATTGTCTGAAGCTAGATTTGAACTTAGGAAGATGAATCTTCCTTACTCCATGCCCAGCACTCTACTATCCACTGTGCCACCTAGCTGCCCTCTCAAGTAACTTTTGGCTAATTTACTCCATCAGATTTCCCATTATAACTATTTTTAAAAACATATTCCCATATTGGTCATGTTATGAAAGAAGAATTAGGAAAAAAAGGGAAAAATCATGAGAAAGAGAAACAGAGGAAATAATGTGCTTCAGTCTGCATTCAGACTACATAGTTCTTTTGCTGGACATGGAGAGCATTTTTCATCCTTCCATGATAACTCTTACAAGCTTTCATTTCTCTCCTCATGTCTTCCACACTGTCTTCTTCATTTCAGCAGAGGGTTTCTTAGGGAAAAAAAAGGACACTATTTGTTGTGGGATCCCTCTTTTTTCCTCTGTATCACAAAACTTTTTTAACATCATCCATCATTATCTCCTCATTTACCCCAGTCATTGATGAAGAGATTGCCTTTTTCCACATCAAAGCCAATTCCTCAAATCTCCTATGGCAGACTGTCCCCACAATCTCCTGTTCTCTCTTTCTACAGGCTTCTTCCCTGTTGCCTACAAATATGTCTGTCTCCCCATCCCTAAAATACCCTCACTAGAGGTTATGATCTTTTCATGCTATCCTTCTATATCTCAGTCTCTCAGTCAACTAGAATTTATTAAGCACCCACTATGTGCCAGAAACTGTGTTAAGTACTGGGGATACAAAAAAGGGCAAAAATCAGTCCTTGCCCTCAAGGAACTCACAGTTTGAGGGATATGGGAAAGAGGAGACAGACAACATATAAATAGCTATGTACAGACAGGATATATGCAAGGTAAGATGGAAGAAGGCATGAAGATAAAGGAAGATTGAGAATGCCTTCTCTTTTTTTGGTCTTTTTTGGAGGGGGAAAAGCAGGGCAATTGGGGTTAAGTGACTTGCCCAAGGTCTCACAGCTAGTGTCAAGTGTCTGAGGTCAAATTTGAACTCAGGTCCTCCTGACTCCAGGGCCAGAACTCTATTGTGCCACCTGGCTGCCCTGAGAATTCCTTCTTACAGAAGCTTACATTTCAGCTGAAAGTTGAAGGAAGTCAAGGCAGAGATGAGGGAGAGAATTTCAGGCTGGGGGCACACCAGTAAGAGTACAAAGAGTTGAGAGATGGAGTCTCTTGTGTGAAGAAGAGCAAAGAAGCCAGTGTCACTGGATTATAGAGCATGTCGTAGAGTCTACAGTGTAAGAAGATGAGAAAGGGACGAAGGGTCTAAGTTATGAAGGGCTTTAAAAGTCAAACAGGGGGTTTTTTATTTGATCCTGATGGTAATAGGGAACCACTGGAATTGTTGTAAATGGCGGTTATATGATGGGACTTGCACTATAGGAAGGTCAGTGTGGTAGCTGAGTAGAGTATGGACTAAAATGAAGAGAGAATTGAGGCAGAGAGATGAACCAGCAGGCTATTGATATGGTTCAGGCATGAGCTGATGAGGGTCTGTACCAATCAATCAACAAATATTTATTAAGGGTCTGTGATGTTCTAGGCATTGTCCTAAGCTTTGGGGTCACAAAAGAGGTGAAAGATAGTCCCTGATCCCAGGGTTCAGTGGTGATGGTGTCAGAAGGGAGAAGAGGGTATGTGTCCAAAAGATTTTTAGAAAGTATAATTGATGAGATTTGGCAACTTACTGGATGTGGGGAGGTAGAAGGGGGAGTGACAGTGAAAAGTTGAGGATGACATTTAGATACCAACCCTGGGGGACTAAGAGGATGGTGACACCCTCAGCATTAATAGGGAACTTGGGAAGAAGGGAAGGTTTTGGGGAAAAGATAATGAGGTCAGTTTTGGACATGTTAAGTTTAAGATGTCTAATAGACAACTGGAGATTGGAGACGTGAGGTCACAAGAGAAGTTAGGACTGTACAAAAAAAAAGAATCCAAGAATCATCTGCAGGGAGATGATAGTTGAATCCTTGGGAGTTCATAAGATCATAAAGTGAGAAAGGATAGAAGAAGAGAAGAGGGTCCAGAGAACCCAGAAGCCTTGTAAGAAACACATGTGACCTGGATAAAGATCCAGTAAAGGAGAATGAAAAGGAACACTCAACCAGGAAAAGAACCAGGAGAAAGCAATGTCATGAAAACTTAGAAGAGAATTATAAGAAGAAGAGGGTGATCGACAGTTTGGGAGGCTGCTATGAGGTCAAGAGGGTTGAAGAGTTAGAAAAGATCATTCGATTTGTCAATTAGTATGATTGGTAACTTTGGAGAGAGTAGTATCAGTCAAATGATGAAACCAGAAGCCAGACTGCAGAGTTAAAAAGAGAATGAGACAACAGGAACGGAGGCATCAATTGTAAACAGCTTCCTAAGGAGTTAAGCCGAAAAAGGGAGAAGACAGATACAATGATAGCCTGCAGGGATGGATGGATGGAACATGAGGGGATTTTGAGAATAGGGAAAACCTACGCATGTTTATGTAGATACTAAGGAAGTGGCCAGTAGACAGTAGAGAAATTGCAGATAAGTAAATGATAATGATAGAAAGGGCCATCTCACTTGTCCATGTCGGGGCAGTTTGTCTTGGCAAAGAAAGAAGAGCTGCCTTTTCTCATGTGACAGGAGTTAAAAAAGGAGAAAGCAATGGAAAAAATCTGAGTGAGCTGAGATTAAGAGGAGCAGAGGAGAAGGAGTTCAAGGTAAACAATCTCATTTTTTTCAATGAAATATAAGGCAGAGTTCTCAGCTGAGAAGGTTGGGGGAGGCAGAGTCATGGGAAGGTTTGAAAAAGCTGTTGTGGTAAGTGGGATAGTGAATCCTTTAGGTAGGTGTCAAGGGTTTGCCTTGCTGCAGCAAGGGGCCAATTGAGCTTATGTAACACAGATTTATGGGGATTTTCAGGAGACCTTGAATAGGAAAGAAGGCAGAGGACAGTGGGCATAATTTAAGTCTGAGACTTGGCAGGGCAAGATCTACAATTTTTAAAAAAGGCATTAGATGAGAGAGTGGTGTCAAACTCAGACAGAAACAGGTACTTGAGTTGTGGAAAAGGATCCCTGCAGGATACATGTTGACTTAGAAAACCACAAATTACTATTATCTTTTTTCTTATATTTTTATTTATTTTGTTAAATATTTCCCAATTACATTGTAATCTGGTTTGGGTTGTACTCACTGACTGTATTTGATACCTCTCATTTAGAGGGAAGAGAGGAGAGTGTAGCTAGCGTAGGGGTGATAGCCTAGGAAAGAATAGAGTGACAGGACTGGAGTCCATGGTAAAGATGAACAACAGGTTTGGGGTTGCAAGGGAGGGAGGGAGAGAGAAGAAAGGGAGAGAGAGGGACAAAGAGATAGAGAGAGAGAAAGAGAGAGGGGGAAGGGAGGAAGGGAGGGGAGAGAGAGAGAGGGAGGGAGAGAGGAAGGGAAGGAAGGAAGGAGAGAGGAAGGGAGGCAGGAAAGAGAGAAAGAGTAGGAGAGAGAGAGAGAGAAAGGAAGAAGAAGAAGAAGAAGAAGAAGAAGAAGAAGAAGAAGAAGAAGGAGAAGAAGGAGATGGAGGGAGGTGGAGTTTCAACATATTATAGCAGATAAAGGAATTTCAGAGTTCATGAACATAGAAGTGGTACATTTGTGAGTGACAATAAGATCAAGGGACCATCTCTGTCTGTAGCTGAGGTAGTGCGGAAGAATAGGTCATGGAAAATACCCTGAGAAACTAAGAGGTTAAGTTATTTGATGATGTTTTTCTCCCTTCTTTTTTTCAGCCAAACTCTATAAAAACCATATATACTAATACCTCTATTCCCTCTCCTCTCACATCTCAACCCTTTGCAAACTGGCTTCCAACTGTACCACTCAACTGAAACTGCCTCTCTAAGGTTAACAATGACCTCTTTTTTTTAATTTTAAATTTATTTATTTACTTTTAGTTTACAACATTCAGTTCCACAATCCCTTGAGTTCCAAATTTTCTCTCCCTCTCTCTCCTCCCTCCTCCCCCCTCCCATGGCAGCATGCAATCAAATATAGGATCTACAAATACCTTCACATTAAACATTAGTCAGTTTGTACAGAAGGATTATAACCAATCAAGTGAACAATGAGAAAGAGGAAACAAAACAAAACAAAACAAAACAAAAAAGAGAGAGAGAGCAGTAGTTTGCTTCAGTCTGCATTCAGACTCAGTAGTTCTTTCTCTTTCTACTTCCTGGTTTTGGTGACAATACTCTCTCAGTTCTCCTGGCGTATAGTAGGCACTACATATAAATGTTTATTCCCTTCCATTTCCCTCTTTCTACCTGCCTAGCTGCTCCTTCTCAACTAATTTGTTAAATCATCATCTATTTCCCACTCCCTAAATATGTGTATATTATAAGACTCTATCCTAGTCCCTCTTCTCTTTTCTCTCTACACTTTTTCCTGGTGGTTTCATCAGTTCCCATAGATTCAATGCTCATCTCTATGTAGATCACCTCCAGATATATATATGTGTGTGTACATATATATATATATATATATATATATATATATTATATATATATATATATATTATATATATATATATATATACATACATACACACACACAAAAACACACTTATATACACATATGTGTGTGTTTCTCCAATGCCGGCCTCTCTCCTGAACTCCAATCTTATATCACCAACTGGCAATTGAACATTTCAAACTAGACGTCCCATAAGAATTTCAAATTCAAAATGATCAAAACAGAACTTATTATCTTTTCCCCCACAAACCCACCCATTTTCATTTTTCCCTGTATAGACTGATGGCACCACTATACTTCCAGCCACTCAGGTACACAGCCCAAGTCCTCCTCCAGTCCTCCTTCTCTCTCAAATCAGCATATCTGATCAAACACCAAGTCTTACGGATTCTAGTCCAACAATGTGTATCCTGTCAGATTCCTTGACCCCACTAACCCTGCCCCCACCCTCATTCAGTCCCTCATCACCTGTTACATGGCCTATTTCAACAGCTTCCTAATCTCTCCTCTATGTCTCCTCTAATACATTGCTTAGACAGCTACCAAAGTGAAGAGTCAGACCTCTATTTGGCCTTTACCACCACCAGCATTTGTCATTTGTGAGAGGTGTGAGGTGGTACCTAAGAGTTATTTTAATTTTCATTTCTCTAAATCAGTAGTGATTTAGAGCATTTTTGTATGACTAGGGAGAACTTCTTCTGAAAACTATGTGTTTATATCCTTTGACCATTTATTAATTGGAGAATATCTTTCATTTTTATGAATCTGACTCAGTTCTATACTCAGTATATATTTGATAAATGACTCTTTTTCAGAGAAACTTGCTGTAAAATTGTTTGATATTGCTTCATTGTCTATGGTACCTTTTAATAAAATGTAGTTTCCCTGATTGTCTCTTTTAATCAGGTCTATCTTTGCTCTTGCTTTATCTGAGATCATGATTGCTACCCTTGCCTTTTTAACTTCAGCTGCAGCCCATTTGATTTTGCTCCAGCCCTTTATTTTAACTCTATGTGTGTCTGATGGATTGATTCCTAAAGTACAAGTCTAATCATGTCCTTCCTCTCCTCAAAAACATTTAGTGTCTCCTTATTGACTCAAAGATCAAAAACAAACTTCTCTGTTTGGCATTCAGTGTCCTTGACAGGATGGTTCCAGAATACCTTTGCAGACACATTACACATTAGTCTCTCATACATTCTATAGTCAAACTAAATTTGTTTATTTGCTATTTTCTGTCCTTGGTGATTCCTCTAAGCTCCATGGCCTTTGTCCATCATGTCCTCCATGCCTGAAATGAAATCTTTCCTCATGCCAATTCCTAGTTTCTTTCAAAGTTCATCTCATGTCACCTCCTTCATGAGGCTCTTTTGCTGCTCTTACCAATTGCTGTTACCTCCCCCATCTGAAATTACTTAGAATTTACTTATATGTACACATGTTGCTTCTTTCCTCTGATAGAGTGTAGGCTCTTTGTGGACTAAGACTTTCTTAAGGGTCATTGTATCTCTAGCACCTAAAACAGTTCCTGGCACATAGTAGGTGTTTAATAAATTCTTATCAATTGGTTACCCTAAAAAGTGAAATAGACAGCTTTTGCTCTGTATCTTAATATTATTTAATCTTCTAAGAGGCAAAGGTTCTGGCTTTTTCATGTTCTGAAATGACTAGTCCTCCAACACATGTATCTCTGCTATTTACTTTCTTTATGTTATTTTCACTTGAATTTTGATGGCAGAGGCACTTCTATTCTGACTTTCCTGGCTCTTTTCACATGATTTCTTTTTATAAATTCTGTGTCCCAGCCAGACTGACTTACTTGCTGTCACTTAAATTTGCGATGGACTGCCTCTTCCCCTCCATCTCTTGGGATCCCTGGCTTACTTTAAAGTTCAGTTTATATACCACCTCTCGTGGAAATCCATCTGATTTTCCCAGCTGTCAATGTTCTTTCTCTCCTCAAATAAATGTGTGTGTGTGTGTGTGTGTGCGTGTGCGTGCATGTTGTATTCCCTTCCTGTCCTTTTCCCCAATAGAATCTAGTTGAAAGCAGGAACTCTTTTTTGTTAATAGGATCTTGAGTACCTGATACAGTGCTGTGTACATAGTAAGTAGGGACTTAGTGCTCATGAATTAGATTAGAATGGATTGCAAGCATCCAAACCTAGAAACAAAACAGGATTTTTCTCTCTCTCCTCTTTCTTCCTTCCTCTTTCTCTCTCCCCTAATAATTTAACTTCTTCCTTTTCTATTCTCAGTGGAAATGTAGAATAGTAAAGATCTATATTCCAGATGATAACTTTTCATACATTCAGAGACCAAGTTGTCTACTATTTATTCCCCAAACTAACTCATCTCCAGCAACCTTTTGTATAGAGATTCCATTTCCCAACCCTTGAATTACTTAGCAAGTTTCAGAAAAGGACTTTAATTATCTTGAAAAATGAATTCCCTTTAACACAATCACATCTGAATCTTCCAAATTTAAATCTTGCTTCCATGCTCTGAATTCTGCTTTACCTCTGAACTCTCACTACATCTTCCCTCCTTCAGAATTTCTTGATTTTCTTTCAAATTGCAAGCTGTCCTGTCACTGTCCCTTGAGAAAAATTTCCTTCACTTGTCTCCAAATGCTGCCTATACTTGTATGTGTCCATAATTAATGATCTGTTAACTTCATAGTGTAACCATTCACTTTACTTATTCTGATCATATACCTTTTAGAACTTAATAAATGGTCTTCAGCTTGTCATGCCCTAAATTTTCATCACCATGAGGGCAACATGGTGATGAACCTCTCCAAATTTACCTGGGCTGATCCTCAGACCACAGACATAAATTACTGGGCCCCTCCTCAAAGACTTGGAAGGACTTGCCTGAGCTACTAACTTTGGATAACCCAGGGTCTCCTTCATTTAAGGATGAGATAGTGGAATGGTCTTTAGTGGAAAATCTTTGAATACTAATAGGTTATGTACTATTTTTGTCACCTACTAATCAATTCTTGGTTCTTATTATGAGGCTCTGGGGTCACTGACTTGGCTTCCTTGTCTGTAAAACCCAAGACATCACTCAAATACTCAATCAAGATCCAGGATCTCATTGAGGAGTTTCGTCCAAAGATGTAGGTTGCAAACCATTCATGCCTGTCCATCTTGTGACTCTTGCATTTTTTTTTCTAAAAATTCACTACAGGGGATCCAACCAATATGCTGAGTCTTTTCTTGCCTTTTCCCAACATTTCTAGGGTAGCAGTCAAGAATTCCAGTCATTTATCTGTTACTTCTTGCTCTTGCTACATGTCTAGTTCATCTTCTCTTCCTCTCATAAAATTCATTGAAGACTTCCTTTACTCCTGTCCTTCCTTGAGAGTCTTTATGACCAGCCTGCTCACACCCACAGTGTGCCTCTCCATTATCCTCTATGTGACTTTCATCTTTAGTACTTTGGGGTGATGGTATTCTATTTTTTGTTGTCGTACCACATGTTGAGTAAAATGTTTATGCTGAAAAGATGGGACTTACTTTCATGTGAGGCTTGGCATCAGTAATTTGTAATTTCCAAGCATTCAAAATCAGCTTCCTCTAACCATCAGCTCTGAGTAGGGGACCCTTCAACTTGTCATAGACCTATCTGTCTCAAACACTCTGGTTTCCTAACTCATTAATAAGTATAAATAAATAAAGATAAATTGTTGGTGGCCTTTCCGACAAAAAAGGAAGAGGAAAAGATAGCCACGATTTTGAGGGCATGATACTAAATGTAAATTCTGCCAACTGAATGTTTTTCAAGGTTAAAAGAATTATGACAATTGAATAAAATTTAAGAAACTATTAGCACAGCTTCAGAAGGTCTCTGTCATAGCAGGTTTATCTAGATTGGTCATCGCCTCAAAATTAGTGTCTGACATTTCCCCAGTAGATTTCCTATGAATCTCATTGTCGCAGGCAGAATCCCCAGCTACCCCCAGATCTGGAAGTTAAAAAAGAAAAAAAAAGAATTTTATAATTGTTTTAAATATTGAGAGTAATCAACATTGTCTGTTTTTTTTTTTTTTTCAATACAAAGGGAAAAATTAAACCCAGCTCTTGGAACTAATTTTTATTATTCCACATTCATCAGTTTGCCCATAAACAAAGCAGCAGCATCTACCCAGAGGCCCTTTTGGAATGGGATTACCACACTGCAATGTGGATGACAGACTGGGGAGCAGCTTTCTGGACTCTTCATCTTTTAGTCTAAATGAAGTCATTTTGCAGAAGAATATCTATGTTAGAACTTGAACTATACATGTCAAACACAGCTTCACCAGCCAGCAGCCCAACCCATGATGCTGCCACCCTTCAACAAGCAAGGCTGTAGAGACTGAAAGGTGGTAGAAAATTGGTTCAGGATAAAGAGGCTGAATTTAGTAGCATCATGCGGTACAAATTTCCATGAAGGAGACTCCTCTTCTTTCCCAAATGCCATGGGGGATACTATTTCTTCAAGAGTAAATCAAACCACACTCAAATTTTCTATAACAGGTTGGGGGGAATGAAAACAAAATACTAGGATATTCTGTCTGCCCCACATTTATCATTGGGAATCATCTTGCAAATAGAGCATTAGGCAAAGTGTTGTTATAGAGGCATGGAGTTTCCATAGGAACATTAAAAATGGGCAGTTGGCTGAATGATGTTCCATGAAGGAGCCTTCATGCCATCATTGTGGGGTTGGGTTATACTGTGTCATTAATAGTGCTATGAAACAACATCAGTGTGCCTACAATCTCACAAACAAGAGAAATGAAACTTAAGATCACAAGCACAGCCTGTTGAATGAAGACAAAGAAATACAGGAATGACCTCTGAAATACCAGCTGTAGGATGCTACAGTTCTGCTAAGCAGAACCCTGCTTAATATTGGAAGAAAGTGGAGGGACCAAAAGAACTTCAGGGCCAAACCCTAACTTGAATTCTATATGGCAGTATAGTGATGAGAGAGTCTATAATGCTTTGGGCCAAGAAAGAAAGAACAGGGACTCATTGAGTTACCAAAAAAGGCCAAGTGGTTGACTAGATTCAAGAACTGTGTGTTTTTTTTAAGCTATTATATGTTTAGATCCTAAAAACATAATATTGTCTACATTTATTACTTTGCCTTTCTTGGCATTAAAGTGAATATAATTTGTATACTGTACCAGATTATCTCTATTT
>CM053588.1:206592552-206631634 GCA_028646515.1 Pseudochirops corinnae | reverse complement strand
CAACCACAAAGAGAGCTGCAATAAATATTTTTGCACATATGGGACCTTTTCCCACTTCTGTAATCTCTTTGGGATATAATCCCAACAGTGGTATTGCTGGGTCAAAGGGTATGCAATTATTTATAGCCCTTTGGGCATAGTCAAGTTGGAATATTTTTTGTTACCTGAACCCAGTCTGAGGTTCCCTGTCTCTGTGTCTGATCATTCACTTGCCTTGACCTGAAATGCCATTTCATCAACTCCAGCCTTGTATTTCCTACCTCATTATCTCTCCCACAAAATCATAAGCTCCATAAATGCAGAACATCTCTCTTCTTCCTTGTTCCCTCCCCTGCATTGGGGCCAGTTCCTGTGGCTTTGCCTGGGGAGAAGGTTCTGGAAAAGTCTGTGCCTGGCATACAGTAGAATAGTAAAGAGACAATACATATATACATGCATATTTGTATATCTGCAGGGATACAGATTGGACCTGTGATTTTATATATGTGTATGTGTGGGTATGTATACATACATGTGTACGCATGCATGTGTATGTATGTATATGCATAGGTGTGTATGTGTGTATATATGTGTACACACATGCAAACACACAATATATTATATATAACAATTATATATTATGTTATTATATTATATAATATATATACTATAATTATATTATAATATATATTATAAGTATGTATTTAGCTCCCAGGTACCGAAGTCACTTCTACCAATGCAGGGAACTTAAGAGTTTTAGAGAATTGAGAGGATATAACTCATCAGAGTCAGGACTTGAACTCAGGCCTTCTTGGTTCCAGGCCAGTTCTCTATAACACATATACACACATTTTTTGTTCAGTCACTTTTCAGTCCAACTCTTCATGACCCCATTCAGGGTTTTCTTGGCAAAGATACTGGAATGGTTTCCCATTTCCTTCTCTAGATCACTTGACAGATGAAGAAACTGAGGCAAACAGGGTTAAGTGACTTGCCCAGGGTCATACAGCTAGTAAGTATCCAAAGTTGGATTGAACTCAAGTCTTCCTAACTTCAGGTCCTGCATTCTATCTACTGCACCACCTAGCTGCCTGCTTTGTATATAGTAGGACTTCAATCACAATTTGTAGAATTGTGTTGGGATTACCAGACTGTTTGTCTCACGAGTCCTTACAAGAGTTTGTCACCACTCTTGCCTTTCTACTTGGCTTCCCAGGCAGAGTCAATCTGGGTCTCACTGGACCCAGCTCTCATTATGACAAACCAACTTGTTTACTTTGGCCACATGATGCTATGGGATTATGGCACCAATTTAATTATGAAGAGTCAGTTCCTGTGGGTTTATTCCAGGCTCTCCTTTTGGTCTTCCAGAGGAGACATTAAGTCACTCAATTTAATTCAACAAACATTTCATAAGGATCCACTATAGCCAGACACTAGGCGAGGTGGTAGAGACACAAAGACAAAGGTTACCAAAGAAGCAATTCCTGCCCTCAATAAGCGGACAGTCTACCAGGGACCAAGATACAACACTTGACCTAGGACTCACCTACTAAGTCAGACAAGTTCAATCTGTACTGAGAGAGATGATTCC
Organism: Pseudochirops corinnae; assembly: GCA_028646515.1. NCBI lineage: Eukaryota > Metazoa > Chordata > Mammalia > Diprotodontia > Pseudocheiridae > Pseudochirops > Pseudochirops corinnae. Next base: position 206,630,061 of record CM053588.1, on the reverse strand, counting down.
ATGCCCCCAGCCCCACGTTCCCAAATCACAGATGCTTTAAGCATTCATGAATATAGAACCATTCAGTCTTCATCCTTTAGAAATTTTCATTACACACACACACACACACACACACACACACACACACACACAGAGTGTTTGGTACACTCTCACTTTAGGTTTCTAAGGGTGCCTAGTCCATTAGTACTAGCTCAGTTCTTTCAGCTAGTACTTCTTGGGTCTCCTCATTATAAACAAGGCATGGTACCTACAAAGCTTTTCAAGGCTACTCAGCTGTTTAATTTTGAGCTTCATCATTTGGCAGGTCAAGGGAACAAGTACAGAGGTGTCTCAGTAGACATGGAGAGTAGCAATTGCTTTTTCTTTTTTAAACAAGATTTCCATTTGGCTTAAAAGCATAATGAGCAGTAACAATTACCTCACAGTCTAGGCATACCAAAGGTTCATTGAGGAAGGAGTAGCATTCATTACTCATCCACTATGCACCCAAAGAGGCCCCACTGAAACTACACAGGAAAACAGAACAACTCAGGCCAGGCAAGTGCCTGTTTCGGGCCGAAAAAACAACAAAAACCATGCTTGCTCAGGGCAGGAGAAACACAAGCTATTTTAAATTTGGGAAAAGTGTTTCAACATTTCACAACCCGGCAGCTCAAGAGCCCACTCAGGCAACTGGGGAAACAGCACCCTGTCTGCAGAGATAACTGAGGCCACTGTTGAAAGACAACAGCCCCCAAACATGATTCATGTCCCTGCCTACCTCCTCCACTACTCTCAGGATGGAAAGTATCCAGGAGAAGCAGAGCCACATCTGGGAAACTGCTGCCTACCTGGGTAGGCTTGGAACTAGCTGATGCTTTATGAAACCAGTGACAGACATGGCTCAAGAGCTGTGCCATTTGCCAAGCCCTGCATCTGTAAGACTACCCAACAGATATTCTTGATGGATAATAATAGATTATGCATTGTGATAGGCATTCTGTGATGTGTTACACATCATGGTATTCTGAAAAAGGTACTTACTGAAGAGACACAGGACCCCAGTTCAAAACCTCCATCTGATACATAGTGCCTGTATGACCCTGGACAGTCAGGTCAGTCACTTTACCTGTCTGTGACTCAGTTTCCTCATCTGCAAAATTAAGAGGCTGGACTAAATAGACTTCAAGGTCCCTGCCAGATATAGCTCTATGATCAATGAAATATTCATTAAGTACCTCCTATTGTTAAAGAGGCACTGTTGCCTAATGAGTAAACTGCTGGGCTTGGAGTCAGAAAGACCCTCTATGTAAATCAGGCCTCTGATGCTAACTAGATGTGTGACCCTGGGCAAGTCACTCTAAGGACCTCACGTAGCTCCCTGAGACTGACCTACTAAGCTAGAGAAGGGTTACAGTCACACTACATCATTGGTGTCAAATAGAAACAAGAGCCACTAATCTGTACATAAGGATCTCTGAAGGCCTCAGATTGACTTAATTTTAAAATGTAATGCTATCTGTGTTTATTGCATTTTTATTTATTGTTAAAGATTTCCCAAGTATATTTTAATCTGGTTCAGGCAGTGGAACGCTCAAGAGTTTTGCAGACTATGTGGACTATGTGTTTAATATTGCTGATTTATGTGAAATCACCAATTGTTTAAATGCCCACAATTATTACAAACACAAAGACACTTTCATGAGCAGTAAAGCAGACAGATTCTCTGGCTTACAACTGCCTGATATCTATTCAGGGGAAAACACACACACACACGTTTGTATGTACATATACATACACATATGCACATACGTGTGTGTGGGAGTGTGTGCTTGTGTGTTTGTGTGTGTGTATATGTGTGTGTGTGATGTCTACAAATTTCTGACCCAGGATACCCGATTGCCTTTAAACCTACCTATCCTCTCTATACTCTTGCATCTTCCATGATGACCTTTTCAGAGCTCAAGGCAGAATCTTTATTGTACAAATTGTCCAAACCACCAATTCAGTACTTACCAAATGGTATTATTAGTTATCTTTTTATATGGACATTTGTTTTTCATATATTTGTAAATATATTTATAGATGCATAAGTATTTATTTTTTGTTTAGTTATCTTCAGTCATTTCTGATATCACTATGACCCCATTTGAGGTTTTCTTGGCAAAGACACTAGAGTGGGTTGCCATTTCCTTTTCCAGCTCATTTTACAGATGAGGCAACTGAGGCAAATTGAGTTAAGTGATTTGTCCAGGGTCACCCAGATAGTATCTGAGACCAGATTTGAACTCGGGAAAATGAGTCTTCTTGACTCCAGGTCTGGCATTCTATCCATTATGCCACCTAGCTGCCCCATAAATATTTAAATACATTACACATTTATACATTTTATGTATTACACATTTATATATTTATTTACATTTTTTCCTATTATATATACGTATGTCCCCAAATGTAATACCTGGAAAAATAGCCAACTACTAACCCAAATTCTGCTCTGAGTCTGACTTTTATCAAAAATTATACTTAAAAAAAAATATTGGCCTGTGACTTCATGGGCATAGGGAACTCCCAGCCTAGAAAGTCCCTCCATTGATGCAGATTGGCAACTTCTAGTCTTAGAGAATTGCCCGGGGCAATGGAAAGTTGAGTGATTTGACTCTGGCCACACAGTTAGTATGTGCAAGGGGCAGGACATAAACCAGGATGTGCTATACTCTGACAGGGTTCTTTTCCCACTGTACTGCCTCTCCTTTGTTTAAAAAAAAAAAAAGATGTGTTTCCAATTAGTCATTGGTGCCCTCCACTAAATGATAAGTATTTAAACGTCTCAGTTCCCACATTCCAGATCCTTTTATCATAAATTTGCTAATTGTTCTTCCGCGCTGGGAACACTAATCTTTTGGTCTTTAACATAAAACACACAGATAATATACACAGGGGAGCATTTTACCATAGTTAAATGCTTAAAAGACTGATATTAAATCAGCCAGTGGAAGACTTTCCTCTATGTTCAACCAAAAATAAGGGCTCAAGCTATGACTCTGGGAAAATGAACTCCAAATTTGAATAAGATAACCAAAGATTTGCACATAGTAGGCCCTTAATAAATATTTATTGAATTTCACTTTGGAGGCATTAATGTTTCATGAAGAATCAAATACCAAAGACTGCTCAGATCTACTGACCTTCAGGGTATAGGGCACTTTACTCAGACCATGGCCTAATTCACTTAAGAGTCCCAGAGTTGATATTATTTATGGAAACATAAGCTGTTTGATTGGATGAGAGCCCAAAGGCCTTGGCACTTGGTGCATTTCAATAAATCAAAGTGGTAAATAAGTCACTGAAAAACTAGTCTTACATGGGACCTCCAATTGAACTGCCACCTCCCACATAACCACAACCTGAAACCTCAGTGCTGAGAGGGTCAACATCCATTTCAGTCTAGAAAAGGACAGACAGGTTATCTCACTGCATGGAAGAAGGAGATTTGGAGTTGAGCCAAACATGCCAAGAACCTGCACTGCTCAGAAAAATTCAAACTTATTAACCACAAGATAGTAAGATTACAAAACAAGATATTCCCATAAACTAGAAGTACCATTTGGATTTTTAGTCCATGCTTTGAAGATTATCATTGTCTTGCCCTTAGGACCTTACAATGAAATATCTTTAAAACCACACCAAGTCTTGAAGCAGAAGAGCTAAATAGACTCTTGGAAAATTTTTGAGTTTTAAAATCAGCTTTTGGTTTCTATCATCTCTATCATTCTACTAAGCATTTTTCCTCTTTTTTTTTTTATTATATTGTTATAAAGTGTCAACGACTGTGATGAGATTTGTCCCCAGGGAAAATAAATCCTAGCTGAAAACGATAAAAAAAAAAAAAATACCTATGCATTTAACATATGCAGTAACCACAATAAGAAAGCTCAAAGAGAAAAGTCTAATTGAGTATTTATCAAATAAAAGCTATGCTGTTTATTTCTGACTTTAATATTATTTCTAAAACTTAGAATAAGCAATCACATCTTCTTCACATCAGGAAAGCTTCTCAGGAAGATCAGCAGTAAGTTAGAGCTGTCTCATGAGAGTGCATAAGTGTTAAGCCTCTTGAGCAGAGACCACAACTGTTGGGCTATCAGGTCGCTTCAGTCTTGGATGATCAAGAATACCAATGAATGCTACCTTAAATAAAAATAATAAATACTTAATAAGTATGGTTTGAATGGCTTCTGCCTTTGACATATCTTTCCTTCAAGGATCTATGACTTGATTGCTGGGCAATATTCCCTCCACAGACACATATCACAATCTTTCCATGCATTAGCAAAAGATCTTGAGTTGCTGCAGCCATCCCTTCCTTTCCCTTCCTCCCTGCAGAAGACCCCACTACTTGGAGACCAACCTTGTAGTGATGATGATCTCCAAAGATAAGTAGGCTGGTCCTCAGATGACACACCCCATCCCGAACTCAGAGCTCTTCTAGCTTAGCAGACATTGCCAGGCTTGTATACTACTGGCAAAGCCTGCAAGGATCCAGATTTTATACCATGATGAGGAATTGAAGGAGGATTTCTTCTTCTCCCCCAAATATATTTTATTTTAATGAATATACATAAGTAGAAGTATTCAAAAGTAAAAACAACAAAGAAAAACAAAATGAAAAAAAACAAAAAAGTAGTTATGAATAGAGATAACACCTATTTTCTGTGGATTCCTTAGTATAAAAAACAGCACAACAAAGCAAAAGATAGGAATAATAACTTTACCCATGTAATAACAAAGTCATCCTGCTTGTTTGTGTGTCTCCTCAATTTCTTTGTGTACTTAACTGGATTTTGCTACTAGTGTTATTATATATGTCTTTACATAGTTGTAGTCATCATGCATAGTATTCTTTTGGTTCTACCAGTCTCATTCTACAAAGGTTTACATAGGATTTTCTGTGTTTTTACAAATTAATTTTTTATTACACAATGGTCTTTTATTATATTCATATAATTTTGTAGTTACTTCTCAATAAATAGACCAATCAATCAATAAACATTAAGAATCTACTATATGCTAAGCACCTGCCCTCAAGGAGCTCCCAATCTAATGGAGGAGACAATAAGCCAAAGAATAAGTACAAAGCAATATGGGATAAATAGGAGATAATGAAGAGAGGAAAGGATCTAGAATTAAGAAAGACTTCCTGTAAAAGATGGTATTTTAATTGGGACTTAAAAAGGAAGCCAAGGGAAGTGACTAGAAGGAAGAGCATTCTAGGCATGGGGGCAGATAAAGAACATGCACGGAACTGAGAGATGGAGTGCTTTGTTTGAACAGAACAGGACTGTTCTGTTCTGACTCCCTCTCCTAGGGAGCAATCTTTCATAATAAACAAAAAAAAAAAAGGGGGGGGAAAGCTCTGCAAAATTACCTGACATACATTTAAAAGCTTACCTTCTATGTTATGTTGTAGACCCATGATCCCCCAACTCTACATAGGAGTGCTATCTATAGCTTTTTTGTTTTTGCTTTTTTTAGAGAGGATAGGGCAGGGCAATTGGGGTTAAGTGACTTGCCCAAGGTCACATGACTAGTAAGTGTTATGTGTCTGAGACTGGATTTGAATTGAGGTCCTCCTGAGTCCAGGGCCAGTGCTCTATTCACTGTGCCACCTAGTTGCCCCTATCTATAACTTTTAAGGGAAATTGAAGTGGGTGTTCACAGACCCCCTTCATGGTGAGACACTGTCCTAAGCAGAAATAAGATTTATTAATGCTGCTAACTGGTTTTAAATAGCATAGGTCCTAGTCAAGTAGTAAAAAATAATGGACTTGAAGTCAGTGGGAATTTCCCAAAACAGATTTGAATCTAGCCGGAATGGTCACACTGCAAGAATACTTTGAGTCCCCAGTCCTTTAACTGTCATTATGGTATAATAAAAAGACCACTGGACTGGAAAGTGAGGACATCTGGGTTTTATTCCAGGATCTACTGCAAACTCACTGTGTGACCTTGGAACAAATTCACTGTTACTTTGGGCCAGTTATGTTGGCTCTCTGCATATGTTTCAGAGCTAGCAATTTTGGCTCAAACACACTCACATGCACACACGCATGTGCATATACATATATGGTTCTATGAGCAAAAGGCACTAAATATAACCTCAAATAAACCCTTCACCACCAGCCCTCTGGTAAAACAGTGGCACCAAGATGGTAGAGAGTCCTCAGACGTGGCCCCATGAGAGAGAGACAGAGATCCTGGGGTACTTTGAGAGAGCTTCTGGTGGGGCAACTACCCAAGAAAAAACAAGCCAGGGCTAGGCTTAGAAGGAACTCATTTAACGAGAGAAGAGTAAGGTGAGAAGTACATCATCTGGTAACTTCTTTGTTGAACTAATTATTTTTGTGAATTAGTTTCTGTAGTGTTAAAGGACTTTAAATATCATCCAAATGCAGCAAATTTTAAACCCATACAATCTTTTAAAATAGCTATTTTAATTTTCAGCACATTCTACACAGGGCAAGTAGGTGGCAAAGTGGATAGAGTGTTGGGCCTGGAGTGAGGAAGACTCATTTTCCAGAGTTCACATCTGGCCTTAGACACTTACCAGCTGTGTAATCCTGGGCAAGTTACTTAACCCTGTTTGCCTCAGTTACTAATCTATAAGATAAGCTGGAGAAAGAAATGGCAAACCACTCCAGCATCTCTGCCAAGAAAACCCCAAATGCGGTCATGAAGAGTTGGAAATGATTGACACAAGAAAATTCTACATATTGGTGCCCTGAGACAAAGTCCCAGACAACACTCCCTAGTTATGGAGTGTTTGCTTTACATCCTTTCTAGCTCAACTTTGCAAATTTTGAAAATTATAGGGTAGGGACCTATGTATTTCAACAGATCTGTTAAGGTCTCCTTAAATGACAAACATCAAGGGCAGCATTGGAGACCAGGAGATTAATATACAACAAACTGTCAATTGCAATACATCTGTCACCCATCAGTGTATAGGGATGAAAGCAAGGAAAGCATAATTAAACACAATCTTCCAAATAAGTCTCCTTACAAAGGTTACAAAATGCTGCAGTGTTGCCAAACCTGGCAAAATCAATTTTCATTCAGTTGGGGTGTCATGCAGAGGCTGCTGAAACAAGCAAAATGAAAAGCATTAATAATTGGTATTAATAGTTCATGTAAATTAATTTGTTTACTTAAATGGAAATTAACCCAACAACTCATTAAATGGAAGTATAATGCACGTAGAGAAGAGAAGGGCTATGCTTACCACCTAGAATATAAGACATCCCAAGTCACAGAAGTCAAACCTGCTCACACGAACTCTACGAGAATCTTCACATTTGCCACTAAAATGTAGACAAATAGGAGATGGAGGAAAGGGGCAACTCATTTCAAAAACTGAGGGGACAGTGCAGGCTATCAGCTCAAGTTTCAACTACATATGTCTGCAGTAATTGCTTTCTGCCTACTACTTAAAGACAATCATGCATTCATCTTTCTGTATTCCTTCTCTGAGGTTGATGAGTAATGAATAATAACCCATTTCTATAGTACTTGAAGACTCAAGTGCTTTTCTTACAACAACCTCATGGGAGCAGCTAGTGCAGAAGTATTGCTTTAAATCTGAGAAAGCCAGTTTGGTGAAAACTGGTCTAAGAATCAAGACAATATGGGTGTAAGCACCTGTGGATAAGTCATTTAACCTTCCGGTGCCTGAGGCCAGGGGTGGCAAACATGCCACATGAGGCCCAGCATAGAACCCAGTGATTTGGGAACCAGATTAAAGTGTAATTGAGAAATATTTAACAAAATAAATACAAACATAATATAAATATAGATGATCGTAATATGTGGTTTTTCTAAGTCAATAAGGACCAGCAAGGATCCTTAGGTATGGTTTAATAGCCCTATTTCTGTCTGAGTTTGACGCCACTGCCCTTGGTCACTCTCTAAGACGAGTTACAGAGGATGTGCTGGAAATCCTTCATAATGATAAAACCACAGCACCAGCATTATTATAGTCATTTTACAAATGACAAAACTGTTAGGTGATGAAACTTGCCCCAAGGTCACAGCCAGGAAAACATCAGATTATAAACTTAACTCCAAGTCAAGGGTATTCTCTATATATCTAATTATCTCTCCATGTATCACTATTTCCACTTTACATGAGGAAATAGCAGCAAAGTTAAGTAATTCATGTACAGCGCTTTATTGATAAGACTTTTCACAATGGACATAAGCTCCTCTTCCACGTATTCTAAATCTCCTTAAGTTGGGACTTTTTAGCTTTGGCAATAGTGTGTCTTGACAGACAAGTCTGGGTAACATACAAATTTTTCTTTGAAAATGTTAGTGTAGTAAGAAACAGTGAATATGAGGAATTCAGAGAAATATGGGAAGACGTGAATTGATGCAGAGTGAAGTTAGCGGAACCAACAACTCAATGACAACAATAATATAAACAGAAAGAATAGTAAAACAAAATGGAAAGCTTTATCATCTATAATGACAAAGCCTAGCCCTGAAGAAGAAATGAGAAAATGTGGCACTCCCCCCTTCTTTACAGAGGTAAAGGATTATAGATATGGAATGTATGTACTGTCAGACAGGTAGATGTATTGGCTACATAGTACTCCTTTTAGGATACTCCTCAGAGAGCAGATACTACATTGAAATTCAAAGGGAAACTCTCTGGGTCCACCCTTCCAAAACTATAGCTCTCCCCTAGTGTGCTTCCTATTTAGAGTTAGCCAGTAGACAATTAGCTCTTAGCAAAGACATTAACTGAGATGGTACATTTAGAATGAAAACATTTCTACCATAAACTTTCTCACAAAGATACGGCATCTGTGAGAAGAATGTGTTTGAATTTAGAGTGTCGTGGTAGGGAAGCATATACATAGGGGAATATACATGATCAAAGTAACTCAAAACTCCAGAAATTTAGGGCCTTGGTGTTTTTTTACTTATGATTATTTTTGTACCCCAACTCTTGATTATCAGAATAATTCTCTTGAGTCCAATACCTAGTTCTCTTCCTTTGTAGTCAGAGATCCTGCTACTGGAAACAACTTCTGTCCTTGACTTCTAGAAACTACATTCTGTCCCTGCTTCTCTGTATCCATGTCTATCTGAAGTATGAGTCAGTCTTCCTATAGCCATGTCCTGAATTTTCTCAAGTTGACTGTGCTGCTAGACAAAGTGACTGAAGAGAAGAGGGGCAGTGGAGAGAAGTTCCCTCCTTTTCCCCCTGCAGGGAACCTCTTCCACAATCTAACTCCACATGATGACTTTTGATAGTTTCCTGCCTTGGCTAGTTAAAGCCCCAAGGGTACAGTCATTTTTTTCTTATTCAATGGCAAGGTTTTAATCTAATTCCTGAGAGAAAAATGTTGTCTGGGTTTTAACACCTTGTCATCTGTTATTGCATTCTACAATGAGAGAGAAAGGGTTGGGACCACATCTCTCTCCTTACAGTTGGTTTTTCCTTTCTTTAAAAAAAAAATAAGCTTTGTTATAAGAGAAGGCTCACTAGGTTGTAGGGGAAGGAGTACATTTGGAAATAAAGCTATATAAAAGCAAAAGGCATCAAAAAGACTTTTTAAAAAGGTCCCGGAGAATAAAAAAAAAGCTACTATCTTCATAGCAGAGAAGCAGAGCAGAATGTTGTTCATATTGTTAGAGTCAGTCATTATATCAGATGTTTTTGATCAAAAATTTTCTTTGTTACAAAGGAAGTGTTCATCTCAAGAGAGAGGAGGATTTTTGCCCTCCAGAAATGACTATGATATAAAGGCAAAAGGCATCAATAAAACATCTTTTTTAAATTAAAAAAGAAAATAGAAATATAGTTTTATTAACTACAAAGTATTAAAATATGTCTTGGGTTATACTGGAGAAAATTGGGTCACAATTAGATGATCACAATTAGATGAATTATCATATATCAACAATAATAATCCAAACAAATAACTATCTTGCATTATGAACTTACCTCTATCTGTTTCTAACAATAAATCATACTTGGGCAATCAAGCAAAGAAGACATTCTTAGAATGAGAATGAATAAGTGAATGAAAAAGAGTATTTGTTAAGATTTTACTACATGCCAAACACTTTATTAGATACTGGGGATAAAAATACAAAAGCAAAGAAAGTTTCTCCCTTCAAAGAGCTTACATTCTGATGGAGTGGTAGCTGGAGGAGCACTTTGGTCCTAAAAGTTACAAAGATGGTCAGTTCGATCATTGGGAAGTAGGTTGACACACTCCACCCAGGAACAAAGCAGAGTTGTTCATGGTTCACAGAGAGAGAGAGAGAGAGAGAGAGAGAGAGAGAGAGAGAGAGAGAGAGAGAGAAGGCACAATCGTCAGTACTGGTAGTGGAAAACACATTGGTCTGAGAATTAGGAAATCTAGATCTACTACCAATTCTGTCACTATTCACCTATGTGACCTTGAGGAAATTAATTCACCTCCCTCAGCACGGTGACAGGGGTTAAACTAGATACCTCTAGAATTTCTTCTCACTCTAACATTCTAGAAAAACTAGGAAATTTCTGTGATTAAGTGACAATTCATGGTAGCTGCCTAGTCCTGCTGCTGCCAGTACTTTACTTAGACTGACTCACATCTCTTCTGAGATATCTCAACAGCACCCAATTAATTGAAAGATGATCAGCTACCTGAGTATTATGTAGATTTCATGTTCTCTTCATGTTCTTCCTTCTCCTTTTGGCATTTGTATTGTTATTATTATTATTATTAATTATGAAGAGGAAAAATAAAGAAGGAAGTGAGAAGAGAAGGAGTCGAAGGAGGAGGAGACAAGAACCTCCAGAGATACATTTGGAATAAGCAGACATTACTTTACTATGAAAGACTGGTGACAAGTATACACTGGATTTATCAAATGTAACTGAAAATGGTTTGCCTTAGGATAGAGCATATGACACAACTAAGATCCAAGGATAGAGTGAAAAGGCTCTCCCTGAATGACATCTGTATGAATTCATTTTGTCAACTTGTCAAAAATATGCCAATAAAGAAACATTGAACAAATAATTGTGTCAAGTGCTGTTGTTTGTGGAAACAGAGGGGTTTGAAAAGGGTGATTCAAGACAAGCTCATTGCCCCCAGAAATGACAGAAGAGCTGTCCTTAAGGACTTGGTAAACCATGGAGACGGAGCAGGTAGAAACGTTGTGACACATTACTGAAGCACTGACTGACTATCTCATAATACCTAATAGCAGAAGTTCAGTATCTTGTTTTGTGGACAGATAGGAGACAAATCTATATATGTAGACAGATAGGAGACAAATACTATAATACAAATCTGAAAATATCCTGGATAATTCAACCAAAAGAGTACTGAAACCAGACCATTATTTGACTGGGCTATTTCCCACAATTACCCAGACATAATATTCATCCATAAAAATTTTAAAACAAAGTTTTTAATGGATTGTGCCATACTAACTACTCTGTCCATATGTGTGAAACAAAAAGCTTTGGACATATAGAGACCTAGCAGAGGAAATCAAAATCTAGTGGGAACAGGATAAAGTGCACATCACCCTAGTGATCCTGTCTGAAACTGAAATTGAACTGAGAATGCTTTCAGTGAGCCTAAGGAGAATGAATTCCATTATATCTCAACATTTATTCAACTACAGAAAGCAATTATTTCATCCATCTTTGCAACAGTTCACAGAACATCAGATATAAAATGATATGGGATAGTGACTTGTCCTAGGATCATTTCTATTTTAATCCCATTAAAAGAAAACTGAGGGAACAATAAAAATAATTATCACTTCTAAAAGATGAGATAAAAACTATAACATACTATGTCTTGAACCTATCAATATGGTCACCTTCTAGCCCCTCTTAAATGGTGAGAAAATGTACTTTCTCTCTTTATAGAGGTGGGGGTGGGGTGACATGGGAAAAAGGAGGGAACTATGAATGTGGTATCTTGCCTATACTGGCAGATTCAGTCCATGTTTTGTTTAGTTTTGCTAAACTTCCTCACCCCCCTCTTTCTTTTTAATTCATTGGGGAGAAAAAAAGGAGGGCATGCTAAGGTGGAGAGGGAAGTGAAGAACAAAAAAAGTCATTTTTTTCCTTCGAAATTGTCTATGGCCTTTTGCACACACATGTTGATCACCATAGTGGATAATTAAAATTGGTTACAATTTGTCAGAATGTTAGCTTATCTGGTGGTGTATGGCTTCTAGTCTTGGAACTCCACAATTGAGGAAGACCCCAAGGTCAATGAAATGACAAACGTTAGGCAGAAGCAAGCTGTAATATATTATAAGAATTGCAATGGAGGAGTTATGTAAAATATGGCATCAAATAAATTAATAATTGAAAAAAGGTGGGCTGGTTCCATAGAAATAAACAATGAAAGCCTACTATCTCCACAGGTGTCTTTGAAATGTCAAGAGAGCTTGAGAAATGCCCCTGTCATGGAGTGGACTCCATGCAGTGAACTTATTAAAAAACATACACTCGTAGCATGGGGTGGGAAGGCATAGGTAAGTTGTGTTGTGCATTCCTGGAGGAAATAACCAAATCAATGAAATCACAGATGCATTGGAGCACTTAGGATATTCACATGGGTTTTATCCTGAAATATGGTCTTGGTTCCATTAGGAAAATTGGTTTCTTCTGTAGTCTGGAATTGTTTCTTATGTTACAAAACAGCTAAAATTCCTTCCACTTGAGTCATTTTTCACATAGCTGTCAAAGCAATCTCTCTAAGCCACAGTTTTGACCCATAGCTATTTCTAAAGCCAAAGTATGAGAATAGAACCACTCTTATGTGGAGCTCTAAAGTCTGACTTTGATGCCAATTGGTAAGGTAATTGCATAGGCCTAAAGAAAACTGTAGGGCATTTAGGTGGCACAGTGGATAGAGTTCCTTCTTTATGAGTTCAAATTCGACCTTACTAGTTGTATGACCCTGGGCAAGTCACTTAATCCTGTTTTCCTCAGTTTTCTCATCTGTAAAATGAGCTGGAGAAGGAAATGGCAAACTACCCCACCATCCTTGCCAAGAAAACCCCAGATAGGGTCACAAAGAGTCAGATACAACTAAAATGACTGAAATGATTGAACAACTCAAAGAAAAAAAAAAAAAAGAAAAAGAAAAAAAGAAAAAAACAGAAGATTCTAAGAGGCCTGTCAGGTAAGTGTGGTTTTCTCTCTTCTTCTGTGTAAATCTCAGATTACAATCCTCCCTCAAGGCATTACAGATTTCTGCCAACATGAGATTTCTATTCATTAGGATTCTGTGGGTGCAGTCAGAGGAATCTACATCCCACACGCCTCAGTGCTAGCTTGCCCTGTTAGTACAAACACTTAATCTAAGTCTGACAGCGGACATCAAAACATCTCAGGTAATTGCAATTCTGGAGAAGCAGAAAATGAAATTAGGGTAAACCTGGCTTTGACCCTCGGTTTTCACAAAAAGTAAAGGAGCTCTTATGTTGTTCCTTTTTTTTCCCCACTATCCAGAAAAGGAAAAGTTTTGACTTTACTTCTTGGCTGCTCTCTTCATTACTATTAAACCTAAGCTGTGACTATATTATTTTATTTTTAGCCAAACTGCTACCCTGTTTCCAACATGTATTTCACTATCTCATTTAATCATGGATTATCTTTCCACTTAATTAAACTTGCTTCTCAAACTGAAACCCTGCATTTAAAAGAAAAATGCAGATGTCATGTAGAATGATTTTACTAATCTATTATATCAATCACATAATTGCTCTTTGCCTCCAGATGGTTGAAGACCAAGCATTGTTTGGAACTCTGATCAAAATCTCTCACTTGTCTGTTTCTAAATTCCTTCATTTTTGGAGTGGGGGGGTTAACCATGTAAAAATCCCATCCCTGAAAACTACTGAGAAAATAATTTGCCACATCAAATTTGCCACAAACTTATTACATATGTTTAACATACATAAAAAATTAAACCCTAATATTTGATCAAAACCATATTTTCCTAAATAAAATTGAGTACAAAGGCTTTCCTTGAGATTAAAAAAAAAAATCTCTGAAATATATGTGTCTATATAGTATGCGTATGTAGTATACATATGCACATATATAGATCCATGTAGACACATACATATGTACCAAATTCTAATGATTGCCCTTTAAAATGCTCCATAATGTAGAATTCTCATCTAAAGCCATTAATCAAGATGCTCATTTGCCTCTGAAAAGAAGCTGCATATGAGAGCTAGACATTCAGGAATAATGAATTCCTTGTATTATCAGAGGCAGTAATAATGCTATGGAAAGGACAGTGGATGAATTTCGAAGACCTTGCTTCGGACACTATTTAACTATTTATCTATGGGACGCTGGACAAGTCCCTTTATATTGGTAGTCTTCGGCTTCCTCATCAAAAGGAGGAAGGGAATTAACATTTACATAGTGCCCACTATGTGTCAGACACCACAGGCAGTGCCTTTTACAAACATCTCATTCGATCCTCACAACTCTGCATGCCCCACTATAAAATATAGGGTCACAGAACCAGCGTCTGAAGCTAGATTTGAACTCAGGAATTCTCGACTCCAGTCCCGGCACTCCATCCACTGTGCCACCAGCTATCTCTAAGAAATTTCTTTGAAGATCTGCCATATTCCCATGGTGTTTTAGGGTCAGGGAGATGTATTATTTGGGAGTATGAGCTGAACCATGGGCACCCTGATAAATGAAACTGGAAAGACTTCCTTTTTGAGGTAAGGATGGTAGGAGGAGAATGTAATTCAATAAAAACTTGATGCATGTGTACAGCACTGTGGGTGCTAGGGATAAAAGATAAAGGAGGCACTGGTCCATTCATTTGACAATGTCTCTAATGCTATTTTGTTTAAAAGATGAAAGCATAGTTATGCTGAACTGGTTGAGAGAAAGAATAGTCATTAATGGTTTGAGATAACCTAGGCAGCTAAGAGGCACAACGGATTCTAGCACTGAGCCTGTAGTCAGTAGGACCCAAGTTGAAATTTGATTCAGACATTTACTAACTGTCTTGGTTCAACTCTATCTTGGTTTGTCAATTGTAAAATGGAGATAATTTGATAAGCACCTACATCTTATTTACTGGGTTGTTTGGTTTTTTTTTTTTTGTCACGATCAAATGAGATATTCATAAAGTGACTAGCCCAGTGCCTGGCACATAGTAGGTCTTTAATAAGTGCGTATTCCATCCATCCAACTTGGAAGGAGGTGTCCAGGGGAGAGTTCCAGGGAACTATACTTCCTTTGTTTTGTTTTTTTGTTTATTTAATCAATGACTTGGATAGAAAGCAAATCTGGAATGAGTATCAAATTTGCAGCTGACACAGAGAAGGGGAGAAAGTTTCAAGTTAACAGAGGCAGATAACACACTAGATGACACAGACAAGATTAAAAAAGATCTTGACAGCCAGAATCTTGGGCCATATCCAATAAGATGAAATGTAGCAGGGATGAACATACAGTTTTATATTTGAGTTTTTTTTTTTTAAAAATCGACTTCAGTATGACATGACGGAAAGTTGGCTAGGCAGCCATCTGAAACTAGTTTTAGAATGTCAGTGAACTACAGGTCATAAGGTTTAACAGTATGATGGCCAAAAAGCGTAATGTGATCTTAGATTGTGTTGAGGGGCACAGAGATCAGAACTTCAGACGCAATGGGTCTGTCAACTCTTTCCTTGTCAGATTTTGTATGAAATGTTCAGTTGTGGGTGCTGCCTTTTAGTGAGGACACTTACAAGCTGGAAAGAGCTTTAACAAAGACAATTAGGATAATGGAGGACCTTGAGGTCATGTGGAGATGAGTTGAAGGATCGGGGGATGCTAAGTCTAGAGAAGACTCAGTGAAGTGATGGCCGACTTCATGCATTTAAAAGAATGCCACATGGACAAGGGAACAGACTTATCTTGCTTGATTTCGGAGAGCAGAAATAGGATCAATGGAAAAAAGATGTGAAGAAGCAAGTGTCAGTTTGATATCAGGAAGAACTTCCTAATAACAAAAGCTAGCCAAAGTAGAAGGAGGTTTTTAAGCCAAAGTCAGAAGATCATAGGCTGTAGAAGACTCTTGTTCAGGTGTAAGTTTATTCTGTTATACGTAGGATCATAAAATCACAGATTTAATGTTGGAAGGGGTTTCAGAGACTATCTCATCCAACCTCAGCTTACAAATGAGGAAACTAAGGTCAAAAGGAGCTTATATGCAGGGTCAGAGATAGAATTTTATCCCAGAGCCAGTGCTCTTTCCACAACGCACACTGAATTACTATGACTTGGTCTCTGTCCAAAAGGAGTCTAAATTTAAAATAGTCTAATATCATAAAATGGGTTCATATGCAAAAAAACCCCACCCTCTACTAACAAATGAGAATAAAGTACATAAGAGAGATTTTTTTAACATTAAAAGTTTGGAAAAGCAAATTATTTTCAACTGGTTTTTTTCTCCCTGACTGATGTTGATGAAGGAAGAGACAAGAGGAATGAGGGTAAGAATAGCCGTTGTTAGGCTCCGTAGGTGACTAGAAACACAAAGCAAGTCCAACTAATCAACTTTCAACCACCTTCACCTTGGACATTCATCCTGGCCACAATGTGGCAGGAAATGTGCCTAAATAAATGACTGAAAGCAGCATGGCTGTGTCAGTGACCAACAGGCCAACAGTTTCCATCTGGGCAATGTTTTTGGAGTTTTTTCCTTCACTCTAAAATGGCAGGAGTGAATAGGTGTACGCTAATCACACAGAAATCAAAGCATCTGAGGTCATAGAACAAGATGATAAATGAGATGTAGAAGGTCCAAAAGTCAAAGCAAAGATTTTTAAAAGTTGGCAGGCTCCATATTTTGTTAAAGGTCAAAGTCAGAGTCAGCATCTAATCATAAAGGCAGATTACATTTTGCTCTAAGTAGGTGACTTGACAGCATTCAGACTTTGTGGAAAGCGGAGAAGTTGCCAACTTTTCCTGACTCTCTAAATTCTTCTTTCAGCTTTCTGAATGTTTTTATTAGTTTATTTTAATAGTTTAATAAAACTAATTAAAGTTAGTTTAACTAGTTTTATTAGTTCCCATCTGACCCTAAAGAGTATACATGCATGCTTTCTCTTCTAAAAAAGTGACTTACTTATTCTGATTGAACTCGTAATAAAAACACAGAAACAGCTTATTCAAGGAAGTATATTTATCTAAAATACATGCCAACAGTCTAGGACAACCATTCTTTATGACAATCCTAGTAATGGGAGACAAGGATAGCATGAATTGCATTTGTATCATCGTTTATTTTGGATGAGTCATTTGTATGCATAACTTACTTCCTCTTCTAAATTGTCAGCTCTATGAGTCCGACCTTTGTATCTTCCTCAGTGTCTCCTACCACGCTTTAATAAGTATATTAATTGAATAATTTATGGGCCTTACATTTTATCAATAGATTCACTCTCTTGCATTCTCCATGTCTCCTCTTTGCAAATCTCTTACCAGAAATATTAACAAGTAAGCAAAAGTGATTGGCCTGGGTTTTCTCTCTTATTGCTTACCAGAGCTGGATGAAACAATTTTGCTACCAAAACAAACACTCTGATGCTTCTCATAAAATGGGCAACATCAAAATGCTAAAGAGCTGCCAGTATGGCAACTCCACCCACTGATGCAGATGGAAAGCTTTTCATAACTTGATGTCTAAGACTTAAGGAGTTGTCTGAGGCTTAAAGAGGTTAAATAATTTACCTGAGGTCATCAGGCTAATAATTGTCAGAGGCGGGATTTGAACTCTAATCTTGCTGATTCCAGGTCTAGCACTCTATTCACTCTGCAATGAGCAACAAAAAACAAAAAACAGGCACAATTTCAATTGTGATGATAAATCATTAGTCACTTAGTGTTGCAATGTAGGTTTAACTCTAAATGCTTATGTAAAGGACCTAGAATTATAAAGTTATGCCACGGATCCTCCCCCACATCTTTCTCTAGACTAGCTCCCCAATCTAGGCCCAGTGTCTGCTAACTGAAGTGACAGTTACATGATCCAAAGATGGCCAATGGAAAAAGCAAGAACGCTCGATAACCTGCTCCTGGTACAATCAATGATGGACTACTAAGTTTTCCAGGTCAGACCCATCAAGCATGGAAGTCCTTGATGTGTGCTTAAAAGGAGTTGCCTGGTTATATATTTTTATCAGACGGGAAACCTGAAACATTTGTGGTGGTTGGGAGGAAATCCCCATTCAATATCTGTTTGTGGCAAGAGTGAATTTTCCGGGGGGTGGGGGCGAGGGTGAGGTGGAGAATGGGGAAAGCATGAGAATATCCATCAACCCTGTCCAGGAGTGGGGAAACTACAGCCTCAAGGTCACATGTGGCCTTCTAGGCCCTTGGGTGTGGTCTTTTGACTGAGCGTTAAGTTTTGCAGAACAAATCCTTTTATTAAAGAGATTTGTTCTGTGAAATTTAGATTCAGTCAAAGGGCTGCACTTGAGGACTATAGGGCCACATGTAGTTTTGAGGCTGCAGGTAACCCCACCCCTGACCTAGACCACAGAGACAGAACCAATGGGAAAAAATCACCAGTTGTTAATGGATTTGTACTAGACAATTCATCCATTTGGTACTCAGAAGAAACCCTGGGGAATAAAAAGAAACCCAAGATGCTATTAAAATGTTTCCAAACAAAACCATATGTAATTAATTTCAAACAAGTACGAGCTTTGAAAACTCAGATGCTTCAAGTTGATGAGTGAAAGGTGGGATAAAGCTACCTCATACTTCCAAACTGATGCTCCCTAGGCTGGATTTGTGAGACTTGGGGATGATGATGCCTCCCTCCTCCCTGTTTTATAGGGAGGTTGGGAGGATTAGGGTGTGAAGCACTCAGAACATTTAAAAAGAGATGCAGCATAAATATAGACTTGTGTCATTGCTGTCATCAGCTCCTGAAACCAGCCCATAATAGCTAAAATACCATATGGGCTCCAGGGCATAAACCATCACGACCAAGAAAATAAGTGTGCTAATGGGGAAGACAGCCTACCAGTTTGCTGGTAGTTTCCTACCTTCACAAAAATCCTTTGCAGATGCCTTGTCACAGTATGAAGTTACAATCAGTTCTTAGAGTTACAATGGGCTCCCAAAAGAACACAAGTTCTGACTGGTCTTAATGAGAAGGAAAGGCTGTGAGTGAAGACCAGATGGTAGGTGGACCTGTCATCCAAGCGACATTTTTAAAGGTTCGTCACCAGAAGCTGACCACCAGGAAGTTAACTTCCTCAACCACAGCAACTAATTTAGAAGGACTGGAATTTGCATTGGAGGGAGAGAGCTTAAATCTCAACAAATGTCTTACCACCTATGAGGACTTCCTAGTCTCTTGAGTCTTCTGAGTTCTAGTCTGCTCTTTAGATGTTTCTATCTGCTGTCCTGTAGGCATCTCAAACTCACCATTTCAAAGCCCCTTCCCTTCTCTTTGCTTTTGTTTTCTTATTTGTACAATGGGGGAAGGGAGAACTGAAATAGATGGTCTCTAAAGTTCCTTCTAGCTTTAAATTTATGGTCTCATCTATTGAGGAGCCAGAGTTCTGAAATCATTGGAGATGACAGGGGTTCAAATTCCACTCTATCACTTATTACATTGTGACCTTGGGCAAATCACTTTAAGGACTGTAATTTTCTATCACAGCAAGAGAACCACAAATACAGAGAGGTCAATTTTATCATGCCAGAAGTAAGTTAATAAGCAGGAGGAACAATTCCATTAGTGACTTCTCTGCAATCTGGCTTCTGCCTTCATTATGAAAATTACTCTCTCCAGTTACCTATGATTTTTTAATTGTCAAATCTAGTGGACTTTTTCTCAATTCTCCTTCTAGACTTCTATACTAATTTTGGCATTATTGATCACCTTTTCTTGGATATTTTCTTCTAAATTTTCATGTTCTTCCTTTTTCTTGGTTCTCCTCCTAGCTATCTAGCCATTCCTCAGTTTCCTCTTCTGATTCATAATCATGTCACACCATGCTCTATACTAAGGCCTCTTCTCTCTCTACAATCTATCATTTGATAATCTCATAAGCTCCAATGGTCAATGATCATTTCTATCCAAATAATATCCTCCTTGAGATCTATATAAGCCTTAGTTTTGTTTTTTTTTTTCCCCTGAGTTCCAGTCCTCCATTGTGAACTCTCTGTTCTATTTGGCTGTCCTGTAGGCATCTCAAATTCACAATGTTCAAAAAAGAATACATTATCTTTTGCCTCAAACTCATCCCTGTTCTGAACTTCTCTTTCATTGCTAAGGGCACCATCATCCTTCCAGCAGCCCAGATTAACACCCTTCAGGTCCTCCTCAATTCCTTACTATCATATACCCTCTATCCAATCAGTAGCTAGATCTTGCTTTTCTCTCCAGAACATCTCTTGGAGATGCCCTCTTCTCTCCATTCACACAGTCACCACCCTAATTTAAGCCCTTATCACCTCTCAGAGGACTATTCCACCTTCCTGAGGTGAGACTCTGTTCACTCCAAGTCATCTTCCTCACAGTCACCAGAGTGATTTTCCCAAGCACTGATCTGACCACGTCAACCCTTCTACTCAATAAACACCAGCTGTTCTCTATTATCTTAAGGATCAAATATAAGCTCCTCTAGCATTTAAAGTTCTTCCTAAACTTGGTCCTTCTTGCCTTTCCATTCTATTTACATGTTAACTCTGCTCCATGCTATGGTCCAGATATGTACTATCCTTTGGTTCTTCTATATGAAGCACCACCTCCTGCCTTTGTGCTCTGGAATGCTCTCACTCCTCACCTCCGCCTCCTGGAATCTCTGTTTTCCTTCAAAACTCAGCTCAAGTGCTGCCTCCTATCTATAGGAGACCTTTCATGGTCCCTGGTCCTGTCTGCTGCCGGTGCTTTACTGTTAAAGGTTATCTTGTATCTATCCACTTTGTATCTTATAATATACTGATATATGTACATGTCTCCCCGTTATGATACAAATTCCTTAAGGTTTAGAGACCGTTTTACTTTTCTGTTTGTATCTCTGGTGTTTACCACAATAAATACTGTCGCGGAGTAGGTATTCAATACATGCTTGCTGATTAATTCTCTAAACTAGGGATTGGCAAACTACATCCTGACGGACAAATCCAGTCTGTTGCCTGTTTCTACATAGCTTACAAATTTAGTTTTTCACAAAACCAAAAGAAAGATTTTTTTTTAATTATTATTTAGGGGTAGGGGGGGAGCAGATTTGGCTGATGCCTGTTTCTGTACAATTTTGGTTTTTTTAAAAATTCTTATTTAGGGGGAGCAGATATATCTGTAAGAAACCCACAGGCTGTGCAAAAATAAAGGAGGTAGTTTGCTCACCCCCTGCTCTAAACCAAAGGGCATTTTTAAATGGTTCCAGCTCAATGTAGAGTCAAGTTCAACTACCCAATCAGCTGCCATTGTAGGCAAAAGCAGAGACTATTTAGTGGTCATGCCCTCTCATATCTTAAATGACAGTGAAGCAAACCATCTTCTGAACGTGGAGAGAAGATGCTCACCTGGAGTTCTGAAAAGGGACTACTGTGGGGAGTTGACAAAGAAGTGAAAGAAGAAAGTTCTAATAGGGTTCATCTGGAGGAAGTTCTTTTCATTCTGTGGCTTACTGCTTACATGGGAGAAGGAACTTCTCATTTGTTCTGTTGGTGGTATCTTGGGGATTCCTTAAGCTTCTTTTTCTAAGGGTATATCTTTGTCAAGAGTCTTCCTAAGGCAAGTCCTCTGGGCTTAGGACTCCAAAATAGGCTTTTGCCTACATTAGAATTTTTAAAGTATTTTTTAAGAAGATTTTTAAGATTTTAATTTTAAAAATTTTTTTTAAAGAATTTCTAAGTATTAAGTACCTAAAACCCCCCAGTCTTAGGTGAGGTGGAGGACTTTTAAAAAAATCACTATGTCAAAGAATTGGATACTTGATATGAAAATCTACCAATAGCATGAAACTCCTAACTTTTAGACTTTGGAATATAATATCACATAAATGACATAAGATACACATACACTGAAATTACATAATTTAAAAGCTTTTATTTTTCTCACATTTAGTGACCAGACTTCAGAATGATTAAACTAGAACATTTTCCTAAAGCTCTCTTCCTTCTTCCTTACTATTTCCCTTGATGAGAATATCACTTTCTCACCTGAGGAAATGGAATATTTTTAAGAACTGATTTTTTCCTTGAAATGGTTGAGAGGGTCTAACTCAGCAACCTCTTTGTGGTGAAGGAAGACCACATGGTCTTCTTGCTAAAGGCCTGACCCTGAGGGTTTTTTCTTCTGCCTCTGCTCCTATTATGATTTTAAAATACTAGAAAAGCGGTTCTCAACCTGTGGGTCACAACCCCTTCGGGGGGTTGAATGGGTCACCTAAGACCATCAGGAAAACACATATTTCTGATGGTCTTAGGAACCGAGACACCGCTCCTCTATCTGTCTCCAGGCAGGTCCACCCACATGCAGATATGCCCACATATGAGTATTAAAGGGTCATGGCACTAGGAAGGTTGAGAACCACTGTACTAGAGGAACCCATTAGAATCCTCCAGTACTGAATAATACAGCCAGCACTGGTAAGGAAAATGGTAGATTAATCTCCTCCAGATCTTGCCTCTCTGGGTTCTCCATCCTTGCCTCCATCCTGGCTTCTCAATATTTCTCAATGCCCTTTCATGGGGCACTTTAGCTTAGCAAACACTTGGCTCCATACACCACACACCTCTGTGTTGTAGTCTAACATGTGCTTATAGAATTCTTCATGATGTGCAAAGTTCATCTCCAACCAGAAAGTTCATTGCTCACAATTTCAAGCTTGAGCTTAGAGGGACTGTCTCTAATTCTCCTGGGAACTATGGCATCATAGCAATTGAATTGTGAAAACACAAGTGAGCACTGGTAAACTGAATGTCCAAGGGATGGTGCCTGATGACCGCCGGGCCTGTATTACTGCAAACACTGCATTTGTGTGATTCGTGGGGACTTCCACATTGCAAATCATCCCTTCGCAGCATGATCTGCATTCCTGTGGAGGAAAAGTAAGTGTCAGGGAAAGGATCAACAAATTACAACAATAACAACAACAACAACAAAGAAAAGAACAAAACAAGGAGGGATAAAAAAGAAAAAGATAAAAACAAAAGTAAATTAAAGAAGGCAGTTACTAGGTGATTCCCCTTCATCCCCCAAAAATGCATCATTTATTAATCAATCAAGTCCTATTCTATTCCTGCTGTCATTATTTTGCATCATATCTCTGACGTGTCAGCACCTGACCAGAGCCTGAACAAGGAAAAGGATGGGAAGGGACCAACAAAGAAACAAGCACCCTTATATTTACAATCTTATATGTTCGGCAAGATAAGGCCTTGAAACCAAAGAGAAGATGGGGCTGTTGCTCTGCTGAGAATATACTTGTTAGCAAACGTAAGAATCACTGTCACTCCCAGACTCTTATAGGTTAGCACTATTGTTTAGATGACTTATTATGGTTATAGATGTGGGGATAGGAATCTAAAATCTAATCTAACTCCTATATTTTTTGTTGTTGTTTCAGTTGCATCCCACTTTTTGTGACTCCATTTGAGGTTTCCTTGGCAAAGATACTAGAGTGATTTGCCATTTCCTTTGTCAGATCATTTTATAGATCATGAGCCAAGGCAAATGGCATTAAGTGAATTGTACAGGGTCACACAACTAGTAAGTGTCTGAGGCTGGATTTGAACTCATGACAGAGAAAGGAACTAAGACTCAGAAAGGCTAACTGACTTGTCTACAGTAACATAAGTTATACCAAAGTCCAGGATCGGAACCCAAGTCTTCTGATTCCAATATTAGCACTCTTTCCACTACCCTGGTGTAGTTAAGAGACCCAGGCTTGGCCTTATACTATATAACTATTTTTTATAAATCAATAACTTGGATAAAGCCATAGGTGGCATCTTTTCAGATTTGCAGATGGCACAAAGCTTGTAGGCATAGCTAACACAATGGATGAGAGAATCAGGATTTCAAAAGATTTCAACATGTTAGAATAGTGGACTGAATCTACTAAGCTGATAGTTAATAGGCCATTGGCATAAGAGATAAACTTTAAAAAAGATAAAACTGGGAAGGACTGTTTAGATATGAGTTGGAAAGGATTTCAGAGGGTATCTAGTCTAACCCCTACCTGCCCGAGAAGCCCCTTTTCAGCATTCTGAGATAATTCACAGAGAGGATCAGTTGAAAGCACTGGGGATGCTGTCTGCAATAAAGAAGACTTAGGGGACTCATGTTAACTATCTGCAAGCAACAGCAGGGCCATTGTAAGAATGAAGAACAAGAATTGGCCTTTGTGGCCCTAGAATGTTATTCTGAAAAAGATCTGGGGGCTTTAGTAGACTACAAGTTCAATGTTAAGTTAACAATATGATGCTGTAGTCATAATGAGCACAGTGAGAGAGGTGATAGTCCTATTGCCCTCTTCTTTAGGCAGGTCATATGTGTCCCACTCCCAGTGGTGACATTTTAGGAAGGACACTGGAAAGCCCGAGAACAACTAGAGCAAGACCAGAATAGAGAAAGACCCTGAGAACATGTTCTATGACAATGAGGCAAAGGAATTTAGGATGCTAATTCTGCAGAAGAGAAGACTTGGGGGAGTCCCAATAACTATTTTCAAGGAACTATAGAGCCGTCTTATGGAAGTGGGGCTCAACTGGCTTCTTCCAGGGGCAATGGATGGACATTGAAAAGAGATGGATTTTATCTCAATGTAAGGGAAAAAATTCCTAACAATTAGAACTATCTCAAAGTAAAATGATTTTCCTTGGGTACTCTCCTTACTAGAGGTCTTCAAATGAAAGCTAGACCACTTGTCATGAATTCTTGGTCAGGTAGGGGTTGGACTGCATACCCTCTGAGGTCCATTCTAATTCAGGTTCTTTAACACATCTTCCTGTCTTCTGACTATACAACCAGTGTTCCTAAAATCAAGTCTGCTACCTACAAGACTAGTGCTCTTTTCTACTATCTTTACATTTAAAATATGAAGAATCAAGAAAATGCCAAATCTCTTTTCAAATTTTCCCGAAGGTTCCTGGTTACACCTATCCTTCTATCTCTCTTGTCTACGTAGAACACTGATGACAGAATGTTAGTGCACTAAAGGACCTGAGAAATTAATTATCATGTTTACAGGTTAAAAACATAACAAAATAAAAAACTAAGATCCAGTCAAGTCAAAAGATCTCCCAAGGTCATAAAACTAATTAATGGCAAAGCCAGAACTAGACCCCAGATTTCCTGATTCCAAAATGAGTAGTTTGTTGTTCTGGTTTTTACAATGCCATGATGCCTTTTCTAAAAAGCCAGGATGAGAAATGTATAAGGTTGCCCCTAACATATTTATCCCCAAAATAGAAAATGGGTCACTCATCTAGGCTCATCTATAAGATACCTATAATGAAGCATTTCAGATTTACCAACTCCTTTTAAGATTTCTTTTTTATTATTATTAATCTCTCCGAGAGAGCCAAGCCAAACAAGGCTCCTTCTGGCAAAAAAAAACCAAAAGCATCATAATAGACATCTCTGCTCTCTCTACTCCTCTGTTTTACAAACCAGTTCATTCAACAATTAGTGGCCAAGAATAGAGCCCCAGAGCTGCAACTTGTAATATAATTCTCTCAATGGATGGCTCAAGCATCACTGTTAGACTATAAGGGTAGGCCTCCAACAATTCTGGAGTTTTTGAGTCACAGGTCTAAAACCAAACTGTGAAAATTGTCTTTTCCTTCATCAACATGAAATGTGAAAGGGAAGCTTTAGGCATTTGCTTTGAAATTATAAATGTATTCAAACATATCACCAGTTCCCAGGTTTTTTTCCTATTGGACAGAAACTACATGAATGTCTACTATAAATAATAATAACGGCTACCATTTACATAGTGCTTTAAGGTTTAGAAAGTACTTTATAAGCATCCCATTTGATCCTCACAACAACCTTGTGTAGTTAAGTGCTATTATTACTCATTTTATAGAGAAAATTGAGACTGAGGGAGGTTAACTAGTCCTTGGTCACAGAGCTATTTAGTATCTAAGGCAGCATTTGAACTCAGGTCTTCCTAACATCAAATCCAGCAACTCTATCTACTAGGTCAAGTGCCCTCTCTGTAAAGAAAGAGCCAAATAGTCTGAGTTAAATTCAGTAGTATAGCAGCTTTTATTCCTTTATCACACACACACACACACACACACACACACACACACACACACACACACGCACACACACACAATTCTTACTGTTTGTCCTCCATCTCGGTGGTGGTGACAGCCAACAAAATGACATTCACTCTTTGAAGCACATTTTTTGGTGATAGATGTACTCCTTCCGTGACTGGTGAAGTGATGAACTGTTAAACAGTACTGTGTATCTAAGTAGAAAGACCAAGACAAGTTCATAAGGGACTGAGGAGAAAGAGAGACAGACAGAAAGAAGAGAGAACCAGAGACATGAGAGAGGAAGGAAGGGAGGAAAGAGAGGAAAAGAAGATGGAGACAGAAGGAGAGAGAATATGAGAGGAGAAAGAGGAGGGAGGGAGGGAGAGGGAGAGAGTGGAGGGAAAGACAGGGAAAGAGGGAGGAGTGAAGGGAGGGAGGGACGGAGAGGGAGAGGGAAGAGAGACTGACTTTGAATGGAAAGACCTTCAATAGAAAATTTGAATTAACTGGTTTTAGATTTTTGGCTAAAACAAAACAACAGCCTGGCTTCTTGTTAGCAGGACAGAAATGTAATCACTTCAAACTGTGCACCAAAATAATTATTATTATCTGACTGGTCCATTCATCAAGTGTTTATTCTAATTTTCCTGTATGTATAATCCCTCCATCTTGCTTTGATTATTCCTCTTCAATGGATTTTCCTTTTTCTTCCTCTCAGGCAGCTCTCACTTCTCTCTCCCCGTTTTTCTTTCCATATTTATTTACTTTGCTTTGGGCTTTTTCCTACCCAGAATCCTCCTTTCACATGCGAGCCTTCACCCTTTCAGAGGCTCTCTCTTACAGCATTCTCTAGAGCACTCCAAGATGCTTCCCCTGGCTAGAGATACCCAGAATACAAAGACAGAAACAATGGATGGAATATCACTGCAACAAGCCTAAACTACCTCTTATTTTGAAGAGATCTAAATAAAGTTAAAAATGTATCTAAGATTTTGTTTATCATTTCCAAAGGGAGATCAACCTAATGAAAGAACTAAATACCTACTCATAAACAAGAAAAAATGATTGAAAACTAGTAACAATGCATGTTATACAAAATGATGTGCATGCTGAAGTCAGCTAAAAAATTCATGGCCAAAGCTCACTTAAATGAAAGAATAAATATCATTCAAGTCATATCCTGTTACATCCAATCCCATTATTAACAAAGTATACAAACTAGAGAACTGTAATTGCTAAAAAGGAACTAATTATTGTATAAGATACAGTAATGACAAAGAACTATAGCTAAGGCACTATTTTTACTAAGTGTAAAAGAAAGGCAAGAAATTATATCCTTAGTAATAAATCCAGATTATTAGCATCATTTGAGCCTGGTGAGTATGTAGTCGCTCAATTTTTCCATCCGCCTCAATCTCATAAACATACAAGTTTCACAACATTAGCATCACCAACCAAAATGAAAGCTACAGTTTCCCTTTTGATCACACAAGGTGAGAACATGTTGAATGTGGGATGCCATTCAAAAATTTAGAAATAGCAAAGAACATCCCAGGTAAAAATGGTTTCACTTAATGTATGACAAAATGGATAAAAAACGCACAGACTAAGCAAGAAGCAATTCCTGGATTAACTATAAAAGGTGAAAAAAAAGTCTATGAGGATAGACATTGATGTCCCCATTTTCTTATTTCCCCAAAGCAAGTTCAAGGTTAAGAAGGGAAATCTAAAATGTATTGCTCAAAAGATGACATCCATCCATGGCATGAATCAGAAAGGATGGGAATCAAACAGCAGTGGAAATCTTAGTTTCAAAGTTGGCAGGAATATAAATAAAACCTTAAGTAGATTAGAGGCTATGTGTAGAGTCTTCCCCTCCCAGACTGATTCTTTTGTGAAAGCAAACTAGGCCATCTTTTACCTCAATTCTTACCTAGTCTTTAACTACTGAATGAGTGTTGCCTCAGACAAACTGAGACTTGGGGAAGACCTTAGCTTAAAAGGGTCAAGGTCTGCCACTGCATCCTGGGTCATTGCCAGTTGCCCTGACCTGTGTCTTGCCAGCTGGACTCAGATGACTCTGGAGCAGAGAATGAGACTGATGACTTTGCACAGCTCTGCCTCACTTGAATCCAACTCACTTGCAAGTCAAGACATCACCCTCCTGATGTCATTGGTCCTCTTTGAGAACAAAGGATGAACAACAACAATGAAAAATGGGGACATTGGCTCAAAAATGTCACAATAAATCTATATAGAACTTTTAAACTGATTCAAGATAAAGTATTGTTAGATGGTGATAATTTTTTTTTTTCAATTTGACTGGTACTTAAGTTATAATCTATGTTAAAAGCAGTATTTCCCAGGGCCCTGCCATGTAGGTTGGACTAGTTTTTCCTAAAGCCTTATTCATGCAGGGAAAGCTCAGGCTGTTGAAACAGCTTCCCAATGGGCTGCGTAACAGAAAGGCAATGTATAAGGAGTCACCTGCTCTTCCCCTAGGCTTCTAACAACCAGTCATTATAGACAATACAGAGGCAAGGAAGCTATGATCAAGAGAACCGATGATGTCTGCTTGCTGAATATACTTTCTTTCTAATAGCTTGCCCATGCTATTATAGCTAAGCAAACCTCCTTTTGTAAGTATAACTTTTGTAAGTGGAAATGCCATCCATGAAACCAGAAAAAAGTGTGTTTCAATTCGCTGAAGTCAATACAGGAAAAAAAATTCTTTTCCTAATTCCTTGAATACATTTTGCCCCTGTCCCTAGTTTTGGAAGCCTAAGAACACTTAATTAATCCTGCATTCTATACATTCCTAGTTTCCTCACATTTCTAATCATAAGATTCTGTTCTGAAGATATTAGGACCATGTTCCTCCCCTACTCAAGAAGGCTCATTATTGCCTCTAAGATAAAATAGAAACTCCTCTGTTTGGTATATAAAACCCTTCATATTTGACTCCAGCCTCCCTTCCCAACTTATCTCATACTTCTGTTATTGTTGCTCATTCTTTTTTTTCAGTCATCTCTGACTCTTCACAACCCCATTTGGTGTTTTCTTGGCAGAGATACTGGAATGGTTTGCCATTTCTTTCTCCAGCTCATTTTACAGATGAAAAAAACAGACAGGCTTTAAGTCACTTGCTCAGGGTCACACAGCTAATAAGGGTCTGAGGCTAGATTTGAACTCAGGTCTTCCTTACTCCAGGCCTGACATTCTATCCATTGTGCCACCTGGCTGCCACTCCTAAAAAAGTAGAGAAACTACTATAATTTATTTAGGTCGTAGGTATGTCGGATATGGTAAAGTCATTTTTAAAGTTACTAAATAATAGAGGTTATCAGTTTTGTATGTGTTTTCTTTAACAAGTACCCCTCAGTAAATGCCTTCATTAAGGACTCTAACTGGAAACTGGGCCTAAGCCAGCTTGCAAGATCACAGGGATGCATTGTTCTTGCACACCTAGAGGACATCAGGCTACTGGTATGCTAATCCCATTAAGCTCCAGGTCTATGCCATGAGTGAGTCAAGAAAAATCTAAGAGAAATGAGATCATCAAAGAGTAGCTTCCAAACTCCAGCAGACTTACTTTGTGGACACCATTTATCTTCTGCCCATCTGTTACAGTTATAATTATCCCCGGCATTTTCACAGGTAAAACATTTGAAGCTGTTTGGAAACGGTGTGGCTTTAAAGAAATTTGAAAAGTTAGGTCAGGCTGTCAAAAAAAAAGTATCTCAAGCATTAGACAATACAGGAGGTTTCTTTAGTTCTGAGAGTCAGATATATCCAAAGTTGAATCACTTCACAAATGGACGTTAGGAAACGAGACTAATCTCCCTTGCTATGAACTATTGGGCTTATTTTTACTACTTGTGACTAAGAAGTAAAGTACCCAGTGTCTCGAGCCACCTATGGATATCAGGCTTATTGTTTTATATATTGTTTTATAATATATTTATATATATAATATATATATATATATATATATAGTTATATATTATTTTATAACAATGATTTGTAGTTGTCAAGCTTGACAGTAGATGATTTGACCAAATCTATATATTTTGGGAGCCATAACCCAACAAGATCTCATCCTAGCTGCTCTTACATATGCATTTAAAATAAAGTGATTTTAATTGTTCGTGCTTAGGGTGATGGCATTCCACTTGGGCTAGGAATTTTATAGGCTGTATTATGTAATAGAGAGGCCGCATGGAAGAGTAAACAGAGCACAAATCTTGTGATCAGAAACACTTGGGTTCAAGTCCCATCTCTGACATATGTCAATAAGTATTTATTAAGTGATTAGTACAGACTATGTGCCAGGCTGTGTGACCATGAGCCATTTACTTAATTCTTCTATGTGCTAGACAACTCTCTACATCTGTAAGTCCCAGGCAAGTTGCTGATCTCC
The DNA here is from genome assembly GCA_028646515.1 of Pseudochirops corinnae. Taxonomy (NCBI): domain Eukaryota; kingdom Metazoa; phylum Chordata; class Mammalia; order Diprotodontia; family Pseudocheiridae; genus Pseudochirops; species Pseudochirops corinnae. The sequence goes on along the minus strand of CM053588.1, from coordinate 206,599,360 downwards.
TTCTCCTCCTTTGGAGGTGGTTTCACATAATAACGGGAGAATATAATGTGGAACAGTGACGTTTTAACATTTCTATACTATACTGAATTCCAGAATTTTTTTTTTAATTTCTTGATCAGGGATTAAAAACAGCAACAAAACTTCTACCCAGAGTCAGAATCAGAATGGCTGGTCAGAATAAAGGTCAGAGGCCAAAAATTCTATCCTGCTGGCTTCCATGCTTGAGGAAGCGAATGCTGGTGTGTAACACACTGGATTAAACACTCAGTTCCTCCTTTTGGAAACTGGAGAAATGAGAGATTTAAGTATGTTCCCATCCTATCTTAAATAACAGTAATAACAGTAAGCCAGCATTTATGCAGTGCTTTAAGATTCCCAAAGTGCTTTATAAAGATTAAATCCTCTGATCTTCACAACAACCATGGAAGGCAGGTGTTATTCCCATTATCACCATTTTACAAATGAGAAAATTGAGGAAAATTGAGTTTAAGCCTCTTATCCAGGGTCACATAGCCAGTAAATATCTACAGCAGGGGTGGGGAAACTGTGGCCTCAAGGCCACACGTGGACTTCTGGGTCCTTGGGTAAGGTTTTTTGACTGAATCCAAGTTTTACAGAACAAAGGGGATTCGTTCTGTGAAGTTTGGATTCAGTCAAAGGGTTGCACTTGAGGATCTAGATGGCCACATGTGGCCTTGAGGCCACAGGTTCCCCACCCCTGGTCTATAGGTAGATTTGAAATCAGATCTTTCTGAATCCAAGTCCAGCATAAAGAACAGGCTAGGAGCAAAAGATAACAACTGGAAAAAAAAAAAGAAAAACAAACACCAGGCCCTGCCTCGCCCCAAATCCCTGGATCATAGCTATAGAGCTAGAAAGAACCTCAGTGGTCATCTAACCCAATCCCCTCATTTTACAGATAAGGAAACTGAAGACCAGGGAGGTAACAACTTGTCTAAGGTCTCACAGTGTCAGAGGAGGCATTTGAACCCTGGTCCTCTGATTCCAGAGGCAGTCCTCTTTTTATTATACAGCTCCTTCTTCCACAAAAGATGACAACTCTATAGGTAAAGATCCATGACCAAATGTTGAAGGTCAAAGTCCAGAGGGCAAACAATGAAACACCAGACACAGATACATTTTTAGCTTTGCTTAGATTTAAAAGTGTGTCCAGTTTAATTTGCTAAAGATCTAAGTATTGTGAGAACATGTACTTTCAGCATTGCATGGCTTCCCCAGCCTAGAATAAGCCTTTAGGGCAAAAACTATACTTTGACATTGCCTTATGTAATTAAGCTCCCAGGACATTGGAGTTATCACATTTTAAATTGGCCATTAATAACCCTCCTGAGTTTATGCGTAGAGATGTGCACTTGCTGTCTCACATGTCCTTAAGGAAAGGAAATCCAAGTTAGGACAAAGCAAAAGGGTTACAAAGCATTGGGGCAGGAGATCAGACAGCTCTCATTGGTCCCACATGATGAAGTGGTTGTTCAGAATTCTCTTTTTCAATAAATATAACATCAAAGACATGGATTTGAAGACTAAATTGCCCCTCAGATCCACTAAAAGTTCTGTCTTCTCTGACAGAACCAGAGTTCATAGTTGTGATCAGACTTCGGCTTTTAAAGAGGCCAAAAGAAAGTATTTTGTATGCTGAGCCATTTTTAGACAAAGTGCTTATAAGAGGCTAAGGAAAACTACACACAGGTGCTCATGGGCACATGTGTGTGCGCGCACACACACACACACATACACACACAAATAAAACCACTATTTCCCACAGAATGAGCTCCATAACGAGTTGCCATTTACTTATTTGGAAGCTGAATATTAATGGTGCTCTCTGTATCTATTGCTGGTGATGATTTGCTACAATATTAATGCAGATGTAGAAAATATAACCCTCCAAAATTCCCAAGTAGTTATTCATTTTCAAAAATGCTAATCCGGCTATTTGGGGAAATTAGTATGGTATCAATTATGCAGAAACTTTTGCAAGCTAGGAATTTTTTTTTTCTCCCTCTCTCCTATACTTTATGAACCTCTATGTAAGACACTTCTGCAATGCAGAGGTCAATAAGAGCCCTGCAATATTTCTCATCTAAACCATGGAGAAATAGGAGAATCAAAGGATGAATTAAAGGGGCAGTGCTTAAATATACTCGAAAATGAACAAGGAGGATGACCCAAGACAACCAAAGCACTCCAAAGCGCTAAGGAATTAAGACGCTGCCTTTGTCCTAGTGGTTGCTAAACCCCAGACAATGATGAACACCCGCCTTAGTCTGTGCAGGACCCAAACACACCCCAAAGAAGGCAGAGTTGTGAACTGCTGAAACAGACAGTAAAGGGGATTGCTGACAAGGCAGATCTATCTGGGTGGCACCCAGCTACTTACGGTCAAGAGGGGGTCTCACGCTGTAGAAGTTGATGTTCTTGGCCAAAGCCCAGTTTTCAGAGAAGATGAAGATCTGAAGACAAGCTACAGCTAACCCGGGACCTAGGAGCAACATGCTGCCTTGGTGCACTGAAAAAGCCCAACCTCATAAACCTAGAAAGGAAAAACAGAGTCATGTCACATGGAGAACACAAAAGAGAAATGGGAGAACTACACCGTCTGTTTTACAGCCCATTTATTCAAAGGTAGCAAATCTTTTCCTTGCTAGAACCTGGGAACATGCAGTGATCCATCCTGATCAGAGGAAAGTTAAGCAATTACTGCCTTCTACTGGTCAGGCTTAGACACTAGACTAATCTCTTGGTTTCTGCAGGGTACACAATGGGCTCTTTTGTTCACAAAGGAAAGCCAGCAGGTACATGCACACAAATACCACCTACCTGCACTGACCAAGGACATCAAGCTTAATTACTGAGAAATTCATTGGTCCATTAGGTTGAACATAATCCTATGCCCTTTCTTCCTTCATCAGCTGCTAGTGCCTTTCCCTCGAAATGTTCTCAAATCTCTTTTATGTGTATTGATACCTGTACCTGTCATCCTCATCTGCCTTCCAGACCATAAGCTCCCTGAGGGCAAAGGATGTTTTGTTTTTGTCAGTCTCAGACACTCCCTAGCTGTGTGACCCTGGGCAAGTCACTTAACCCTGCTTGCCTCAGGTCCTCTCTTGTAAAAGGAGCCAGAGAAGGAAATGGCAAATCACTCCAGTATCTTTGCCAAGTAAATCAAATGGGGTCACAAAGAGCTGGACGTGACTGAAATGACTCAACAATAATCCCTAGTATCTGACATCTATGACACGATGCTGGTTGATTGATGTAAATTGCCAATAAAGAAGCAGGTGTTGTGGGAGGGGGAAAGCTAACCCACAGTTGGGAGGGGGTAGTCTGAGTGAGACTTAAGAGATGCAAGTGTGAGGATTAGTGTCAACAGTTAGGAGAAGGGGCTAAAAGGGAAGTGGTAGGGCAGCAAAGAAAAATGTCAAGTTATTTCACATGTTTTTCTAAGGGCTAACCTTGCCCCAATCATGGGGAGGGAGAGGCTTAATGTCCTCAGGGAAGCCTCAAGGAACTCCCAAATCACCCTTCCCCATGGTTAGCCTCATCCCTACTGAAAGGAGGGTCCAAAAGCAAAGACAGATGGTAGCTTCTCCATCTCCACTAAACTTTCTCTGGAGAGCCCAGGTTGATACACCTCTAAGTCAACTGTAAGGAAGTCCAAGCCTCACTGCACACAAGAATCAATCATTCTCCTGAATAATAGCTTGTAGAAAGAAGCGGGAGTGGGGAAGCTCAGGGGCAAGAGAATGTAGATGATGCTAGATTTGTATAAGAGATGGTTCCTAGGGCTGAGGCTAACTTCAACACTCCTGGGAGGCTAAAAGTAACTTCTTAGAGGTTGAAGTCAAGTCCTGGGTTCAAATCCCAGCACTGACACATCGAAGAGCACCCATATCACAGGACATTCTATTTTTAGACAACCATAAATTTTTTTTACATCAAGCTTAAATATGCTTCTCTGCAGCTTCAAGTAAATGGGAACACAATTAAAAAGAAAGTGTCAATACATCACTTTAAGGTTGCCAGGTTAGTAAATGTTTGATGTACACTCTAAATCCTTCACCAAATTTGAAAAGTTAAATCAATAAGCAAATGTGATGCTTTGAATTTCACAGGATCATAAATCTAGAGCTTGAAGGCCATCTGGAGAAGGGACGTGCCAGGTGCTGTGCTAAGCACTTTACAAATGTGATCTCATTTATGTAATCCTTAAACAAGGCCTGTTATTATCCCCATTTTACAGCTGAGGAAACTGAGGCAAAGAGATTAAGTGACTTGCTCAGGGTCACGGAGCTGGTAAGTATCTAAGGCTGGATTTGAAGTCAAGACTTTCTGTCTCCAAGCTAACGGCTCTACCCACTGTACCACCTGAACGCTGGCTAGTCGAAACCTCTCATTTTACCTCCTCGAGTGACGAACTAAGACCCATGAAGTAGAAGTCATTTGCCCAAGATCAAAGAGGAAGTGAGCAACAGGCGAGACCTAAACCAGTTCTTCTGGTCCTCTGACTCCAAAACCAGTCCTCTGCCCACTGTACTATACTGCCTTAGGACAGCTAGTCCTTCCATACTCATTACTAGATTACTATGGGATTTTGGATAAGCTTTATTACAGCAGAAAGTGCTATTTTCTAGGACCACAGAATTGAGAGGAGGAGGAGGAGACCTTCCACAGAAATAATCGAGTCCTGGAGTCCAACACTTTCTGTGTGTGTTACCGACTGACTGCTTTGGCAATCTAGGGAAGCCTGTGCACCCATTCTCAGAAGTCAAGTCGATAAGCATTCGGTAAATACTTACTCTATGCCAGGCACTGCACTGTGCAAAATGCTGAGGATATGAAGAAAAGCAAAAACATTCCTTACCCTCAAGGAGCTCACAGTCTAATGGGGAGACAAAACGCAAACAACTATGTACAAGCTAGACAATCTCATAGGAAAGGCACTGGCATTAAATGGGAAGAGGAAAAGCTTCTAGGACTTTAGCTGTGACATAAAGGAATCCAGAGAAACCAAGGGGTGGACATGAGAAGGGAGGGCATTCCAAGACACGCAAGACTGAGTCTAGAGGTAGAATATTCTGTGCAAGGCACAGCAAAAGAACCAGTGTTGCTGGACCACAGAGTATGTGAAGGAGTATAAAATCTAACTGGGAAGGAACCAGGCTAGCAAAGGCTTTTAAGGGGCAGCGAGGTGGTGCAGTGAATGGAGCCAGGAGGACCTAAGGTCAAATCTGGCCTCAGACACTTGACACTTACTTGCTATGTGACCTTGGACAAGTCACTTAACTCCAATGATCTTGCCTTTTTCCCTGCATAAAAGGCTTTTAAGAACCAGAGTATTTTATATTTGATCCTGGATGTGGTAGGGAGGGCTTGGAGTATTAATGAATGGGGTGAGGGGGTTTGAGAAAGAGTGAGGACTCAAAGGTGGCCCCTAGGTTGCAAGCCTGGGTGACTGGGAGGATTGTGGTGTCCTCAACAGCAATAAGCAAGTTAGGAGGGAAGGATTTAAGTGGGAAAAATAGTAAGTTCAGTTTTGGACATGCTGAGTTTAAAATATATGTAGCAGAGGTGTCAAACATACAGTCAAAGGGCTATATATACAGCACACAACAGTCCCATCTGCGGCCTGAATCAGATTAAAATGGGAAATTTTTAACAAAATAAAGAGACAATAGGGGCAGCTAGCTGGCACAGTGAATGGCACACAGGCCCTGGACTCAGGAGGGCCTGAGTTCAAATGTGACCTCAGGCACTTAACACAAAACTAGTCACGTGACCTTGAGCAAGTCACTTAACCCCAACTGCCCTGCCTTCCCCCCTCCAAAAACAAAAAAGAAAAAAAATACAAGAAAACATAGATAAAATTACACTTTAAAAATAAGTCCATATGTGGCCCACAGAGACCCTTATTTATGGAGTAGTGGGCCCCTGTTTCTATTTGAGTTTAACACAGAGAAAAAATATTATGTTCCTGCTATATTATTAATTTTATTGATATAATTTATTGATAATTAACCAATTAACAGCCAAATTAGGATCCAGGCTTTTCTCTTTTTAGTTCCTCCCTTTAAGGCACAGCCCCTGTGAGCCTCTGAAAGACTTGACTGGTTGATGAGATTATCCTAACTCTGGGGAAACATGCTCCTTGATCTTGGGATCTTGGACCTGACCCTATCCAACCAGGAGACCTTACTTCTGTTTAGAGTGTAGACAGAATTTAGTCTGGGCAAGTTCTTGCCCCAGTCCCGGTCCTTGTTCCCCTCCACTAGAATTTAGGGTGACCCAGCTCACGAAGGAGAAAACCAACCACAGTGGTCGAGATGAAGAAGAATTTCCTTTCCAGACTGCTGGAGGCATCTGAGTCTCATGATCAAGCTGCAATCTCAGCAGGAGAAGCTAAAGACTCCTAGTCTAGCTCCTTATTAAATGTCCACCAACCAGGGTTGATTTTCACTTGTCAGGGACATTCTCTTTTACAAAGGTATTTAAAGTACTGGGTGTCCCCACTGGGGGATCTTTGGTTTTCCAAGAGAAAGCATTGACCATCAATTAATTGATTGTTAGCTAGCTTAATAAGTTGATTATTTATTATCCATAAACTCTGTCTCTTGAGGTTTTTCATTCATCACAACACCACTGATTTATGGTATATTCAATTTGAGATGTCCAATAGGCAGTTGGAGTTGTGAGAATGTTTCTAAAAACACACCAAAAAAATACATAGGATTACAAAGGAAATCAATTACATTGAAATAAAGAAATATAGATATGTATGTATGTATGT
>CM053588.1:206568510-206592052 GCA_028646515.1 Pseudochirops corinnae | reverse complement strand
ATATATATATATTTCCCCCTCCAAGTTCCCTGAGCTGCTGAAATCTCTCCACAGATATCTTGTGGTTCTGTGGACCCCAGGTTAAGAACCCCTAATCTAGTTAAATCCCAATAAAGAAATCTAGGGGTGGCTAGGTGGTACAGTGAATAGAGCACCAGCCCTGGAGTTAGGAGGACCTGAGTTCAAATCCGACCTCAGACACTTAACACTTTACTAGCCATGTGACCTTGGGCAAGTCACTTAACCCTAATTGCCCAGCCTTCCCCCCTCAAAAAAAAAGAAATCTAAGGCTCATAGTATAGATTCAGAAACTTGCCACACAGGCAGTAAATGGCTAGGACTGACATCCGTGCTGTCTGATTCCAAATCTAGTTCTCTCTTAAATCAGAAAAGTACCAAACCAAGGGGGCAGTGCGGTCTGCTGGAAAGTGCAACAGATAGAATCTGAGATCCCAGATCCAAATCCTACCTCTGTCCCTTAATTGTGACCTGTGTGACTTTGTCAAGTTTACCTATCATGTCCAGGCCTCGTTTCCTCATCTATAAAATGAAGGGGTTGGATTAAATGACCTTTAAGATTCCCTGGAGAATGAAATTTTCAAGATTATTTGAATCATGGATTTATGACCATTAGTGACGTTTGTCCTAAGTACAAGATGTACTTGAAAGATTAGCTAATGACAATATAGAGGCACCACAATTACCAAGACATTTTTTTTAAAATAAGCTTTAGTTGCCAAAAATGATGTGACATCTCTAAAACACATAAAATTAGAGGGATGGAGCAGAGGACCTCTGAAATCCTTTCCAGCTTTTTATCTATGAGGCCATCAAAATCTGCATCTAAACCAAATGCAAACATAGGAAGAAGCAAATAGATTGTTCTATCCTTTCCAACTAAAAATTAACTTGTTGCCATGGGGCGAAAAGTTTATTTTAACACAAAGATGTCTAGTTTTGACTTAGCCAGATAGTATTTTCAGCTTTGGAGAATGTTAACTGAGCAAGTCTTTAATCATCATGTCATGCTTCCTCTTCCTGGTCCCTGTGAATTTATGAGCTTGCTCCTTCGTGCACAGACCAGATTAGGGGGGTCCATTGTTTTATTTGCCACAGTGAGAATGCTTAATGAAATTAAAGAGTCATATTAATAATACTAACGGTGGATGAATTGCTGTGGCTCTTGAAAATTATTTTGCATTTAGACCTGAGTAGGGAAACTATACACTACTAGGCAGCATTTATATAACACTTTAAAGTTTGTGAAGCCCTTTATGTGGCTAATACATATGTGTATAAGCTAAAATTTCTATGTCTTTTACATTGTGCCAGGTACTGTGCTAAGCAATTTACAAATGTTATCTCATGTGATCCCCATGACAACCCTGAGTGGTAGGTTCTATTATTACTGCCATTTTACAGATCAGGAAACTGAGGCAGAGAGAAGTTAAGTGACTTGATAAGTATCACACAGGGAATAATTGTCTGAGGTGAGATTTACATTTGGGTCGTCCTCCTTTCAAACACAGCTCTATCTGCTACAACAGCTACTGTTACTGTATTTATAGGACTGTCTGAAGCAGTCTCTTCCACACGACAAGACAGGGAAGTAAGATGGTCATAATTTAGTCCCTCTGATACCTCCTTTGAGATCGGATTATATTAAAACAAGTTTTGTACTAGAGAAAGCAACTTATAGTGTGTTCTGAGAAATATCACTCAGCGGCCTCAGACACGACACACTTAGTAGCTGTGTGACTTTGGGCAAATCACTTAACCCAATTGCCCTGCCCTCCGCCCTCCAGAAAGAAAGTAAAAGAGAGAGAGAGAGAGAGAGAGAGAGAGGAAGGAAGAAAGGAAGGAAGGAAGGAAGGAACAAAGAAAGAAAGAGAAAGAAAGAAAGAAAGAGAGAGAGAGAAAGAAAGAAAGAAAGAAAGAAAGAAAGAAAGAAAGAAAGAAAGAAAAAGAAAGAAAGAAAGAAAGAAAGAAAGAAAGAAAGAAAGAAAGAAAGAAAGAAAGAAAGAAAGAAAGAAAGAAAGAAAGGAAGGAAACAACAAAAGCTCTCTTAATCACACTGGGCAATACTACCCCATATATAAAGAGGCACGAACTCTCCACTGACGCAAACTTCCTCAAATCTCACATTTTAAGGTTTGCTTTACAAACCTCAGAAAAAAAGCTTTCTAATTTTCCAGGTGTTTTTTTATTATCTCATTTGATCTTCATAATTAACCCTACAGGATAGGGAAGGTGGAGAGCATTATTTCTGTTCTTACACATCAGGAAACAGGAGTGGGGAGATGATAGGACTTATCCAAGGTCACACATTGTTTTTTAAACTTTCGTTTTATTTTTACTAATGTCCAGGAATCCATCTCTTCTAACAAATAATAAAAGGGAAAAGAGAAAAAAAGAGGTCAATAAAACCAATGAACACACCAACCACATCTGATTGTAGTTACAATGTTCCACAACCAATGTCTCTACCTCTGCTAAGAAGGTGGAAGGTACAATTTAAAATCAACAACAAAAAGATGTGGCTAGGTGGCACAGTGAATAGAGCACTGGCCCTGAAGTCAGGAGGACCTGAGTTCAAATGTGACTTCAGATGCTTGACACGTACTAGCTGCGTGACCGTAGGCAAGTCATTTGACCCCAATTGCCCTGCCTTCCCCCCTCCAAAAATGAAAAAGCAAAATACCCTCTTCTTCTGGACCAGGCTTGGTCATAGTAATTAAAGAATATTTTTTTCTTCATTTTTCATCTGTTCTTGTGATTTTCATGATAGAGTCTCTCTCCCTCCCCCTCTGTGTGTGTATATTTATGCATATACATACATATACATATGTAAAATACATATATTTTAATTTTGATAGTTTTTATTATTTCATTCTGTATCAGTTCCTGTACGTTTACTCGTGCTTCTCTATTTTCATAGTCATAATTTCTTATGTAATGATATTTCATTATCTCCATGTACCACAATTTGTTCAGTAATTCTCCCATTGACAGCCATCTGTTTCATTTCCTGTTTCTTAAAACTATATTGAAATATTTGTTATACAGTGTCTGGCTAACCTGATCATAACTGGTAGCTCAGTCACCCAGCAATGTCACCCATTTAGTAAGGGACAGAACTAGCATGACAATCCATGTCTTTTTTCCTTCCTAGTGCAATCCTGTTTCTATTAAAATCCATCCACATTTTTAGCACTAACACTTTCCGAAGATTTTCTACACTGTATCAACTATGGCTAACTCAAGCCATTTCTTACTTCCTGCACATTACAAAAGCCACATCACTTTGCAAACTGTACTGTCTTTCTACCAGATAGTTTATAGTTCCTATGTGGCTGGAGTTGTAGCATATAGTGAGAATTGGCCTCTCAGTCAAGAGATAGAAGTATTTCTTCCAAGATAGCTGGCTTAATATCAATCAATCAGGAAAGAGGGTTAGACAACCCTACCAGGAATTCTGGAAAAAGTTAAGTGACCTGAAGTGATAGTGCATGCCACCATCACCCAGTATCATCATACTGGCTGCCTTATCCCAGTAGTTAAGTGTCTACTTCTCAAGGATGGGTAAAAATGGGGAAAGGAGAGTATAGGAGGCTGGGGGAGGGCTTAGGAGAGGGGGGGGGACATGGTAAAACTCCCTCCTGGCTCAATATCATGAAAGTCTGCCAAGCCTGCTTCATGAAAGTCATCACACCCTGGGACAGTGGTAGGTACATATATGAGGAACTCATTCAATACTTGTTGAAGTCAGCACCACTACCATAATCATAGAGTGCTGGTAGACAGAAGTTGCAGGTAGATGGGAGGCCCAGTTAAGTACTGGCGGGTCTACTAAGGACTTCATAAAGATGAGGCAGGGTGACTTGGGAAGATCACCTCTCTGAGTCTCCTCATCTTTAAAACAGAAATTGCTTGTCTTGTTGGCCCACTGGATAGAGTATTAGACATGGAATCAGGAAGACCTGAGTTCAAATCTTGCCTTAGATACTTAGGGTTAGGAAAGTATTATTAATTTGGTAGATCAAGGAAATGCCATCCATATAGTACCCAAGAATTTAAATATGAACACACCAACCACATCTGATTGTAGTTACAATGTTCCACAACCAATGTCCCTACCTTTGCAAAGAAGGTGAAAGGTACAATTAAAAAAACAAAAACTTCTTCTCATATCCTCTGGACAAGAGGGTGTATTAGGGGATGGAAGGCAGAATAGTAGTATGATTAGTATTAGTTTTGTCCTACCTTATTCAACTTTTTTTATTGATGAAGACATGAAAAGATAGAGACAGGGAAGGAGAAGGGACCTGTGATGTCATTAGCATAAAGAACTCCTGCAATGACAAGCTGGAGAAAATAGGTAATACATGAGACAACAAAAGAGTCAAAAATATTTCAGTGGGATGAAAATGTAGGTTGAAACAAAAAAAGATTAAATTTCTTAGGGATACATCTTCTGCCTTTAATTTTTTTTTCATATCACTCCATAAGGTTATAGGATGAAATAGTGAATTTGAAAAAGACCGGGACAGATTATAGAACCTTAGAGATGGAAGAGACTCAGAGTTTATGTATGATGATGCCTGAAGCACAGATCTCTTATGTAATCTAAGCGGCCATTTAGCCTCCACTTGAAGACCTCTAGAAACAGAAAACTCACTACTTCTAGAGGTAACATTCCACTTTTTGAGAGATCTATGTATGCCAAGCCTAAAGATGGACCTGTGGACCTGTCACTCACTGATGGAATGCCTTCCTCTTCTTCCCTCCACTCCACTGAAGCCTGCTCTTCCTTCAAGGACCACTTTCTATATGAAGTTTTCCCAGCTCCCCTTAACCGCCAGTTTTTTCACTCAAATTACTTGTGTGGATGTGTGTGGATGTGGATATGTGTATATATGTGTGTGTGTGTGTGTGTGTGTGTATATATATATATATATATATATATATATATATATATATATATACGTGCATTTATTCCGTACATCTCCCTGTATATTTGTCATATCTCTCATTTGAACATAAGTTCCTTGAAAGCATAAATTGTTTTGCTTATTGTATTTATATTTCCACTGACTTACATAGTACTTGGCACATAATAGGTGTTTAACAAACACTTGTTAATTGATTACTCCTATTTCTATATGGGGGGCCAAGCAGAATGAAGTCTAATTCCCCAAGATGGCCTTTGAACTATTTAAAGACAGCAATGCTGCCCCTGCTAAGTCCTAAACAACCCGAATTCTTCAACGGACCTGTTGTCAACATGATTTGGGGTCCCCTTACTAGGCGGTTGCCTTCTTATAGATGTGTTCCAATTACTCAACATGCTTCATTTACAAATGGCACCCAGGATTGAACACAATACTGAATATGAGGTCTGACTGTAGCAGAGTTCAATGGGACCACCAACTTTCTCATCCTGAACACTGTCCTTCTATAACACAACCTAAGTTCACATAAGCTTTTTTTTGGCTTCTTTATACCAATGTTGGCTTAATATTGTATATGCAATGCGTTAAGATCCCTAGTGCATTCTTCATATAAATTGTGTTCTAGCTATATTCTCACACTGTACTTCCACAATTTATTTTTTATACCACAACTTATTTTTTTAAACCAAGTACTGTTCTATCTCTATTAAATTTTATCTGATGAGATGTGGCCTATTATATTTGCCTGCTAAGCCTTTTTTGGATTCTTACTCTGTCACCTACCATGTTAACTATCACTCCTAGGTTTATGTTTTCCATAAATGTGAGAAGCATGCTGATTATGTCTTCATCCACACTGGCCAGAATTCTAAGGGTACAATTATATTCAATCAGTCAATATATATTTATCAAGTGCTACTATGCTCCCGGCACTGTGCTAAGTGATGGGGATACAAATACAAAAAAAAGATAGATGGTCTGGACCCTCAAGAAGGTTATGATCTAATAGGCAATGACAACATACAAAAGGAAACCAAAAGGCAAAGGAAAATACCTGATGTTATGGTCTGGTCAAAAAGTCCATCAGAGAAATCCCAAATTAGTACAGGCAGGTGAGAAATGAAAGGTCTGAGCTGAGCTCCCTCCTTAAACAGAAGTTCTGAAGTTCATGGCCCCACCTTCCCAACAGAGGGTAGAGGGTAGTGATGAGGAAGAGTACCAAGGCTGGTGGAATCCTGTGGAAGTATTCCCAATAATAAGCTTCCTAGGGCACGAGGGAGAAGTCAGTCAGAGAGTCCCAAAAATAGTACATCCAGGAGGAAAATTATTATATTTCTAAAACTCTCCATCCACGTCACTAAGAAATATGAATAAGGATATTCCACGGGCTTATGAAACCATACACTGTCATAGTTTGCCAAATAGTGGTGTATTATCTATCATGTTGTAAGGATGCCTGCATTAATGAGGTTAAGATGTTACTTATGATGAAGACTGAGCTACTTACCTGTCCAAGTGGATGAACTCAAGCCATTAAGATGTTATTTAATATGATGATAAAAGTATTTCATCTTGTGGATCCCATGATTAGAATGTTTGGAACCAGGAGCTGTGGAATAATCTGTGGCCCAGATCTGTGACTTCATAGATGTGGGGATCTCTTGGTGAGGAAGCTACCTCTACCAATACATAACAGCAACTGTTATGAGACTTCTACTCTTAGTGAGTCACCCAAGAGAACCAAGAGAATTAAGTAATTTGGTTCAGATCACAGACCCAATAGGTACCAAAAATGGATTTCAATTCTCTTTCTCCTCTCTCTCCATATATACACAAATATATATATTTATCATGAATATATTCTATACTTCCAAGGTAGTATATATATACATGTGTACATACACATAAATTATGTGTGTGTGTATATATATATATATATATATATATATATATATATATGTGTGTGTGTGTGTGTGTGTGTGTGTGTGTATAACATGTACATGTATATTCCATAAGGTCACTCACACACAGGAACTGGGTAGGAATCATTTCATCCTACCCAGGATAATCAGACACTAAGTAGGCATGAAGCTAGTTTTGAACTTCAGCAATCAATAGGAGGCTTTAAAGAGAAAGGATTGGGAAATGCAATCTATGAGGAAAGGTGAAAGGAAGTCAGGCTACTTAGCCTTAAGAAAAGAAGGTTAAAAGTGATTTAACAAGCATTGATTATATTATTATCATACTGAGACCAGTGACTCTCTCTGTTCTTGGTCCCTGTGATGAGTTTGGTTTTTTGGTTGGTTTGTTTGTTTTTTAAGGAAAACTGCAGCATGAAGGTTTTGAGTAGGTTTTATGGTATGAATTTTAGCAGTGAGGGGCTGTTAAATACTTGGAAAGGTTTCCAAGGAATATTATTGATACACTTTCCAGCAAGTCTTTAAAAGCCAACTAGATTTAGAATGCTTTAGGTTACATCTCCGTGAAGGAATGAGGATGACCTGAAGGACGTTTAAGATCTGTTATAACGTAAGTGTCAGCTTCTAAATTTCTACAAGACCCACCCAAGACACTACCACTACTGCCGCTGCCTCCTCTTCCTCCTCCTGTTTTTGCTTTTTGGAGGGCAGGGCAATTGGGGTTAAGTGACTTGCCCAAGGTCACACAGCTAGTAAATGGTAAGTGTCTGAGGCCAGCTTTGAACTCAGATCCTCCTGACTCCAGGGCTGGTGCTCCATTCACTGTGCCACCTAGCTGCCCCCGACATGTTCTTCTCAAAAAAAGGAATAATTTCTTTATCTGATCAGTGTTTACAAAGTTCCTAGTACATAACACCGTGGGAAAGGCCGTGGCTTCAGAGTCAGAAGTTTGGAGTTTCAGACAGACATTTACTAGCTGTGACACTTTACCTAAATTACTTGGAATTGCCAAGTTTCATTTTCCTCATCTACAAAACAAGACAATAGCAATACTTGTACACCTACCTCACAGGGTTTGTATGAAGAAAGCATTCTGTAAGCTATAAAGTATTACGTAAATATGGGCTCTTATTAGAAACTACGTTGTAAGCAAATGTGGTCACCCTGGTCTGTATCAATAACATAGCCATCTGGAGTGGAATCAGAAAGATAGACAACATATATCAGCCTCAGTTGTCCCATCTGTGTAATGGGAATATCACTAAACTCAAAGGGTTGTTTTGAGGCTCAAATGAGAGACTACTGTAAATGCTTTTTCCAAACTTTATAAAATACTATACAAATGCTTCTTATTATTGTTACTACTCTTAACAACACAATATCCAAGTGCAATAAAAGGCCCTACTTTACTTCATACTGGTCATGTAATCAAAAAAATTCATCAAGAAACATTTATTAAGCAGATTAGTTACCGGACATTGTGCGAAGGCAACACCTTAAGTCATGCCTTCAGCTCTTTTCTGGTAGCAAAGAATTGGACATTGAAGAGATGCCCATCAATCAGGGAATGACTAAACATGCTGTAGTATGTGATTATGATAGAATAGTATTGTGCTATAAGAAAAGATGAGCAAGATGCTCTCAGAAAATCCCAAAAAACTTACAGAACTGATGCAAAGTGAAATGAGTAGAACCAGAAGAATGCTGTACACAGTTAACAGCAATACTGTAAGATGATCAACTGTGAATGACTTAGCTATACTCAGCAATATAATGATCCAACACAACTCTGAAGGATGAAAAATGCTATCCATTCCCAGAGAAAGAAGTGATGGAGTCTGAAAACAGATTGAAGCAGACTTTTTTCTTTACTTTTGTTTTTTTTGTTTTTTGGTTCTATGTTTTCTTTTACAATATGACTAAGGAAATATGTTTTGCATGACTCCATATAACAACCTATATCAAATTGCTGCCTTCTCAATGAGAAGGATGGGGAGGAAGAGAAGGAATTTGGAACTCAAAATTGTAAAAACAAATGTTAAAAATTGTTTTTACATGTAATTGGGGGAAAATAAAATACTAAATAAAAAAAAAATAAAGCCATGCCTTCAGGTTGGGAATGCCACATTTTTAAGAGTGATAATGTGCAAGAGATTTTTACATTGGAAAAAAAAAAAAAAGGTTGCTTTGGCTTCCAAGAGCCTTTCTATTTAATTCAACATGCATTTATTGAATTCTTATTATGCAGATCATTGTGGATACAAAGAAAAAATAAAACAACCGCTTTCATCAGGGACCTTACATTTTGATTGGGGTGGGAGCAAACAATTACTTAGAAAAGTAAGTACAAGATCATTTGAGGAGGGAGCTAGTAAAGAAAAACCTTGCAGAAGAAGCAACATTTGCTCTGGCCCTGAAGGAAATGAGGGATTCTAAGAGGAAAAAGTGAACTGGAAATTCATTTGTCCAAGAGCAGGGCAGCCAGCTATAGAATGTCAAGTTCAGGGAACTGCTAGAAGACCTTTTGTGCTGGTGTTTCCAACTCAAAAAACTCCATGGTTATACATAAAAGAAGAGACTTAAGGACACTGAGGAAGAAAGGAAACAAGTCCATGGACACAAGAGCCACAAATGCCCTAGAATATTCATAATATCACATTGTGCTCTTCTATAGATTTGGAGGTTACAAACTTTATAGCATGACTTGTAACTATCTTGACTGGCTTTATAAAATGATTTTGACATGGTCCTGGACTGAAATTACAAGTGATATAAAAATCTCTTTTAGAGGAATTGACACATAAGTGATGGTGACAAGCATTTGAGGACATTTTCAAACCAACCCTACAACATATCTGCATTGGCCTTAAAATCACTCTACACTCTTGAAATGAAAGAAAAATCCTGAGAGACAGCACTTCTGGGTAATTAATAATTAATTTATTAATTAGAATAGCCAGCAACCAATAAATTGATGGTCAGTGGTTTCTTTCAGTAACCAAAGACAACAACGGAGGTTCTGAAACACCTTAAATTGGGTATGTACCTTCTGACAGGGAACTTCCCTGACAAATGAAACTAAACCTTAATTGGTAGACATTTAAAGGGGAGGTGAGCTAAAAGTATTCTGTTTCTCCAGCTGAAAATTTGGTTTTATCATGAAACTCTGTTGCCTCCGTCAATTGAGACAGGGGAATCCATCTCTATTCAGACCACTCTGGTTGGTTTTCTTCTTCATGAGTTGGGTCAACCTAAACTTTAATGGACAGGTACAAGGACAGGGATTTCTTTCCCAAGGGTAAAGTCTCACCCAGACTGGATTCTATGTATACACTAAATAGAAAATAGGTCTCCTAGTTGAGTGGGATCCTCCTAAAATTTGAAGAGCATGTTCCTTGAAGGTTAAAGGTAATCTCCTCAAACAGTCACCATGTCTTTCAGAGACTGACTTTAACAAGAGCTGGGACTTAATGAGGAAATTAGGGAAAAAGTCTGGATCCCAATTTAATAAGTGCAATTAACATAATAGCAAAATAATTTTTCTCATTCTTTACATGTCATAGCCTGGACTCAAGATCTGGCTCAATAGAATGAGTTTATTGTTCTACAAAAAAAACCTGTGATCCTTGACCATATTTGAAGCTAAACTCCTCAAATCCCTACCCTATCTATGATTTCACCTATGTGGGGAGCTCCTTGGTGTGAAAATTCCTTCCAGGGATGCAGATAGCCAATTCATCTATAAATTATGATCTCAAAGGGTTGGAGGTGGAGGTGGGGTGGAGAGCAGAGAACCAAGAGCTCAAGTGATCTCCCCATGACCCTACAACCAGTATGTATCACAGGCTACACTTGAACTCAGGTCTTCTTGACCCCGATTTCTTTATTCTCTTTTCATAATAGCTTTATTTTATTGTGGTATATATGGGGAGAAATCATAAGACTAATTTTAAATGTCTTCTTGCTTTACGAGTAATATGATATAGTGAGTACAGAAATGGTATTAGAGCCAAAAAGATCTGGTTTTGATTCCTCCCTCTGACACATATGGGTTGTGTGACCCCAAGGCAAGTCACTTAAGTACTCAATGTTCTAGGCAACTCTAAAATTTGCAGAGATTGCAGAGAAGGTGCTGATCTGAATTTGTAAAGGGAGTCTGGGAGGTTCCCTATACCAATGAAATCACAGGTTTGGTTCTTATGCTCAGCTGATCCTCCCTTCCCTGATGACAAATAGTAGGTGCTTAATATGCTTCTATTGAATTAAATCAGAAAGTATTAGAACACACTCCCATGAATCTCTTTTCAGCTATCTATTGGTCAAAGACTTTGATCTTTTGGAGCAGAAAGTGATTACTAACAACTCCAGAGGAAAAGTGAAGTCAAGAATCTCACAAGCAAATAAAAATCCAAAAAGTTCAGTTCTCTGCTAGGGAAATAACAGTCTCGGCCTTTTGAAAATGAATTAAGTCCCAACCAAAAATATGGATTTGTTTGATGAATGTTATTGGTATAAACACTTGAGTATACAAAAATCAATCCATCAACAAGTATTTATGGTGTACCTGGCACCATGCTGCTAATAAATAACACACTCCACTACCACTGATTTGACAAACCCAATTTCTTTCATGTCTAGCCTCTGAGGCTGCTCAGTGTACTGTTCACTATCCTTGCTTTACTTCATCAAGTTTATTACTTTTAATAACCGATCAAGGCACAAATATAATCAATTTCTGAGGCTGAAATGTAGTCACTGTTGATTGAGCCCACCACTCCATACTTGTGTGGTTCCTTATGCCAGTCCCAGAGACAGAAGAGAAATGAATGTCCTTTCCTCTTCTTCTTTTAGAAATATCAAGGTTAAAAAAGAGCATGTTAATGTAAAGCATTTGGGGTCTTTTGAATATGACAGTGCTTGTTGTTGGAGTTGTGAACTGGTCCAACCATTCTGAAAAAAATCTGGAACTATGCCCAAAGGCCTATAAAACTGTGCATACCCTTTGACTTAGCAATACCACTATTAGGTCTATATCCCAAAGAGACCAAAGAAAGGGGAAAAGGACCTATATGTAGAAGAATATTTATAGTAGTTTTTTTTGTGGTGGCAAAGAATTGGAAATTGAGAGGATAGATTCTCCTGTCCAGAATGATTGTGATGGGATATTATTGTGCTATGAGAAATGACAAGAAGGATGGTTTTGGAATGACCTGGGAAGACTTATATGAACTGATATAAAGTGAAGTGAGCAGAACCAGGGCATTATATTGCAACGGCAATACCATAAGGATGATCGACTGTGAAAAACTTAACTATTCTTATCAAGATGATGATCCAAAACAATTCCAAAGGACCCATGATGGAAAATGTTATCTATCTTCAGAGAGAAATGATAAATTCTCAATGAATATTAAAACACACTTTTTAAACTTTCTTTCTATTTTTACAACATGACTAAGATGGAAATATATTTTGCATAATTTCACATGTATAACTGATATACTGCTTGTCTTCTCAATGGAGGGGTGAGGGGTGAGTGGGAGAGAATTTGGAACTCAAAATTTTTAAAAATGAATGCTAAAAATAAACATATACATACACATGTATACATGCGTGTATGTATATATATACACATATGTGTGTATGTATATATACACATATGTGTGTGTGTATATGTACAGATAAGATATAAAATCAGTGCTGAAATAAAGGCAACAGTGTCACATCCTTGATACTCAAAACTGACCCCAAAGTAAACCTTCCCGAACCCAACAATCATCTGAGCACTGGAACACTTTCTCCATGATTCTTTATTGCTTTGGCACAGGGGTTCTATGTCTAATAAAAAGTTTTCAGGAAATAAATTCATTTGACACTAACACAAAACTTGTGTTAAAATATGATGCTTCTGGAACAATGGGCTGGCCTAGAAAACTAACTCTGGGCCTAACAATCAGATTGCCACTTCAGCTGCTCCATGGAGAACATATCTTGTTTTACTTTAGAAGAAATGGTGTCCATTTTTGCTTTAAGACACAGAATTGTTAGTGTTCATTTTCCTCTCTGCTTTCTTTACCCTCTCTAACAATTTCACATGGTTCATTCTCATTGTTTCTGGAGCCTTGGTTTTTCAATTAAAAAACACCAGAGAATTAAGATCAGATAAAATAAGGAAATGTCTTATCATTTTAAGCAGATTTGAACCAATCTACTCAGAGATGTAGAAGTATAGGATGAATGTCATTCTCCTACAAAGGATTACCATGCTAACTACATCTTGCAAAGCCAAACAATCAGAAGCAGATAGTTCAAGGAAATCTCTAGAAGTTGATAACCTTGTAAAGTCAGCCCCTAATAAAAAATTCCAGCATTCTGCATGGATAACAAAATCACAGCACAATTATTTGGTCTACAAATCACAACTATTACCTCTTATAGCAGAAGGAAGTCCACATATATAAAGAAAGATATGCACACAACGACAGCTTGATACTCCCACAGGGAGTTGAAAAATTATATACATTAAATAGTATTTTAATTGCAGCATGAAACTCTACTTTTTAAATAGTTGTCTGAGTTGACTTCCCACAAAGTAAAGGAAAAATGCAGGTACAAAGTTCAATTTCAAAATCCAATTTAAAAGTTTAAAACTGGCTGTTTATCATTTCCTGGGTTACGTGAACTGGCCAACCTACATTAATTTTCATGATTCTCAAGTGTGTTTCTGAGTGTGGCAGTATCTGAAACACTTTAGAGATAACAGAGGAAGGAGAGGTCCTACCCTGAAGAATTTTAAATCTTTGCAAAGCATACCAACTGTATATGAGAGAATAAAATTTGAGCCTCATTATAATATTTTTCCTTGGGACAGATGGGGCAAAATAAAACAAAAAAAAAGAGTAAATATACCAAGAAATACAGAATTCATATCTTAAAGTTGCACTGTTCACCTGTTTCCCTTTACTCACAATGCCCTACTTTAATCCAGAATGCTTTTTTTTCTTTCAAATTACCACATCTTTTGAGGTTTGGTTTATGTCTACACCTCCTTGACATCCTCCTTGATCTTTTCACTACACTGACGAGATCCCCTACACATTTATGTTACATAATCTCAACTGGGTCCTCACCACAAAAAGGCAATTCTTTAATATCTCCCTAACTGATTTGCCATCCCACTCACCATAGTGACTTTTCCAAATCTTTTTATTCTTTCTCAGACTTCTCATGATTCCTCTTCTTCCTCTTAACCCCACCAGCTAAAAACCTCAATTCACATTTCACTGAAGAAATTGAGGTCACTAACCAAGAACTACCTTTTTTCTCTTCTGTTGAATCTTTTTGCTACTGTCTCCTCCTTCGTCCCATCTCACACAAAGAGATGATCCTTATTTTGCCGAGGCAAGCCCCTTTACATGCAAAGCGATCCCATTCTATATCATCTTCTCCAGCAGATTGTCCCCTCTGTCACTTCTACTCTCCCATAAATCTTCAATCTTTCCCCATCTACTTGTTGCTTCCCCACTACCTACAAACACATCCTTGCCTCCCCCGTCCTCTAAAAACCTTCATTTGATTTGTCTCTCTTTGATTATATCTCTCCTCACTCTTGTGGCTAAACTCCTCTGAAGAGACCGTCTACGTTCAGGGTTTCCACTTCCTTTCTTCTCACTCTTTTCTTAACTCTCTGCTGGCTGGTTTCTGACTTTGGGCTTCTTTCTTTTGCACCAAAATGCCTCTTATCCTTTCTGGTTGGCCTTATAAAAGTAAACATATTAGTGGAGATTCCTGAGCTGTGGTTTTGAGAGTGTGTTTCTTGAACCTGGAGTAGTTTTTGGTGGACCATCTTCAAGTATCTCTGTAAATTTCACATTTAATGACACATGCTCTTGAATTGCATGCTGCTATCTCATACTTGTATAACCTAAGCCAACTGGCGGTATAGTGGAACACTTCTTAAAGTGCGGGTTGCAACCCCATATGGGGTCATGAAAAATCCAGCAATAATGAAAGGTTTTTGAATGCACAATGACCAAAAATTAATTAAAAATCAAAGGCGTTTCTGGCAGTGCTTGCCTGTACTGTGTTGTGGAACTTCACTGCAGCCTTGCTTCTGAACACAAAGCATGCATACTTTGCACTGTGCATGACTTCAGACCACGCAACACACCAAAACATGGTCAAACAGCCTAAGATACTTCTTAGCTGTATGATCCTGGGCAAGTCACCTAACCTCTGTCTGCCTCAGTTTCTTCAACTGTAAAATCGGGATAATAGCAGCACCTACCCCCCAGGGTTGCTGTGAGGATGAAACAGGATATTTGTCAAATCACTTAACACAGTGCCTGGCACATAACAGACTAACAAACCTAAAACAGATTAAATCTATAAAAGATTAACAAATTTATAACAGATTAACAAACCTATAATAGATTAATAAATGCTCATTCCCTTCCCTTCCTGCCTCCCAACTAGACTGTAAACTCCTTTAAGGGTAGAGACCATGTCTTATATTTCCTCTATCTTCCAATATGCCTAGCATAATTCTGCCTAGATAGGTATTTAATAAATAATTGTTCACTGGAGCCTTCTAAGTGCTTTCGTATTTCACCTGTCTTTATAAGATATCTGCAGGATACAGAGAGCAAGAATTACAATGAAAAGTAGATCAGTCTTTTTCATCACTTCCTTGAGTAAAATTGCTGTCACCTTCTATGCATCTGTGTCCCAAGGGTGAATCATGGAATCAGAGACCTAGTCCTAAAGAGGCCCACAAAGGCCCTCTAATTCTTTTTACTGATAGGGAAACTGAGGCCTTGGAATTTGCCCACAGATACATATACATGCAATAAACATCAGAGATGGGATTTGAACCCAGGGCTTAGGACTCCAGAGCAAGGGCTCCTTCCATTGTACCACACTTCCGTTTTATGTTGATAAAGATCTACACCATCACTTTCTTAACCTTCTCACTCAGCCTTAAATCTTCACTGTGGGAAAATGTTCCAGGCAACCTTATTTGCTGTTTAGCCTTTCATCTCAGCAGCTGTCAACACTCCTTCCTCCCCCCACCCCTCCCTGATTCTGGCTCTTGTCCCCCTCTCTTACTCAAGGACACCCGAAAGGAAGAAGGAACCTAAGAAAAATCAGACAAGGGCACATATAAATCTCATCCACCTATTGTCTAAATACTGCAGTTGATGACCAATAAAAGCTTGCTGTTGATGATTTTGTATTAGTTTTCAGGACTACAAAATCTTCTGAGGGCAGTTTTTAGATATACATAAAGTGCTGGTGGAACAGCCTTTTAAAAGGGTTGATGCTTGAAACAAACCAGGAGCCTTGCGCTGTTTGTTTGTTTAAAATATGTTTTGTCTTTCTGAACTTGATAAACACCAAACATGAACATTTCTTACACAAAGAACAGAATATGAGGATTATATATGAATCTCCATTATAATATAGCTTGTTTTATTTTATATACAATAAATTAAGCACATTCGTTCCAATTATTTGCATGTTTTTATTTCTCTCTTAACCTCCTTCTGTTCTTCTGTGCATTTTAAAAAATGCTACACTGATATTTTCTGTCATTCTCTCTTTTTTTGCAACATTATCACTATTTTCCCTCTCCATTTCTCCCCAATTTTTAATAAAGTCTTCTTTGTAATAAATAAACCTAGCAAGCAAAAAAAAAAAAGAAGGAAGGAAAGAAGGGAAGGAAAATCCCTGTATTGGTCACATCTGAAAATACATCTCATTCTGCATCTCTGTGTCATGTGGGAAACATGTTTTATCTGGAGTCAGTGCTAATAATCACACTGACTAGCATTCTTCGTTTTTAAAATTGTTTTGCTTTACACTGTTACTGTCAACATAGGAGCTATTTTTCCGGTTCTGTCCATTTTCTCATGTATCAGGTCATACATGTTGCCTAGGACCATCCTCACCAGATGGCTGCCTTTCTCTCCCGTCTAAGTCTCCAGGTTGGGGACACCTCTATCTTGAGAAGTCCACTTCTGATGGGTGACTCTCTCAATAGTCCATCATTTGCAGAGGCACCCCAGTCATGCTTCTCCTTACTCCCCATTCGAGACACTCTTGGGGCTCCACCATGACTTTGTCAGCCACTTTGTCCCAACGTGAGGACCCTTCCTCCCACACTTGAAGCTCCCGTCTGTGTGTCGTCTCTCTGTCCTCATTAGAATGTAAGCTCTTTGAGGGTAGGGACCACTTTGTTTGTATTTATATCTTCATCACTTAGCACAGTGACTGGCAGGCAGTAAGAACTTTAAAAATGCTCTGACTCCGTCACTTTGCTTACTTCTTAATTATATTCTATTCCAATCATTTTCTCTAATTTTGCTGGGCCAGTCTTCTCAACCAATCAGCACCTTTTCAGTTTCCACATCCTTTAACCCAAAGCGCTTCTATGAAAACTTTTATACAACATGGATCTTTTTTCCTCTTTCTTTTATCTCTTTGGGGTGTGTCTTGCCCGTATGATTTTTGTTGTTTCTGTTTGGTCTTTTCAGCTGTGAGTCAGTTGTGTCTGACTCTTCATGACTCTATTTGGGGTTTTCTTGGCAGAGATACTGGAGTAGTTTGCCATTTCCTTTTCCTGTTCATTTTACAGATAAGGAAACTGAGGCAATCAAGGTTAAGTGGCTTGTCCAGGGTCACACAGCTAGTAAGTGTCTGGGGCTGGATTTGAACTCAGGAAGATGAGTGTTCCTGACTACAGGCCCAGCACTTTATCTACTGTACCAGTTAGCTGCCCTTCCCATAGGGTTAGAACAATGTTTTCTAACATGAAACTTCTCATAAAAACTATATAAGCATTTCTAGCTATATGATTTCATCATTCCCTTGCATTTTCCTCCATCTTATATTCTACACAACACTGGTTCATGACAGAAAATAATCTTGTATTGACTCTATATGAGATATCAGATCCTAACAGATATGTCTATGGAAATATGGATATATGGAAAGGAATGAAACCATACCACTTCATCTAACTTGCTTTAAGTCAAAATATGCATGTTAGAGAAATATAGGAATGATCTTCTCTGAATGATGATCAACTTTCACAGGGAGCATTCAGCAGAAAACTAAAAGAAAAAAAATGATGAAGGAATTGGCATGGATCACTGGAAATATTTGCTGAATAACCTGGAATTCCCAGACCAATTTGTAGACAACAGAAGTTTACGTCCAGCAATTTTTGCTCCTGGAATTTAGGGGCGCAGTGAATAGAGTGTGAGGCACGGACTTAGAAAGGCTCAAGTTCAACTCTGCCTCAGACATGTGCTGGCTGGGAAAAGTCACTTATTTTTTTAAGCCTTAATTTCCTCAAATGTAAAATAAAGATAATATAGCACCTGTCTCCCAGGCTATGAGGATCAAATGAGATGATATATGTAAAGCACTTAGAATAGTCACTGTCATATAGTCGTAGATGCTTAATAAATGCTTCTTTCCTTCTTTTCTTCCTTCCTTCTTTCTCTTTCTTTCCTTCCTTGTTACTGTTATTACAGATTTCTTATTTGGATTTATAATTCTGCGCTATCCACCATAAAGAAAGCAAAAGTCACCTTTGTGAAAACAACAAGCAAGTCATATTGCCCTAGCTCTGAGCAAGCACAATTTCTATTTCTAGTCACCTCACAGAGAATCGGGTTTATGAATTTGGAGGCACCCCCAACCTCAGGTCACAGGGTCACAAATAAGTCCATTTACCACTTATGTCATACTTTTCATCTTTAAAGCACTTTCTAGGACTTAAATAATCTTCATATTTCCCCTATAAATTGGAGATAATCACAATAATTATCTCCAATTTACGGAGGAGGAAACTGGAGACAAAGAGGTTACAAGCCATGCCAAAGATTATTAAGGGGATCTGTATGAGAAGTGAAATTAAAATACAAGAGCTGTTGCAATGCCCATTCCTCGGTTCAGACCATTTTACCACACCTTGACCATACTATTTTCCCACCATCTGTGCCAAAACAAGAAGATAAAAACACTGTTTAGTCCACATTGGAGTGGGAACTAAAAGGATTGCTATTTGCCACTTACAAAATACTTCAGACTTGTTTTCCCACAGTAATTCTCAGTTCTTAGTTACCTCACCCAGACTTTGTTCATTCCAAAAAAAAAAAAAATTACTCGGATGATTCTTCCCACTGTCTTCTTCTTTATCCATCTCCCAAAGAAGGTGAGGTACACAGAATTCCCTTCTTGTGCCCTTAGTAGAACAAGTCAGTGTGAAGGTAGGGTTAGAATTTATGGTTGATGCCTGTCTAAGCGTGTATGGTGCCCTGGGCAGCAATGATGGTTCTCTCTGAATTTCCGCTACGAAACATGTCAACTGCTGCTTGGCAATCCTTTTATTCATTTCTTTTTGGTTCCCCAAGTACATGCCTTAGAGTAGCAATTCCAAACCTCTTATATTCTTCCTAAATCCTTAATCCCACTATTCCACGCCCCCACTCCACCCCTCTTAAAATTTTATCCTGTCTTGGCTTACACGAAAAGATATTTACCTTAGTTTTCTTTCTCCACCTTTTCTTCTTTCCTTTCCTCCTCCTGAACAGGTATAGTCCAAGGTCTTCAGCCTTTTTGCTCAATTCACCCTCACTGATCTCATCTACCTTCATTTTCAGCGATCATCTTTATACTAATGATTCTCAAATATTAATTTTCTGTCACCAAAAATGTCATAAATTACTATTTCAGATGCATATATTCCATGTTCTTGTATTCCTCTAAAATACATATTTTTACATGTAGCAAGTTGGATTAGGTGACCAGATTTCATATCTATCCATATGTTATAATACACACATCAACTAGGGCCTAACAACTTAAACATCCAACATTTAATTATTTTTACTAATGAACTAACAGTGTGTAGAATCTAAAACAATGGAAAATGCAAAAAATCATTTTCATTTGACTTTGAAATACGTCATATTGGAGGAGGTAGAGAGAGAGGGGGGTGCCAATATCTCATCCTAATTATATTTTGCTAATGACAATATTAAAATTCTGTTAGAACTCTGTGAATATGCTACTCATAGGAAGCCTCAGACTGAGTCAAAGTGAAAGCCTTTCTCAAAAACAGTGATTATGCTGACGAAGACATGATGAGCGTCATGCTGACATCATTACTACCTGGGTTGCTCCACAGACTACGAAAAGGGGCTGGGAGGATTCCACATAAGCCAGTTCCCTTCTTGTTTATACCAGGGTGGCTATGGCAATGATGTTGATATTTGGGGGAGATATATGTGTTTATATACATTATAATATGCATATATGACATATGTGTGCATATATACATACGTGTATATATTTATATGCATATACATACACACACACATATACAAAAATACCCATAAATACATTTGGACAAAAAATTTTTTCCCACATATTTATGTATATAAGAAAAACCTGTTAGCTTAACAAACTAGGTGTCTTATGTGACCTTGGGCATGTCACTTTGCTTTTCTAGGCATTGGTTTCCTGACTTGTTTAAAAACAAAAAAAGAGTCATTG
This sequence comes from Pseudochirops corinnae, assembly GCA_028646515.1. Taxonomy (NCBI): domain Eukaryota; kingdom Metazoa; phylum Chordata; class Mammalia; order Diprotodontia; family Pseudocheiridae; genus Pseudochirops; species Pseudochirops corinnae. Next base: position 206,571,615 of record CM053588.1, on the reverse strand, counting down.
GTTAGAAGAGATAGTTGCTAAGCTTACTTCCAGATTTGGCATTCTGTGATTAAGTTTTTAACCCTCTCAGGGATCCACCTCTTAGGATTAATTCATAAGTGGTTACAGAATCATCTTCCCTCACCACTTTCCTTACACTAATTAGTAGTGATGGAAATGGAAATTACTTACTCTAGTAATTTCAACTTTACTACTGTTGAATGATTTGCACATTAATGGAGCCAAGGAGGTCCCAGAAAGTCCTAAGACTGCATTCCTTTCCTGTGTCCCACACATTTCCACTCCACTTAATTGGATATGAAATCTGTGCTTCTTCTACCAAAGCCAATACTTACGCATCTCACCTAAGAAAAGCCTTCACCTCTTGTCAAAGTAATGATTCCAGCCTAGTGGACCCTGGTGATTGAAGTGGGGCTGTAATGGAAAGGCCACCGGCCTGGGAGGACGAAATCTGAGTTCTGTCCTAAATCTACCATTAATTAGCTAGGTGGCCTATTTATTTCATGTCTCAAAGTCTTAATTTCCTCATCTGTAAAACAATCTCCAAAGTTCCTTTGAGCTCTAATCTTACACAGTTCTAGGTTTTGAAGAGGCTAACCAGTCTTCTTCCCTTCCCACTACTATTTCTACTACTGTTTCTTCTCTCCCCTCTTCCTTTTTTTCCTCTCCTTGTCCCACTTCATGCTTCTTGTCTCTACCCATCTCTCTCACAGCTTCTCCAAGTATCTCTCCCTATCTCTATTACTCTCTCTATGCATATCTCTTTTGGCCTTTCTGTCTCTTGCATACATACACATATACACATACACATATACATACATATACATATACATATACATATACATATACATATACATATACATATACATATACAGAGAGAGAGAGAGAGAGAGAGAGAGAGAGAGAGAGAGAGAGAGAGAGAGAGAGAAACTGTCTATCACTAGATAAGAAATAAGAGACCCAGGGTGCAGAGATTGGGAACATACAAACAGGAAAGCAGCTACCTAATAAGGCTCCAGTTTTATCACCTCTGGAGTTATCTTTTTTCTATCACAAAAGGACATTAAACTGTCAGCTCTAGAAGTAAAGGTGACAGAAGCCACCTTTAAAGAAACATTGTTCCACAATCAGCAGCTTAAAAATTTACAGCCTTGTCTTTCTACTCACACAAAGTCTCTTCTCCACTCCATTCAAATGAGAGCAGAAGAGACAATAGGAATGTTTCACCCTGGGAGAGAACAGCCAGCTGGGCACAACTTTTCCGTCAGTGAAGAGAGAGGGGGTAGTTAGTTGATTATATGTCTGCATATTTAAGACAAACAGACGAAAAACAATGTAGTTCAATGTCTGCCTCCCTAATGAAAAATAAGGAAAACCTCTTTCTTCTTAATTGGTGTGAAAAGTAAAGTTTACTCACTATAAAAGTCAGGACTTTATACTTCCTTCTCCATGGTTCATATTTTAATGAACTTAATAGCATAATTATGTTTTAACACCTAACATGAACTCAACAAACTTGTGGCATTGCAAAAAAAAAGAAAAGAACCTTCAGTTAGACTAACCACATTTATACCAAAGTTTCCATGATGAAATGGAGGGCAACACTCATCTGCCTTTGTCTCAAAGAAAATATTCACACCTGAATCTAGATAACACAATTTAAAAACAAAAAACAAAAACTAGCTTCTGAAGTTAACCCCTAATATGGTATTTTCTACCAAGTCACAAGCAATGGAATATCAAGTTAGGAAGTAAAGCTTGGCGGCTATCTCACGGATATTGTTTTTTAAATGTACTTAACCCATACTCTCCCTTAGAATTGCATTATTCAGGCCCTGGCCACAAATCAGAGATTTCCAGAACTTACCAGCCCCTTCCTTTGTGACCTGAAAGATCATCCCTTCCAACCAGAACACAAAGAATCAATCTTTGCACCAGCCTCCTTTTATTGACACCTGATCACTGATCTCATCTACCTTCTTTGCTGCCTGCCAGAAGCTGAGCTGATTTTTACTGGAACGGGAGAAATCAATTTGAGTCCCTTAACAGAATCTCTTCCTCTCCTTGCTAACTACACTCTGCTCCCTTATAAAATGTCCTGACTCAAAAACGGAGGCTCAGTTCAGTGAGAGTGATTAAGCAAATTATAAGCTGGCTCAGAGAGCCTGCCTCTAATTGTCCTGACCCCATGGGAAGCTTTGCTCTTACTTCCAGAAGGCAGGCCTGGCCAACGCTCATACTAAACACACTTGGGGCTTGTTCCTGCATTAAGCTTTTGGAGACAACAATCATAGCTGACATTTTGTTTAAAGCCAGGTCAGTGTGAGATTGTAAAGGTGAAAATTTCTTTCAAAGTTCAAGCTAGAACTTCGAATGACTCTCCTAGCTTGTTTCTCCATTAGTTCATTGACAGAAGCTTTGACTTCAGTCCTCAAACTCAAAAACACAGGGCTCACTGCACACCACTTCAAAGAGTAGAAGCGTCAACATTTCTCAGCGGTAAGACCTAGGAGGCACACAGCAGAATTATTTTGCCAAATGCTTCTGTCCGTTATTCTCAGGAAAAAAAAAAATACAATATGTATGGAAGAAGAAACAGCAGGTAAAAGTTCATAGATCCTCCCTCCCCCAAAACTCCACAAATACCCTCCTAGCTTTCTTTCCTTTGAGCTATTTATCATTTTATTATTTATTTAATATTAATAAATATGACTATTTATTATTTTTAAAGTATACAGACAGACCTTGGTGATACATTTAGAACTGATCCCCTAGCAGCTAATAGCAGATAAGTAAATCCTTAATAAAAGGATTTGTTCTGTGTCGTTTGGATTCCATCAAAGGGCTGCATTTGAGGACCTGGGGGGACAGCATGGAGCCTCAAGGTTGCAGTTCCCCAGCCCTGCCTTAGCCAATTTCTTTTTTTTGAAGGTATTTCCCAATTTCAAGGCCCAACCCTGATTTGATGTTCTTCGTAAAGACTTCCCTGACTTTCTCCCCACCCCTAAGTGAAAAACATCTCTCTTCCATTTGATCATATCACTTTACTTCAACCACTCCTCTGTACTTATTTCATTCTCTTCCATATCTTAGATATTAAAATGT
>CM053588.1:206538054-206568410 GCA_028646515.1 Pseudochirops corinnae | reverse complement strand
TGTATATGTATATATATATATATATATATATATATATATGTATAGGAGGGTGTATGTGTATATAAATATATATGTGAGCATGTGTATATGTGTGTACATGTATACATAGACATAGGGCACAGGATGAGTTGAATATGAAGGGATGATATCTAAAAAACAAAATTAAGAGGTGAGAGAAGAATATATTAGAAGGAAGAAGGGATAGATAGAGTAGGGTAAATTATCTCATATAAAAGAGGCAAGAGAAAACTGTTACAAGGGAGGGGAAGAGCATGAAGGTGAAAGGGAATGAGTCAACCTTGCTCTCATTGAATTTGGCTTAAGGAGGGAAGAATATATACACTCAATTGGGTATCTTACCCTACAGGAAAACAGAGGGGAAGGGGATAAGAGGGGGAATGATAGAAGGGAGGGCAGATTGGGGAGAGGGTAATTAGAAGCAAACACTATTGAAAAAGAGAAAATAGAATAAGTTGGGGCAGGATAGGATGGAGGGAAATATAGTTGTCTTTCACAATATAACTACTATGGAAATGTTTTGGGTAACTACACATGTATAACCTATATTGAATTGCTTGTCTTCCCAGTGGGGGTAGTTGAGGAGGGAAGAAGGGAAAGAATCTGGAAATCAAAGTTTTAAAAACAAGTGTTAAAAAAATGTTTTTAAATTGTTTTTTACATGTAACTGGGAAATAAGATATACAGGCACTGGGGTATAGAAATCTGTCTTGCCCTACTAGAAAGTAATGGGGGGCGATGGGGGAGGATCTAAGAGAGAATAGATTGGGGGAAGGGGTTTCAGTAGGCTCACTATCTTGGGTTGGGGGTTGGGGAAAGACGGGGAGAAAAACTTGTAACTCAAAATCTTGTGGAAATGAATGTTGAAAATTAAGAATAAATAAATAAATTGAAATATTTTTTTAAAAAGAAAGAAAAAATTTAAAAACAGAAAGTAGAGAAAGAGGAAATATGGGAGAACAAGATTGAATAGAATAATCATGGCTTTATTGTGGGTTCACCTTGTACCAGAAAAACCATCCCAACAAGGGCAATTGGGTTATGAAAATTACTTTTGGACACTCAAAGCCATATTCCACAGAGTTATTAGATGCTGATAAAGGAAGTCTATTGTAGGAGAGGAGTAAATCAAAACTAAGTTTAGAGTTGCAAGGAAAGAAAGTGAGATTGAGGAGAATTATTTTAGAATATTACATAAGCAAAGAGTACTGAGTATATAATATATTAACAATTTGTAAGAAAGGATGGGGGCAAAAATAAAAGAAGCTATAATGGCTATTATCAAAGACTTTGAAATCTAGATAAAGTCCTTGCCAGTTGTAAATTTCTGTGATTCTATGATTTCATAGCATTCACCCTAGAAAAAGAACAGTTTCAAAGAAATGCACCTATTAAAGCACATAAAACCTCACTATAATTCTATCCTTGGAGTCTTTGCCAAAGGACTGTACTTACAGGTAAAATAGGTTTATCATGGGTGGCTTCTGATACTTCCAATGGGTACCTCCTACTCAAAGTTTCTACAAAAGACCCTCCTTATATCAAATGTGAGAATGGTTCATGTTCAAAGAAAATCTAATGAACAAAAAAAGAATACGTAAAAACTAGAAGAACATGGAGTTATTAAGAGAGCAGAGTGGGGTGGGGTAGGGTTACATAGGGAAAAATCTCCTTTTAGAAGTGAATTTGTTTCCATTCTGTGAAAAGACACCCTGCTTGGCAAAGAGGGAAAGGTGGGTGCCAGGTGAAGAAAAAGACCCAGTTCCTTCTTACCATCAGGTTATTTCTTCTCTTCTAGACTGACCAATGCAGGTCATAGGCCAACCAGATCCAGCAGAAATTCTACTAAAGTAGTAAGGATGGTACGAAGAAAAAACTATAGTATAGAGTTACAAAACTCCTTTATACTCGTTTGATATTGGTCAAATCCCTTGACTCTTTAGTCTTGGTTGCTTTATCAGTAAAATGGGGATAATAACACTTGTACTAAGCCCCTCACGGGTGGTTTCATGTTCTGCACTTTTTAAGTTGTAAAGCATAAATATGAGCTAATATCAATATTACCAGATCCTAGCCCTCAAGAGAAAACAATTTCTTCTTTTTTTTTGGAGGGGAGAATGTAGGGCAATTGGGGTTAAGTGACTTGCCCAAGGTCACACGGCTAGTAAGTGTTAAGTGTCTGAGGTCGCATTTGAACTCAGGTCCTCCTGATTCCAGGGTTGGTACTCTATTCACTGTGCCATCTGGCCACTCCTGAGAACACATTTTTTTGCACTTTTCATGAAGAGCAGCTACATCCGTTTTTTTCTTTTCCTTTCTTGCTTTTCTGACTTCTTCATTTGTTTGGAACAGTTCAGAATGTGACAAATGAGTTACTAAAAAATTGATCTCTGCAGGAGGCAAGGGACCATATACAGTTGTTATCATTCAGTTGTTTTTCAATCCTGCCTAACTCTTCATGATCCCATTTGGAGTTTTCTTAGCAAAGATACTAGAGCGGTTTTGTCATTTCCTCCTCCAGCTCATTTTACAGATAAGTAAACTGAGGCAGAGTTAAGTGACTTGCTCAGGGTCACATAGCTAGGAAGTGTATGAGGTAAGATCTGAACTCATGAAGATGAGTCTTCTTGACTCCAGGGCCAGAACTCTGTGCACTATGGCGCCACCTAGGAGTCCCACATGCATATGTAGGGATAGATAATGAGCTTTCTTGACAGTAAGGCAGGAGAGGGAATTCTAGTGTCATCTTGACTTACCCTGCTTCTTTCTTCTAAAAGAAGCACAAGGCTTTCCCTACTTCTTCTCTAACATAGTCTTCTCTGCCTCAGTTTCCTACTGTTGAATATCAAGAGCCACTGTGTGCAGAGAGGCTCAGGCCCACTCTGCTGTGCTAGAAAGGGTAGGTTAGACCCGTCAGTCAAGCTTTGAGAAGAGACTTCCCTGCTTAATTAATCGCTCTCCCAAGGTTAATTTTCTCAAGCTACTCTTGTGAAATTGTCTACTAACTGAACTACTTATGAACAGTTAGGATTCAGTGGGACCTTGGAGAAAGGACAGAATTGAGGAAACTTGGCCAAATTTTTGCAATAAGCAGCAGCCTGCTTCCACTTTTATAAATGTATTCCATGTTTTTGGCTTCCTTGAGTCTAGGTAATTACATCCAGCATTAGATTATAAGTGTCATGCTTTGGCAGTACCAAACTAAATTTATCTCTGGAGCTTTTCATAGCTGGGGAAGTATTAATCAAAATATCCTGTGAAAATGAAAATTTATTATGATGCACACCTCAAAAAACCTTTATACTGTTTCCAAATTGCTAAGAATTCATATGAATAACCTGCTCTAGGTGAGCAGAAGGGTGCTATGAGAAAGTGTAGTATTTATGTTGAAATTCTCCACGTTCATTATACATAGGGCACACTATCCATTCACCGGGAAGGTCCTACTGTCTAGCAAACAGAGCTTCAAAGTAATACCTGCCTTTGATCAAAATATAGCTGAAAACAAAAAAAGGAAATATTTATTAAGAACCTACTATCTGAGGGGTGAGCAGTTAGGTGGCACACAGTGCTGAGCTGGGAATTAGGAAGACATCTTTCTGATTTCAAATCTAGTCTCAGACTCTTACTAGCTGTGTGACTCTGGGCAAGTCACTTAACCCTCAGTTCTTCATCTGTAAAATGAACTAGAGAAGGAAATGGCAAACTATTCTAGTATCTCTTCCAAGAAAACACCAAAGAGGGTCATGAGGAGTCCAGCATGACTGAAAGGACCAAACAATAACAACAAAATCCCAAAAGAAAGATGTGAGATTTCTAGAAATCACAGTGAACAGTTAAGTTGTGAGTATTCACTCTCTTTGTGGTAGGAAGAAAAAAAAAACTTCAATTAGAGACCAGGCTAAGAGGAGTTAACAAAGAGGACTAGCGCCTAGTAGGGCCCCTAGATGAAATTAGACGAGAATTCCTGGGATATTAGGCAAGGGGAATTGTGAAAAGAAATGTTCATGAATTTATCTCTTGCACTGGCTGTTTAAACTGGCAAGGGGTATGGAAAACACCTGAAATCAGGAGCAGTGAAAACTCTCATTTCAAGGGTTTTCAGTATATTTTATTATAATTTACCACCTTTCTTGGTTTAAAATTTTTACCTTCCCTTACCTTCCCCCAAGATATACACTTTCCCTTCAGATTATGTCAAAGATTCTTCAAGGTTACAGTCAAGGACACAGACAAGGTCACTATTGCAAGTGATTTTTCTTTTTTGTGCAAACCTGTGATTTCTTTAGCCTGAACAACTTCTGGTATAGAAACTCCTGCCTACACAGATCACAAAGGTCTACAACCTACAGTATCTAAGAGTTGCCTGGGGGCACTGGTAAATTATGAACCCTAACCTGATAAATGTCTGAAGTAAAGACTTGAACCCAGGTTTTCCAGACTCCTAGGTCAGTCTAATTGAAAACAGATCCAAAATGTGCCCATCTCATTTACTTGGCATTATTCTTATTGTTTAAAGATATTTCTCCTTTCCCTATAGTAAAAAAAATAAAATATATTTTGAAAGATAACTTTAAAAAAATCTATCTATGCATTTGCTTTTATTTAAATTAGACCAATAGGCAGCAGTGTTTATAATGTAAGACTTTGAGTCGAGAAGACCTGAGTTCAAATTTGGCCTCAGACAGTTATTAGCTATGTGACCCTGGGCAAGTCACTTAACCACTCTGTGTCTCAATTTCCTCATATGCAAAATAAGCATAATAATAGCACCTATGTCATAGAGTTGTGAGGATCAAATGAGAAAATATGCCAAGTGTTTTCCAAACGTAAAGTGATACATAAATGCTAGCTATATTTAATAAATGAATACACTGCATAGAGCTTCCAAGCTGTTTTGCTCACACTTGGCATCTCAGTAAATGAATGGAAAAGTCGTAAGGACCATTACAATACTTTATTCCTGGCACTGAAGGGCATTTTGTGACTTGGAGCAGCACTCCTCATGATCATAGACTGACTTTCTACAGCAACTGCAAGCGCCTTACAAGAAGCTTCTATCTCATTTCATCCCTTTGAATGAACCTGAACCCTGACTTGTACAGCTGCTGTATGCACTCCCCCTAACTTTAGCTCTGTGGATTGATTTCTAGACTGCGTCTAATTGGTCCTGGAAGCAAATTTGACCTTGAATTCATTAAGTAAAGAGCACTACAACTAAGAACTTATTTTCCTTGTCTCCAAAGGTGTTCTATATCCATTTGAAATAGCTAGAATTTTAATCTCCTTTTGGTAGGGAGCCAAAATTTAGAATCGTCTCCTGATAATTAAACTCTGCTTCTGGCATACCATTACAGTGGGCCACTTAGAGGGTATCATGTATAAAAAGTACTTACTGAAGATCTATTATTGGGCTAGCACACTGCTAGGCACTGTGGAACTACAAAATAGGATGCAGTCACCAACCTTAAAGAGCTCCCTAAACTCACTGGAGAGACAAGACACAATCATATATAATATTTAGAGAACAGAGTAACTCAGTATATCTTTAAGTGACAAAATGTATGATCTAGGGAAGAAGTTCTCAGAGTTTGGTCCAGAAACTTCTGGAGGTCACTGAGATCCATTCTGGGGGTTCACAAAGCCAAAACTATTTTCATGGTTATACTAAAACATTCATTTCTAATATGGTAAATGGCGATAGATATTACCCACAAAAGCTCTCTTAGGGGTCCCCAATAATTCTTAATAGTATAAATAGGTTTGAGTCCAATAACTTTGAGAATTGGGTCTAGAGTATATAGAATTCAGAGCAGGAAGAGACTAGTATGCTCTATTGACCACAAAAGCTTCACAGAGGAAGAGACTAAAAATCTATTCATTTGACAATTGCTTATTAAATGTCTACCATGTTACAACACGGTGCTAAAATGCAATGAGAGTTAAGACATAGTTTCTGTCTTCATAGAGCTTATGTATTAGGAAAAATCAAGGACTAAAGAATAATTAGGAACTGGATAGGTGAAGAAGAAGAGGGATATATTCCTGTGAGGGAGGGGCAACAGAAACGGAAAAAAAGGGCTTAGAGATGATTATTCAGTTCAATCCAATTGACCAAACATGTATTAAATACCTACTGTGTGTAAAGAACTTTGTGCTAAATGATAAACAAGAAACAAAGTTTGGATAAGACAGTTCTCATGAAGCTTACAGTCTAGTAGGGGTATGAGACATGTAAATATGATTTTAAAATAATACTTATGTACATTAGAGAGAGACACAAAATAAAGTGTATATAACATTCCAGGTGGAAGATCATTCGCTAACAACAAAGGAACAAGAGTGAGGTAAGGAAAAGTTTCACAGAGAAAGAGGGAATTTGTGTTATACTATACTATGTTATCCATGGAATATGAATGATTTTTTTTTTTTAGAAAGGGCAGATTAGATTGCCCATTGTTATAATTTGTGCAATAGATTGCAGATATATGGCATTGTGAAAATTTTATCATTGGAGTCCACAGATTTAGATTTCTTTTTCCTATGTCTGTAACCAGCTAGCTTAAGTAGCTATATTAAGTAGGTCACTCACCCTCTCTAGCTTTCAGTTTCTTTTTTTCATTTTATTGTTTCACATTTTGAGTTTTATTGATGTCTTTTGTTTTTACATTGAAAACATTTACAATACCTCTTAATGGGAAGGTTCTTGCAAAAAGTAAAATATTTTCATTAAACTAATAATACAGTGACCTTATCTGAAAGTTTATGCAATTGTAGTACTCATCTCTATGTTTTTAATCAACAGAAATCTGTTTTTCCCCTCCTGCTCTATAAGAGCAGCTATACATTGAAAGAACAATTAATTCCAATACTATATAAACTGTTTGAAAAAAAAAGACAAAAAGGGGTCCTACAAAATTACTTTTATGGCACAAATATGGTTTTCATACCTTAACCATGGAGAATTAAAAGAGATAAAGAAAGCTACAAACCAATATCCTTAATGAATAGTGATGTAAAAATTTTAAATAAAATATTAGCAAGGAAACACACAAAGATCATATATTTTGAGCAGGCTGTATTTATACTAGGAGTTCAGGGTTGATTCAAGATCAGGAAAACTAAAAATATAATTGGACCATATTCATAACAAATTAAACAAAAATTACATCAATAGATGAAGAAAAAGCTTTTAATGACACCACACTCATTTTTGTTACCAACACCAAAAAGCATAGGAATAAATGGAGCTTTCCTTAAAAATTATAAGTAGTATTCACCTAAAAGCAAGAGGCAGCATTATCCATAATGGGGATGAGCTAAAGGTCTTTCCAGTAAGACTGAAGGTAAAGCAAGGATGTATATTATCATCATTACGATTCAATATGGTGTTAGAAATGCTGGCTAGAGCAATACAACAAGAAAAAGGAATTACAGGACTAAACAAAGACAAGAAACAAAGCAATTATTTTTTTGTAGATATGATGGGTTACTTAAGAAGACTCTAAAAATAGAGAAAGTCAACTAAAAAACAAATTGAAACAATCAAAATCTTAAGCAAAATTACAAGATATAAAATTAACCCACACATATCATCAGCATTTCTGTGTATTTCCAATAAAATCCCCCAGGAAGACATGGAAAAAAGAAATGCAATTTAAAATGACTACAGACAGTACAAAAATACTTTAGAGTCTGTCTACCTGATAAGACACACTCAGGAATTATTTAAGCACAATTACAAAACACAACACAAATAAAGACAAATCCAAATAATTGGAGAAATATTAATTGCTCATGGGTAGGCCAAGGCAATATAATATAAATGATAATATTACATAAATTTATTGACTTATAAACCATCAAAGTATTACTTTAGCAAGCTGGAAAAAAATAACAACAAAATTCACTTTGACAAAATGTCAAGACTATCAAGGGAATAATTTTTTTAAGTGGGAAGAAAGAAAATTTAGCAGTATCTGATCTCATTATATATTACAAAGTCATAACTGGCAAAGCAATTTGGCACTGAGTAAGAAAATAGAGAGGTTAATTAGTAAAACAGATTAGGTATGCAAAAGCAAACAAGCTATGTAACTTAGTGTTTGTTAAATCTAAAGACCTATTAGGTCAAAAATACATTATTTGAAAAAAAAATGCTGGGAAAAATGGAAAGCAGTCTGGCAGAAACTAGCTATACACCAACATTTCACACTATATACCCAAGACAAGCTCCAAATGAGTACATGAACTGGACATAAAAAGTGACATCCTTTTATATTCTTTTTTACAAACAAATTGGCAAAGTAGAGACGATATTACCTGTCAGATCTATGGACAGTAGAAGAGTTCATGACCAAACAAGGGATAAAGAGGTCCACAGGAGATAATAAGGACAGAATTGATTATATAGAATTTTTAAAATGATTTTACACAAACAAAACTCATGCAGTCAAAATGAGAAGAGAAGCAGAAAACTGAGGAAAATTTTTTTGCAGCATCTGTCTGATAAAGGTTCCATTTCTAAAATATAGTAAACTGAGCCAAATTCATATGAATAAGAATCATCCTTCATGATAAATGGTCAAAGGATAGAAATAGGCAGCTTTCAGAGGAAGAAATCCCAAGCTAGCTATAGCCATATGGGGGAAAATGTTCTAAAAATCACCAATAATTAGAAAAATGGAAATTAAAAACAATCCTGAGGCCTGTAATGGGAATCTGAAAATCTCCCCTGCCCCTTGGCCCCTTGATAGGCTTAAGTGAATCTGAGAACCTTCCCTGATTTGAAAATATTCTCTGCCCCCTAATAGGCTGAATGTGGTCACATGGAGCCTGTGGTGGGAGGCTTGTTTTTCAGGAATGCCCACACCTTGTTACTTTGTGATTGGGCAGTGGGTGAGGAGGGCTCTGACATTCTCTGATCCAGGAGAAGGCTATATATACCCTGATGTGAGGTTTTGCTTTGGGGCTCACTTTGGGAAGAGATGTCTGATTTGGCCAGATGAGACTCTGGGAAGCCGTTGAGCCCCACAAGCTTTGAAAAACCCAGATGTTGTGCTTCCTTCTCTGGTAACTAACTAGGTTTGGACGTAATGGTCAGACAGCTAGAAGCCCTGTCTGATGAACTGTGTTATTTTTTGTTGTAACTTCTGTTTGTATTCTCTGAAGTTCAAGGTGCTGACTTTTCCCTCTGAACTAGGTAAATGATATATGCTTGATTGGTTAAAGTAAGATTGTTAACCCTTTTTTAGTTGCTTTCCTTTAGAAAAGCAGATCTAGGAACCTGTGCTAGCAGCTGCCCTGGGGATGCTAGGGTGCTTGCTGCTACAAGGCCCCAGCTCATAGTCACTAGATTGGTAAAGTTTACAAAAAAGGAAAATGATGAATGCTAGAAGAGTTTTGGGAAAAACAGGTACATTGATGCACTGTTGGTTAAACTGTAAACTGGTGCATCCATTCTGGAAAGCAATTTGGAACTAAGTCACTCAAAACTATTAAATTGTACATATTCTTTTGACACCCTAGCCTGTTACTAGTTCTATATCCCAGATAGATCCAAGAAAGAGGAGAAGGACCTCTATGTACAACAGTATTTATAACACATTCTTGTGGCGGCAAAGAATTGGAAATTAAGGAGGTAAGCATTAGTCAGGGAATGGTTGAACAATTATGGTATATAAATGTGAGAGAATACTACTGTGCTGTTCCTTTCTTTCCTTCCTTCCTTCTTTCCTCCCTCCCTCTCTTGTTTCCTTCCTTTCTCCCTTCTTCCTTCCCTCCTTCCTTCCCTTCTTCCTTCCTCCTTCTGACATGGCTAATACAGGAATTTATTTTGCTTGGCTATATATTTTTATAATAGGTTTTGTTTTTCTTGCTTTCCCAGTGGGTGGGGGAGAGAAAGGGGAATGGGAGAGAATTTGGAACTAAAAATAAAGCAAAATGAATTTTTAAAAAAGACTAAATTGGAAATGGCAAAAGGTGATGGGGTAAGACTGGAGTCAAAAGCAGTTAGGAAATTATTGAAATGATTCAAGTGAGGGATGATAAGTGTCTGGACTAGGGTACTGTCAGTGACACCTTTCAAGGAAACATCACTACAATTGATGTTTATTCATTAAAAACTCTAGTGCAAAATAAACACAGGTAAGAAGAAACCCAATTGTAACAAGACAGAGGGGAAATGAAAATGAAGGCAGAGCTCAAATTCTATTAATTACTTAAAATCTTTCTGTAAGATCCAAGTTAAACAAAGCTGTCTTTCATTTGTTTCATAAGAAACTTTTGAGGTTCCCTTTATCATATGTTAGAACAGACTAAATATTAATCACCTACTTTGAATGGGTTACCCTTGTAATCCACACAAGTATTACATTATTTCATTATATTATAGTTAAGTACTTGTTTCACCATTCCTCAAAGAATATAAGCTCTTTTGTCAGTCTGTTTTTTTCAACTCCTGAGTCTTCCATACTCTCTAGTATAATGCACTGCAAATCCTGGGTATTCAATAAAAATTTGTTGAATGAATGAGGATAGGAAGAAAACCTTCCAAAATTTCGAACTGGTAACATTAAATCTCCAATAGGTTCCTTGATTTGGTTCTAATCAGATCAGCCTCTGCTGATGTCTGGTGTTTCCCAGGTAACATGCAGGAGCATGTCTGATTTGGGGAATGACGTTTTAATTCTAGAGTGTTCCTGAAAGTTGGGCAGCTAGAGCCCAAGACAACTGCCAGATTCTGGCATATGGTCATCTCAGGACCTGTCTTTGCTGCCAACTTAGAGGCCCAGTACCGTAAAAGAATACTCCCCCATTTTTGGCTACCTTTACACCCAAGTGCTTCTCCATTTAGTTTTCAAACCTTTGACTATCATGGGACTTTCTGAGCCTCTGGCAAAACTGCTATATTCTTGAGATCATCCTCAATCCCTACCCCTAAGAACATCAATGTTTTTTTTATTCTTAATTTTATTAATCTCACCTTTAATTTTTAGGATTTCTAATTTAGTGTTTAGAGATTTTTATTTTGTTCTTTTTCTCATTTTTTTAAATTGCACAGCTAATTCATTAGTCTGCTCTTTCTCTATTTTATTGATGTAAGCATTTAGAGATAGAAATTTTCCTCTAATCACTGTTTTTGCTATATTCCATAGGTTTCTGGTATGTTGTCTCATTATGAAGATTCTCTTTAATGAAGTTATTGATTGTTTCTATGATCTGTTCTTTAAACCACTCATTCTTTAAGATTAGGTTGTTTAATGTCAAATTAATTTTTAATCTATGTTTCTTTGGTTTCTAAGAATATCTTACTTCCAAAACATAGGTCACTCTTTAGCAGGCAGCCTTGAGGCCACAGATGGCCTTCCTTGATTCTTGGGTATAGCCCTTTGACTGAATCCAAACTTCACAGAACAAATCCTAAGAGGATTTGTTCTGTGAAGTTTGGATTCAGTCAAAGGGCCACACTTGAGGACCTAAAGGGCTACCTGTGGCCTTGAGGATGCAGATTCCCCACTCCTGCTCTTGAGGAAGGAATGGAGGAACCTGCGCTAAATTGAGCAATAAAGAACTTGGAAGAGGTATTTATATGCACCTGATGGTCCCTAATTCTAGGGTTAGCAGTCCTTAGCCCTGAACAATAGCCACACCAGTCACAATCTAAGCCTGCCCTTGCTTTCAGGAGCCAGTTAACAAAGGTGGGATGGGGATAGAGTAGAGGATATGGCTCTAGACATGACTTTGACCCAGTGTCTTCTCAGTGAAATGTTACAGAATTACTCCTGTAGAACAGGTAAAGTCATCCCAGGATGTTTGGCCTACACACCAGCAGTTTAATTGGCTGAGAAATCCCACTACTAGGTCTATTTCCAAAGGGTATTAGAGAAAAAGGAAAAAAACTTAGATGTTCTAAAATGTTTATAGCAGCTCACTTTGTAGTGGTAAAGAATTGGAAATTGGGGGGATGTCTTTCAACTGGGGAATGGCTGAACAAATTGTGGTATATAATTATAATACTACTGTGATATAAGAAATGATGAGCTCAATGATCTTAGAAAAACATGGATAGATATACCATAAGAAATAGTAAAATTAATGATTTCAGATGAAATTAGGAAGACCTTTTTGAAATGATGCAGAATGAAGGAAGTAGAACTAGGAGAACAATTTATACAAGAATAACAAGAATGAAGTTCTTGCCAATATCAAAGAGTTCAATATCAGAAATTGATGTGATTTTATCAGTGGAAATGACATTAAATAAGAAGTACTAATATCTGCTTTGCCACTGCACCCTAAGGACGATGGGAACTTTCCATCTGACTTGCGGCCAAAACTTTCCATATCTGTTGTCTCCCCCATTAGAATGTGAATTTCTTGAGAGCAGAGACAGTCTTATTTTTCTATTGCATCCCCAACACATAGTGGTGTGTTTTGCACATAGTAAGAACTGGATAAATTACTTCAGTCATTCATTCATAACACTGTCATAGAGAAAAATCTTAGGAGTCTCATCAATGAACCTCCTGACCAAAGTATTAGACTTAAGTAAAGAAAGAGACATATGTTTGGTTATGTTGCTAATAGGTATATTTCTTCAGACCTTAAAAAAAAAGAAAATCTCCTTAAAAAAAAAAGAAAAACACAGATAGACTTGCATGAAATAATGAAGAGCAAAATGATCAGAACCAAGAGAACACTGTATACAGTAACAGCAGTATTGTTTCAAGAACAATTTTGAGCAACTAAGTCATTTTGACGATTATAATTACACAAATTAACTACAAAGGACATATCTGCATCCAGAGAAAGAAGTGATAAATAGAATTATGTTTAGAATAATTTTACATATATACATATTTGTGTCTAATGGTAGCCATCTCTAGAGTGGACAGGGAAGAAAAAAGGGGGGAAAAGAAGTTTACACAATAACTTTATTATATATTTAAAAGGAATAGCAAGGTATATGTAATAGATTTGTAGTTTCATGTGCAATCATCTTTTTTATTATACTGTCATGAAAATGCTTGTTTTATTCCACAAATTAAAACTAAAATGAATTGAAAAAAGTTGTGCTGTCTGAATACAAATTTGACCTTTGTTTGTTCCAAGAAAGAAAAAACATACAGAGTTTCTTAAAAACCATAAGTTTTGGTCAATATTTACCTCTCTGACTTATCTGTATCTCAAAATTCTCCTGTCTATCATTTTTTCTATTCTAGCTACCTTTCTGCCTTAGATTTGGAATTCCTTGGGGTTAGACCAAGTAGACACTGTCCCCCTCTCCCCAAACTTTGAATAGGCAGGAGATAATCTGAAAACTGTTTTGTTTTATATTTTTTTAGGCAAGATAAAAATTGAAAGGAGACAGGACATGGGAACATTAGGAAAGAAGGAAACGGGGGGAGAGGCTTTAAGTTTGTACTTTCCCCCTCCTTAAAATGGTAATTCTGACTGCTTCAGATGAATTATAGGCCAGAAGCAAAGATGCATTAAATCAGGCTGGTTTCCCCTGTGTACCTGAATATAACCCTGTATCTACAACCACGATACCTGCTGAATCATGGAGGGAAAATAGCTTGCAAAGCCTGGAGTAAATCTGTCTTTTTGTATTCCAATCATAAAAAAGTATTCGCCTCACTTCTTCACATGGGGCCTAACATCACCTTAACTGTATTTATCAAGACTGACAAGGAGTCTTCTCACAAACTAGGACATTTCTCTTGTTTGACAGAGAATGCTGATTAAATCTTCCAAAAGCAAAGTAAGGCAACTTAAAATCCACCCATTTGCAAGTTACTAAAGTGGCAGTATTACCAAACTCCAGATTTCTAGAATTCTAACCAGCAAAGTTCCTTCTCTCAGTGTCATTAATAAAAGTGTGATGTCTTATAGGTAAATTTTCTGAAAGAAATTTCTTCATTGTCAGTTGCCTTAAAGTTTTTCCTTAGATATCTGAATTAACTTGCTATATGATAACTGACATTTATGTAGTCCTTTAAGGTTTCCAAAGGTCTTTACATATACTGTCTAATTTGAGATTTTCAACAGCACTGTGAATTAGGTGTTATTATTTTTTCCATTACACAGACAAGGAAACTGAGGATCTGGGGAATTCAGTGATTGACGACATAAGGTGAATACAACTATTTTCCGATATGGGATCTGACCTCAAGTATTTCTGTCTCCAAGGCCAGACCTCTTTTGCTGGAATATCCAAGCCTTCTTTTTGATGGACCTTTTGGCCAAATGTGAAAACTTAGGGAAAGCAGTAGGGACACAGAAAATCTGAGTACAAAACTGGGCTATTCATTCTGACTTGTTTGTTACAACCAACACTTTGTGAAAGTGACAGAAGGGGGATCTGGCTCTTTGCAAGTACTGTTAACTAATTTGTCTCCATTTCAACTCAACAAATATATTCAAAGTGCTTCAGATACTCATGGATATGATAGACAAACACAACAGAGATCCTTCTTTCAATGGGCTTGCAATTTAATGGAAGGAGAGAAGTGCACACACAAATGGTGATGATACTAAAGGAAAACAAGAAAAATGCAATGAAAAATTTGAAAAGGGAGATAACATTATTCTCTGAACATTCCAACTTAGTGACAACTATGGTGCTAATTTCTGTCTGTTCTTTCAGGAGTTAACATTAGCATCTGGTTAATGTACAGATTAGTTGGATTGGGGACATGAGCTACAATAAATGTATGCTTTATTAACTTCTGCAACCCAGTTAAGTGCTATGTTCAACTGTTTGACTTTCTCTGCATTTTGTCTAAATTGTCCCCAGAATTTTAGAACCATGGAATGCTGGGACTAGAAAGAAGGACAAAAGACATTTAGCTCAATCTCTTCATTTTACAGATGAATAAATGAGATGTAGAGGGAGATGACGCAACAACTTACCCAAGGTCATATAAGAATGACATGCATAGTTGGGAATTGAACTGAACTCTTCTGACTCTATGTCAGTCAACTTTTTTTTCTCAGTCATATATGTCTTAGATGATATTTTATGCTATTTTTTGTGCTTAAAATGTTATTGGCATAGCAAGGGGGACAACTATTGTCACAGGATCAAGGAATAGTGGATGGGGAAAAGGAGAGGAAAATCCTCTCCTCATTCACAACCATAGAAATTAATTCCTCTCAAGGGCTAGGATCCTCCTCCATCTCTGCTCCTATTTTTTGTTGTTGTTGACAGAGCTCTGTCTCATCCCTTATAACCTCTCTGACTGAATTACTGACCATAATTTCCTAGCTACTGTGTCCTGCTTTTTAAAGAGTCACCAAGAGTATGACTGATACTTCAAAGACAAATTTCCACTAATTCTATCAAGCTTGAATAAAGACTTCTTTGCACTTATTAAACAGCAGAAACATCTTTGTATGTCATCTAAGAAATGCATTTATGGATAGGTTTTAAGAGGGAGCATTTGGATGGGCAAAAAAATTACATGTTTATTTTTACTAACTGAAATTTAGCATTTCCCTCAATTATTAATGTAGGTAATAAGTCATTATTCTTACATTTTTTTAACTCCTTCCCTCAGTCTGCCCTCTCATATATTACACCCCCCATCCATCCCTCTCCTTACCTTCTTCACCCTTCCTTTTCTGTAGGGCAAGATGGATTTCTATACCCCATTGCTTGTATATCTTATTTCTCAATTGCATGTAACAACAATTTTTTAACATTTGTTTTTAAAACTTTGAGTTTCAGATTCTCTCTCTTCTTCCCTCATCACCTACCCCCACTGGGGAGACAAGCGATTCAATATAGGTTATACATGAGTAGTTATAATTAGCCATTATTCTGGGAAGGGGGTTCATAGGCTTCACTAAACAGATATAGAAATACTTGACACAAAAAAGTTAGGAATCTCTGATGTAAGACCTTGATATCTTGGTACACTGGTTACCTGACCCTTACCTTCTAGGATATTAGAAAATGAGCTGGGAGAAAAATCAATTGGTCAGTGGTACCCTAACTAACTCCTCCCCTTCCCTCTACCAACCAATGGTAATATGTCACATCTTACTAACTCTCATCATACAATTTTTCTTCTGTGGAGATTGAGACTTTCTGGTAACTCTCTATTATCCATAGTTTCATGATGAACTCCTAGAAATCCACTTTTTTTGGAGGGGGGAAATGAGAATGCCTTGTAAGTATTCATTAATCTTCTAATCAAGAATGTACTAGGCACAGATTTGGGAAAATAAATTATGATTATATCATTTAAACTGAGCAATAACATAGCCCTATTTCAATCTAACATGCCCTTATAACAAGTCATATTTATCTTTCGTTCATAGACTAAAGTCCCAAATTTTGGCAATCATTATAACACTGCCAGACAGTTCCATATCAAAGATATCTACGGATTTCACTTGAGAGGTGAAGTATCTTGTACTGCTGTGGAAAGTCATCTGCATAATTGCAGAACATACTAATCCCCACTGAAGACCCGTAATTATGCTCCCAGAAATTGAGACTTCCTCTAATCCTTTCTTGTAACCTGATGCATAAGCCTTCCTTTCTCCACTTCCTGAAAGACCAGCACTTGGAGGTGAGAGAAGACACAAAAACCAAAAGAAAAGCAAGCCCTCCAAATAAATACTTCATAGAATCATAGCTTAAGGGAATGGAAAAGAATTGTAGGATGAGGGGAGCACTAAAAGGAGACAGGATCATGAAAAAAAATGATGAGAAATGTTGTTCCCCTCGTCACTGTGGTAGGTCAGGATTTGAAAGTTGAGAGGATGTACTGTCTTGTGTGTAAACTAGTTAAAAAGTAATTCCCATTGCATAAAGCTTTCAAGGAGATAGGTTTCATCCTGTTTCTGAAGGCTAAAAGCACATTTCAGGAAGGCAAGTCTATCAACTGATGAATTTCTTGACAGGGCACACTAGTAACAGTATTTAGGAAAGCAATATTTGCTAGGCTGAAAAAGAAGGTACGCTAGTTCTGAGGACCTAATAAAACACTCTTCTGGCTTCAAAGATCCTATCTGCAGTATCTTTGCACAAGTGGGAAAGGGTCCAAGTTTAAAAAAAAAATTTAAGTAAAGTGACCTACTGCTGGTTGTATATGTCATGGAATGCAAATTCTGTGCATATTCTGAGATGCCCTCTAACGCTGAGCCTTTGTTCTTTGAGACCAACTAAATCACATCCTGGAAACTTTCTGCCTCTGATTTGTCTTTTGATTAGTTGTGAGTTACAAAAAGAATACAGTGTTTTGAACTTTTTGGATAGGACCAATAAGAGAGAATGTTTTAAGTCATTCAACGGGAGAGTGATACATAAGAAGTCACCTTTGAAATAAGTTTTATTAGGGGGCAGCTAGGTGGTACAGCAGGTCTTGAGTTCAAATATGGCCTTAGACACTTGACCCTTACTAGCTGTGTGACCCTGAGCAAGTCACTTAACCCTGATTACCTCAAACACATAAATAAGTTTTATTACCAGAATATGAAGAATATTGAAGTTCTGGATTCTATAGGGGATGGTGAGGTACATATAAGAAAGTTATTGGAGTATTAAAAAATGGCTTCAATAAACCTTTTTAAAAAATGTACAGGTTATAAACTCAGAGAAAGATATAGAAAGACTATAATTTAAATGGAGACTGAAGCAAAACTCGTTATCGTTCTCTTTCATGTCTGGTTTTGCTTTTTTTTTTTTTTCCTTTTCCCAGTGATCACTCATTGGTTACAGCCCTTCTATATGACCAAACTATTGTACAATGTGAAAGTATTTGCAGATCCTATACATGATTGCACGCCACCATGGGGGGGGGGGGGGAGGCAGGGGAGAAAATCTGAAACTCAAGTGATTGTGGAACTGAATCTTGTAAATTGAAAGTAAATGAGTAAATAAAAAAAAATTAAAAAAAAAATGTACAGGTTAGGTTGGGGCCGAAAATATTTCTTACTGTTCCTGAAGCTTTAGTTGTTTATCCCATAATAGACCATGACAAAAAAATTTTCTTGAACAAATAATCTTGGAAACCTGGTAAGACAGTGCGGTATTGTGGGCAGATTTAACATTCCTGCATTTGTTATCAGGAAGATCAAGATTTGAATCCCACCTCTAACATTTGCTGGTTTTATAACTAAAGGCAACTGAATTTAATCTGTATGAGCCTCAGTATACCCATCTGCAAAAACGAGAACAACAATTGGGGAGGCACTGTAGTGCAGTAAAAAGAGCTGGACTTGGAGATCAGAGAATCTGAGTTCAGTTCCCATCCCTGTAACTTACTTCCTGAATGCCTTTGGGCAAATCACTTCATATTTCCAGGTCTCAGTTTCCTCATTTAGAAAATGAAGGAATTGTCTTCCTTCCTAAAGGTTCTAAATGTATGGTCTTATGATATTAGATTCTGCTGAATTTAACTGGAAAGCAAATTTGATCTTTTATTGTGAAAAGATAACCATACTGTAGGGAGACAGAGTAGAACACTAGAATTACCCATTTTTGCTTTATCATCTTTTAGGTGGTAGGTTTGGATAAAATTCTATGAATTCTGTAAATAGAGCTTTGGAAAATATGCCTGCTCATGCAGTTCAATGCAGCAAATGGATAATGATATACTCAAAAGGCATACAATTTGTTCATAGCTATTAGCAATTCCAATCCTTTAGATATTACATGGAAAGTATCCTACTGCTAACTTTGAAAGCTCTCCCATCCTTAAGCCAAAAAGCAATTCATGGCTTGTTTCAGTGCCGCTTAAAAATAATTTACATGTATTTTCCTGGCCAAAAAAAAAAAAAGACACCCCTGGCTTAAAAAAAAAAAGTGAAGAGGAATAGTAGACAGGAGGAAATGGCCAGATGGAAGAATGCAAAAGCAAGGTGACTAAATGTCATAAATACATCTCTTGCCTGCCATGAAACTGAAGGCACAACCCCCACCAGTTTAAAGAGTTCCTGCCCATCCCAGCCAACTGGCAGAGAACTTGAAAGAAAGAAATAGGGAGAAAAAGTCCAACAATGGAAAAATAAAAGCCATTCCCCAACAAATGTAGTAAAATTAGAAATGTAACCATAAAGATGGTACTGCCATATTCCAAGTTTGCTCCCTCTCTGTAATGCTGATCCAATTTACTCAGCTCACAAGCTTGGGAATCATTTCTCTAACTGCCAATGCTGCCAACTCCACCTGCAATATGAAAAGCCAAGCTGTGCATCTGGTTCCCATCTCTTCCCCAACTAATAAATGAAACACCATTTTTCATGCTCCAGAAAATACAAACACAGCTGAACTGA
This sequence comes from Pseudochirops corinnae, assembly GCA_028646515.1. Taxonomy (NCBI): domain Eukaryota; kingdom Metazoa; phylum Chordata; class Mammalia; order Diprotodontia; family Pseudocheiridae; genus Pseudochirops; species Pseudochirops corinnae. The sequence continues at coordinate 206,549,102 of CM053588.1, read as the reverse complement.
TTCACTTCAGACCTTCAAAAATAATTCTACTGAGGATGAAAACAGATGAGACATTTTAACTCAAAGTTTTAACTCAAAGTGTTTTGTGCTTTTTGTGGATGGATTTTTGGGGTGAGGGGGTGGGGGAGGTAGGTGGTAAGGATAAAGAAAAAGGGTATGGTTTTTAGCCAGAGATTTAACCAAGTGTCATCTAAACTCTAATATAGCAGTAATAGACAGGTATTATAATAAGTGCATTAGGGGAGGGAGGAAGGTTTCTCATACATAAATACACACACACTATAGATGGATGGATGGATGGATGGATGGATGGATGGATGGATGGATGGACAGATAGATAAATAGATAGATATCTCTCATGGGGCGGAAGTGAGAGAAACAAAGTACAGGGATTTTCTTACAGTTACTATGTATACAGATTAATGCTAAAGTTAAATGTTAAGACAACCAGGTTAATAAGAAATATCTTGAGTGTTAAGAGTTTTTAATCTTTTTTGCATCATGGACCCCCTTCAAAAGTCTGATGAAGTCTATGGGTCCCTTCCTAGAATGTTTTAAATGCATAAAATGAAATGCATAAGATTACTCCAAAAGTATATTGAAATAATTATCAAAATATTTTAGAAATAAATTTGTGTTACATACACATACATACCTTTCTAGTGGCAGGTCTCCCCAATAGCTACAGTAATTTCAAAGTTATGAGGAGAGTGAATGATATTTCAAAATATCTGTAACAACTATAATGTGATATAAAAATATCTATGATTTCTAGTGGTAACAAAGTCACACGAGTACTACCAGCACTTACTGTGCTTTGTTGCCTATGTTCATAATTTTTTAAGAAGCTCAGTTTCAGTCAGAGGTTAGTGAAAAGAAAGATGTATTTTTTTCCCATTCAAGTGCATGTACTCTGAAATCCATGGACCCCTGGGTGTCTAGGCTTCCCAGATTGAGAATCTCTGCTCTAGTGTCTCCTAAAAGAAATGAAAGCCCTGTGATTCTCCCATTCAAACAGCAACTACCAAGTGTGGAAACAAAATTCTGTTATGAGGCAGAAGGCAGAATGAGAAAAGATTTCATTCAGTGGAAGCTGAGCAATCAGACTGAGCCAGCAGGAACTGAGGGATACCAGGGGGAAATAACTGCTCCCTTATTGCCCAAGGAAGCACAGAGAAAACTCAGCTCGGGACTGGAAGGTGAAATCTGAAGGCGCAAAAGGCTTCAAGCAAAGAAGGACAGAAGATGCATCATTAATCGAAGCCCAAGATAGTCAAGGAGTTAATAATAAAGCACCTATCTCTCTGCTTCAAATGAGCTCCAGACTCGGGCTGAGATGAATCATAGTCCAACTACTGAAAGAACTTGCTGACACAACTGAAGAATTATGGCTGGTCATCTCTGAGAAATCATGACACCTCAAGGTGAGGCAAATGGCAGTGTTCAAAACAGGAACAAAAATAGACTTTGAAAACTAAAGGCCCAGAAAAATTCTGGAATAGATGACTAAAGAGTTGGCTTGTGAGCATTTGAGAGTTCATCATGAAGAGTCAAGGTGACTTGAGTATGAAAAAGCCATGCCCAGTGAACCTCATTTATTTTTTAAATAGGGTTATGGTCTGACATGAGGCAGTACTGCATACTGGTTAAAGAGTTGGCCTTGAAGTCAGGAAGACCTGATTTAAAGTTCTATCTCTCTTGGCTATGTGACCCAGGACAAGTCATTTAACTTTTCAGTGTTCAAGGCAACTCTATGAGACCGTAAGTCTCAGAAAAGCTATCATCCTGCCATCACAGAGGGAGCTTTTTTTCCTGGAGATCCCTACACTAATGAAATCACAAGTTTAGTTCCTATTCCTACGGTCTGATAGATAAAAGAAATGCAAAAGATACATCTCAATTTCGGCATGGCATCTCACAAAAGTTTCTCATGAAATACTTGTGAACAGAGAAATGTGGACTGGAGGATAGTATACAAAAACGAATTTCAAGCTAGTCGGCCAGCATGTGCAAAGTATGTCGACGGAAGAAAGTGTCTAGTGGTATGATACTGCTCTGCTCTTATGTTTTTTTAATTCACAATTCATATAAAGAGAAAGATGGTATACTTTTCCAAAAATTCAAATGTCAACTTGAGAAGTAAAGCTAATGCACTATATGATAGAAATGAATTAAGAAATCTTTAAGGCCATCTCAGTAAGGTGGGGAAAAAAAAGGACTAAAACCATTAAATTTACATTTAATAAAGACTGATGTAAAGTTATACATTCTGATTCTCCCAAATCAATTGAGTCAATATGGCACTGAAGGGAACAACATTAAGAGCACTATATTTGAAACTGAAAGACCTGCATTCAAAACCTGACATTTCCATTTACTTCCCACAGGACACTGGGAAAATCACCTAACTTCTCTTGGCTGGAACTTTCCCATCTATAAAATTAGGGAGTTGAGTTAGAGGAAATCTAGGCTCTCTTTCAGCTCTAAGGCTCTGATTCTCTGACCTGCCTGGTGAAAATACCCCCAGGTGTTTTATTTGATCACAAACTGAATATGAATCAAAGGAATGGTACGTATACTAAAAAAATGCATGCCATCTCAGACTAGAATGGTTAATGAAAGTGCAGCATCCAGACCAGCGGATTTAACAGTCACACCATAATCAGGTCTGGTTAGAGAGTCTGAAGTGTTATGACCAGTTGTGAACATGACATAATTATAAAGACAGTGAACTTCTCTCCACCAATAATATTGCCATATTGGTACAAATACCTGTCACCTCTCTGGAGCATTACAATTTACCTCCAAATTGGTCTCATGCTTCTTTAATCCATCTTTCTCCTAGCTCCCAAAATCATTTTCCTATTGTGCTAATATGGCCATACTTGACCCCTTCTCAAAAACCTTTGGTGCTCATGGGAAAACAAACACACACCATAGTCTGGTTCTTCAGGGGCTCCACAATCTGACTCTAACCTACTTTGTTCAGCCTTGTCTCACATTATTTGTTTTCCTTTTTTGCTTGTATTTATGTCCCCAGTGCCTGGTATACAGCAAGCGTTTAATAAATTCTTGTTATTTGCCTGCCTATGTTTCAGTCAAACTGGACTAGCCCTGGCTTGAACCCTAGTTGCCTTCTCCTTCCTCCTTTTATTTGCACAGGTCACTCTTCATATTTCAAATGAATGCCTTACCCATTTCTACCTAAGGAAAATCATCCTTATTTTGCTAGACACCTAGGTAGAGCACTGGATAGAATACTGGCCTAGAATCACAAGGACTTGAGTTCAAATCCAGTCTCAGACACTTGTTAGCTTTGTGACCCTGGGCAAATCATCTAATCTCTTAACTTGTCTCTTAACTTGTCTCAGTTTCCTCAACCTTAAAATGGGGGTAATAATAGCACGTACCTTGCAAGGTTGTTGTGAAGATTAAATAAGATGTTTATTAAGTACCAGGCACATATGAAGCATTATATAAATGCTTATTTCCTTTCCCTCATTTGAGGACTGAGGATCAGGTGCCATCTTCTCCTGGTTCTCTCTTTCCTTGTTCTTATTCCCAGAATACTCTGAATGGAACTTGACTATGATCTATATCACTAATTCTATTATTTATACTATACTATTATTAACTTTTGCAGTAAAGTAATTATTGTTGCAATCACGATGCCTACCCCGAGAACATGGTGTTACTGATAATTTACTCCAAGCAGGAGGACTGAAAACAAAGGGTGAAGCTATGTTTCCAAGGGATAGCCAGATGTTAACACAAAGAACCGAGCATGCACTGAAACGCACTCACTCCTTACCTCCGTCTCTTACAATCCTTCATTAGTCAAGTAACTCATAGGGAGATTTCTAATTCATTTCTAAATACAGTTCTCACAACAGACAACTTGTTTTCATGGTAGATCGTTATCACATGTTAGCACATGTCAATGAAAAGATGGTGAAATTGGAAGGACTATATGTTGTGGGACTCTGGGTGTTGAGTCCTCGCTCTGACATGAATGGGATGACTGTTCTGTTATGCCCCCTCTCTTGGCCTTAGTTTCTTCATTTGTAAAATGGGGATAATTATAACCTGTACTATCTATCTCACAAGGTTGCTGTGGGAAAGCCCTTTATGAATTTTAAAGGACTATATAAATGGGAGCTATTATTATAATAGTCCTTCCCCCACCTTAAACAAATACATAAAAGCTACTCTCTTTTTCTTCCCCAAGCCCTAAATGCCTAGCATCTTCTTAAATATCTGCTTTACCAAGGATGACAAAGACATGTTTTTATGGCTAGTATTCAAACCTTTCCCTGTCTGTTGTATGTCATCTCAGACATGTTCATATTTTTGGCACACAAAAAAGGTCTGCTTTTCCTGACGCTTGAAACACCTTGCGTGAGAAAGAGATCTGAGTTTAAATGTGAAAGAACCAGCAGATGCCTATGTTTAAATTATTAAAAACAGAAAGGGAAGGGGTTTTATAGACCCAGAAAGCAATGAAATGAAGAAAAAGACACCAAGTCTACCCAAAAGGTGATAAAATATTTTATTTGCTTCTCGGTTGTGAAAAAGAAAATAAATCAGAGAAAATACTATCAGAATGCCTTAAGGTTGAAGGCACCATCTTTCTTATTGGGCTCGGCCATGACCAGGATTAAAGACCTGGTGTGTTTCCCCTGCATTTGTTATCATGCAGCCCATATATTTCAATGCAGAAATCATGGACCTCATAAAAATAAAGTCAGTCAAAGGGCATCTACTAAGGTGCTCTGTGTACAGCACTACCTTCCCCTGGATCAGGGCAGCCCAGAACAAATGCCCCTTGCCCTGGAGAAGTTTGCAATCTAAAAATCCACCTCCAGGACGTGGTTATCAGTTCAGAAAAAGCAGCAGTGCTGAAGCTGAGGCATGAGAGGCACAGGGCTTGGAAAGGCATGGATATGGAGGCTTCCAATCAGTTGTATACTTCAGCCCTGAGGAATGACTGGATTTTTTTGATGTTCTTCATACTAACTCTGCTAAGACAGAATAAATAAGTAAAAAGAAAGAGAAAACTTTTTCCACAGTGAAACAGAGAAGTCATCATGGTCTGAACTCCACAGGAACTTTTCTTCCTGTCTCTTTCTGTTCTCTTAGTCTCTCTACTTAGGGAACAAAGCTAATTGTCCCCCAGGTATATCTTGTGTGCTTATTCCACAACAAAGAGCCACTAGGGGTCTTAGAACACTAACAGCAAATCAGCCAGTAGCACTGTGGGTCATAGGTTCCCACACAACTAATCTAGTCTTCTAAGACTGCTTACTCCCTCTCCCTAAGGCAGTGGTTCTCAACCTGTGGGTTGCGACCCCTTTGGGGGTCAAATGACCCTTTCACAGGAGTTGCCTAACACCATCAGAAAACACATATTTCTGATGGTCTTAGGAACCAAGACACCACTCCTCTGTCTCCAGGAGGGTTCACCCACATGCAGATACACCCACATACGAGTATTAAAGGGTCACGGCATTAGGAAGGTTGAGAACCACTGCCCTAAGGGAAGGTTACTGTCATTAGTCAAAGAACCTGCCATGTAGGCCACAGAAAACTAGGGATTTCTAGATCTCTTCATTTCTTATGCATGTGCTCACTTATAAAGCTATTTTATACATGGAGCTTACCAGATAAACATATTAAACCCTCTCCCCACAAATCTTCCTATGTATAAAGAAAGGGGAGCAGACAGTAGACATTGTTGATTGTGCAGTGGAGGGAAACTGGTCTCTTCTTTCTCTCCTCCCTCTCAACTGATGTAATCACAGAAAATAAGGGGGAAGATAACAGATAACAATAGGCACTAGGGTTAATATTTAACAACTGACTCTCTGAAACTTGCAAGACATGCTCTTAAATTTAATCTGCAATATTCCCATTTTCTTCATCACTTTCTTAAATCTAAATAAAAACAAAATACATAAAGCCCTGATTTATAGCATTTGCTGATTCCTGAGGTATAAATGTCCACACTGAAAATTCTAACAATTAGATGATAATATATTAGCATGAGGCGTAATGGCTTGCCTTATTATCTCTTTATGAAATATGAAGTTCTTTCAATGGAATTAGAATGGCTACTGGCCACTGGCTAGCTAGCAAGACTAGTCATTCCCTAATGGACTCTATAAAAACTAAGCCTGCCAAAAGAGTCCAAAAGAGCCAGAGAACAGGAATTCAATGCCGCCCGAGAGCCTTTACCAGAGGTCACTGCCACCTTCCTCCCTTCCCTTCCTCATAGGATATGGAAATTTTGCAATGGAGCTACTCACCTAGCAGGAGACAGTAGAACCAGAAAAGAGATCAAAGAAGCAGCTTCAAAGAGTGTGATCTATGGTCACAGAGAAAAGAGTAGAGTCAGTATTGAAGAAATAACCTGCTCTGGCAGCTGACACCTGAGCTGTGGAGAAGAGAAAAATCAGGGAAGTGCAGCTGAACAACCTGCCCCAGCAGAGATGCTGCACCCAGGGGAAAGCAGCATGGGAGCACCATGAGAGGAGAAAGGGCATAAGAGCCCTGCAGGCTGAAGGTGTGAACTGCTTTGGCAACATATGTCTGCCTCACTAGCAGTGTACTCTTAAGTTTGTTCTCATTCTTCCCATGGATGTTGTGTATATTTGAATTTAAACATAGGCATCAGCTCGTTCTTTCACTTTTAAATTTACATTAAGTTCTCCACCTTGGGTTGGGACCAGGGAAGGGAGATGGAAAGATGTTTTATAGACAATGTTCTTGCTACGTCAATTTTAGTAAATGCCTCTGCTTTCAGCCAGTCATGTTTACTAACTCATTATTAAAAGTAAGCTCACTAGTCGGGGCTAGTGTAGACTCACAGGGAAACCATGGAAGCTATGAGAATAGTTACACCTATGGGAAACTAGCCTCCATGACTGTTATTGCCATGTTGGGGAGGTAGCTGAGAAGGGGTGCTGCAATTATATCTAAGACAAAACCTTCCAGTGGAGTTTATCAGAAATGAGAAGGTTAGGGATACACTGTAGAGATAGAGTTAACAAAAGGATTTCATTATTGTATTATTTTGGCTTAAGTGTGTTCCTTTTAGTTTCTCGAATTAAAACTTCTCAAATGTGATGTTTTATAGTTACAAGAAGTTACATGTTTATGAATATGAAGTTGAAGTGATGAATAAATTTAAGAGATTAGATCTGGTTGATAGAGTGCTGAAGAACTATGGACAGAGGTTTGCAACATTCTAAAGAAAAAGAAGAGCAAGAAAGCAAACTGGCTGTCTGGTGAGGCTTTATGAATAGCTGGGGAAAGAAGGAAAGTAAAAAGCAAAGGAAAAAAGGAAAGGTATATCTACCTAAACGCAGAATTCCAGAGAATAATGAGGAGAGATAAGAAGGTTTTCTTAAATGAATGATGCAAAGAAATAGAAGAAAACAATGGGAATGGGAATGAGAAAAACAAGAGATCTCTTTAAGAAAATCAGAAATATCAAGGGAATGTTTCATGTAGAAATGGGCATGATAAACGACAAAAATGGTAGAGACTTAAGAGAAGTAGAATAAGAAAAGGAGACAAGAATATGCAGAAGAACTATACCAGAAATATCTTAATATCACCAATAACCATGATGGTGTGATTCCTGATCTATAGCCAGATGTCCTGGAGAATGAAATCAGATGGGAAGCACTGTTAAAAATAAGGCTAGTGGAGATGATGAAATTCCAGCAGAGCTATTTAAATCCTAAAATCCTCAAAGATGATGCTATTAAAGGAATGCTCTCAATATGCCAACAAATTTGGAAAACCCAACAGTGGCCAATGAATTGGAAAAGATCAGTTACATCCCAATCCTAAAGAAGGGCAATGCCAAGGAATGTTCATATTACTGAACAATTGCACTCATTTCACATGCCAGCAAGGTTCTGCTTAAGATTCTGCAAGCTGGGTTTCAGCAATATGTGAATTGAGCATTACCAGAAGTGCAGGATGATTTTTGAAGAGGCAGAGGAACTAGAGACCAAATTGCCAACATTTGCTGGATTATGGAGAAAGCAAAGGAGTCCAGAAAAAAAAACAACAACATCTATTTCTGCTTCACTGACTTCACTAAAACCTTTGACTGCATGGATCACAACAAAATGGGACAAGTCCTCAACCAAATCATTTTGTCTCCTGAGTAACCTTGTATGTGGATCAAGAAGCAACAGTTAGAATCAAACAGGGAACAACTTATTGGTTTAATATTGGGAAAGAAGTATGACAAGGATATATATTGCCACCTTATTTAACTTATTTGCAGAGTGTATCATGCAAAATGCCAAGCTGGATGAATCAAAAGTTGGAATTAATGTTGCTAGGAGAAATATCAACATTCTCAGATATGCATATGATACCACACCTACGGCAGAAAGTAAAGAATCAAGAAGGCTCTTGATGAGGTCGAAAGAGGTGGATATAAAAATCTGGCTTCAAATTTAACATGAAAAAAAAAATTAAGATCTTGGCAAGTGATCCAATCACTGCCTGTCAAAGAGAAGGAGAAGAAATAGAAGCAGTGTCAGATTTTATAATCTTCGGTTCAAAGATCACTGCAGATGGTAACTGCAGATGACAAATCTGAACAACACACTAAAATAGAAAGCAGAGATATCACCTTGCTGACAAAATTCCATATAGTCAGAGCTATGGTTTTTTTCAGTAGCAATGTATGGCTGTGAGAGCTGGACTATAAAGAAAGCTAAATGCCACAGAATTGATGTTTTTTAATTGGAGACGACTTTTGAGAGTATCTTGGACAGCAAGAAAATTAAATCAGTCAATTAATTTAATTAATTAAAAAGAAATTAATTCAAGCTATTCACTGGAAGGTCAAATACTGAAGCTGAAGCTTAAATACTTTGACCACATAATGAGAATACAAGACTCATTAGAAAGGACCCCAACACAGGGGGAAATGGAAGGCAAAAAGAAAAGGGAGGGCAGAGGATGAGATGGATAGTGTCATGTAAACAATGAACATGAACTTGGATAGACTTCAAGAGATAGTGAAGGATAGATGCACTATAATGGCTATAGAAAATCACAAAGAGTCAGAACTGAGTAGTTGAACAAGTGTTCCTCTTGTTTTCTAGAATTAAAACTTCTCAAATATTTAACTCAAGCTTAAGCATCTCTTGCCATTTAATAAAATATTCACTGCTCTTCAGATAGATTATGTATTTGGATATCTATTCTGCCCAGTAGTATATCCAATTCAGCCTTGATTTGTCATCACAATGTCTTATTCAGTTATGATAGTACAAGATGAGAAGTAGCTACTATAATGTCAGAAAGCTTCTATACATATAAACTCCTATTTTGACTTTTAAAGCTCTTCATAACCTGGTCCCTTCCTCCCCCTTCAGTTCTCTACACACTCTAGGATCCAGCACACTGTATTTCTTACATAGGATATTTCATCTCTCACCCAGCCATTTCTTTTCAATGGCTATCCTTCATCCTATAATCTTTATCATATCCACCTCTACCTCCTAGTTTCTCTGGTTTCCTTCAAGACTAAACTCAAATCTAGTTTTGGGAGGAAATCTTTCCTGGTCCATGCTCTCCACCCTGAACTCTGTTGCCCACCATAAATGCCCTCCCCTAGACTGCTAGTACCTTCCCCTCTGAAATTACCTTCTATCTCTCTCTGTGATATATATATATATCTATATTTATATATATATGTGATATATATGTGTAGTACGTACATATATGTGCATGTGTAAGTATACTTAGTACATATATGAATATATGCTTAGCATATTATAGACTTATAAGCATATTAAAAATATATGCATACATATATACTTTAAACAAGTATATATACTAAGTGCACAAGTAGATGAATATTTAATATACATACGTATATGTAATACATATGTGTATGTACATAACTTAAATATTAGTGCATATTCATATGTATAGATATATATATAAAAGCACATATATATACTTCATACACATACAAATACATGTATATTTTATATGCGCCTAGTTATTTCATGTTATCTCCCCCATTACCTTTTTTTGCCTTTCTTTATATCCTGAGGGTTTAGCGAAGCATCTGGCACATTTGTTGTTCAACTGTTCAGTCAGGTCTGACTCTTTGTGACTCCATTTGGGGTTTTCTTGACAAGATACTGGAGTGGTTTGCCATTTCATTCTCCAGGGAATTAAGGAAAACAGGCTAAGTGACTTGTCTGAATCCAGATTTGAACTTAGGTCTTCCTGAATCCAAGCCTATGCACCATCTTCTGATGCGTACAGCTGTCCCAATGTCTGGCCCATAGTAGCACTCAATAAGTGTTTGTTGACCAAATGACTGACTTCTAGTCCATCTCTCTCTTTCACTGAATCAAGATGTTCAACAAGGGTGAGGTGTCTCTCTGCCTAGCAACATATACAAAATGATCATCTGACACAGTGAGAGCTGTGCTTTATACACACTGAGAACTTAATAAATTGAACCTGAGAGCCTCCACCATTTATTTATGTACTAAGCGGTCAATCTACTACATAAACAAGAGCATGAAAGGGAGGGGCCACTAACACAGTAATATATTTTAATTTTTGCTGTTGTTAAGTCACCTTTCAATTTTGTCTAATTCTTCCTGACCCCATTTGGGCTTTTCTTGGCAAAGATACTGGAGTAGTTTGCCATTTCCTTCTCCAACTCATTTTATAGATTTGGAAACTGAGGCAAAGAGGGTTAAGTAACTTGCCCAGGGTAAGTATCTGGGGTTGTATTTGTTTTTTCTTTTTAAATTTTATTATAGTTTGCATCATTCATTTCCACAACATTTTGAGTTACATATTTTCTCCCCCTCTTTCCCCCACCAACCACCCCAAAACAGCCATCCCAGTGTGTCCCCCACTCCCCCAGTCTATTCTCTCCTATGTCACTTTTCGGTAGGGCAAGATGGATCTCCCAACCGTAGTGCCTGTGTATCTCAAGTTCCAGTTGGATGTAGTCAATAATAATAATAATAATTGCATATATGTAT
>CM053588.1:206421310-206537554 GCA_028646515.1 Pseudochirops corinnae | reverse complement strand
AAAAGTGACATAGGAGAGAATAGATTGGGGGAGGGGGGACAAACTGGGATGGCTGTTTTGGGGTGGGGGGGAAGAGAGGGAGAAAATATGTAACTCAAAATCTTGTGGAAATGAATGATCCAAACTATAATAAAATTAAAAAAAAATAATTAAAAAAAATAAAAGGTTGGATGGGTTGTGGAGAGGAAGAGATTCAGTTACACCTAAAGAAGGCTGAAAAACATTCAGTTGGTCAGTCAAGTTTTTTTTTGCTTTGTTTTGTTTTTGGCTTACTACGTGCAAGACACTGTAAAGAATAAAAGATAAATAAGACCTAACTCCCAACTTCACAGAGCTTACTGTTCTATTCACACAATATATGAAGTGAAAAATTTATGCACCGATGCAAAACCAGAAGGTAATATCTATCCACACTGGCTGAATTTAAGTCTGGAGGAAGCCTTCAATATATTCTGATTTATTCATTCAACAGTCCTTTACTAAGTTAACATACTATGACCGCTACAACTGCTGTGATGACTACTACTACTAGCTAATATTTCTCTTCTATAGCATTTTAAGATTTACAAAACATTTTTAATATATCCCTTCACTTGATGACAATCCTGGTACCATGCCAAGGATTGGCATTACAAAGACAAAAAACAAAACAGCATCTTTTCTCAAGGAATATAAGTTCTTGGAAGGAATAAAGATGAATAAATAAAAGGTATGCTGTTAGGCAGCACAGTGGATAGAGCTCAGTGCTAGAGGCAGGAAGATGAGTCCTGAGTTCAAATTTGACCTCAAATATCTAGGTGTGTGACCCTGGGCAAGTCGCTTAACCCTGTTTTCCTCAGTTGCCCATCTGTAAAATCAGCTGGAGAAAGAAATGGCAAACCACTCTACTATCTTTGCCAAGAAAACCCCAAATGGGGTTACAAAGCGTCAGATACAACTGAATAACAACCGAACAACAACATGCAAATAAAAAAAAATCAAGTAATTTTTAAGAGGGGAACACTAACATTAATTTCTGATAAAACAGCCTTTCCAAGTAAATGCATGTCCTGTTTAAAAATAAAATAATGGAATAGGGGCTAAAAAGATTCAATAACGCAAGCTAAAGTAGACACAAAAACTGTCTGATGAACTTCTGATCTGGGTCAGTTATACGATATCATTATTTTCTACATCATTAACCATATCCCATTCCCTAACCATGATATTCTCTAAAGTGCTGTCCTGGGCACTCTTCTCTTCTTCTTTTTTTATACCTTCTTTATTGATGATCTCTTTAGCTTCCCTAGGTTTAACTTTTTCTATGCAGATGCTTTTCATATCTATAAATCCGGTTTTCTTTTTCTCTCCTGCACTCATTTTGTATCTCAAACTCTGTATAAGACACTTTCAACTGGATAACCAAAAGTTACTTTAAACTTAAGATGTCTAAAACAAAATTCATTGTCTTTTCCTCCAACCCATCCTTCTTCCTAATTTCCATAGAGTGCCATCATACTTCTGGTCACTCCAGTTTGCAGTCTCAGCTCTACCTCCGTAGTATCTCTTAAAACCATCCTCTTCTCTCTACTCACATAGTCATCCCTAGGTGACACCCCCTAGAATACAACGCATCTTTATTTTTCATATGGATTATTTAAATAGTCTCTTGTTAGTCTCTCTGCCTAAAATCTTTCCCTCTTCCAATTCATGGTCCAAATAAATATCAAACTGATAGCCTAAAACACAGGTCTGACCATATTGCTCCTCAGACCTAAAAACTCTAATGACTCCCTATTGCCTCAAGGATAAAATATAAAATCATCCATTTGACATTTAAAGCCCTTCATAATCTCTTTCCAGCCTTTCTTTTTTAAAATTTTATTTCAATTAACAAAAATTCATTTTCTCTACTGCTCACACCTCTTCTGTTTAAAAAAAAAGAAAAAGGAAAACAAAATATAGCCAAGCAAAGAAAATACCCACATTTGTGCATCTAAAAACATGTATTTTTTTCTGCATTTTGAATCTATCACCTCTCTTTCAGGAGGTGGGTAGTGTGGTTCATCATCTATCCTCTAGGGTTGTGGTTTGGTCATCAACTGATGGTCTTACGTTTTTCCAAGTTGATTATCTTTCCAATGTTGTTGCTTTGTTCAAATTATTCTTATTCTCTCACTTCATTCTGCATAAGTTCATCCAAATCTTCTCAGGCTTCTCTAAAACTTTCCCCCTATATAATTTTTTTACTGATAAGATGCTTTATTATAAAATGTATTTTCTACTTTCCCTACTTTTTTCCATCAGACTGCTAAAGTGGAGAGGGGAAATACAACTATTTTAATAGGCTTTTGTTAAATGCATAATATAGTGAGGCTTTTTTATCTGGTATATAAACTTTGTTTGCATCATTTGATTGCATCGAGTATTAAAATGTTGGAAAATTCATAAAGAATTCACCCCCAAACAAAGCACAGTAGAATATCAACTAATTTCCATCATGGCAGGAAGAGAAGGCTCAGGTGGAGCTCAGATGTTCTTTCTGTACTATTAAACATACCTCATGTTGGATGAGGATTTGGATATCTTATTCATTATTAAAAAGAATTCCCTGAAATGTCTCTGAGGGATGTGTAATGAAATTATTTGAAAAAAAAATTCCCTTCATCATTTCTTACAGCAAAATGGTATTTTGTTACCTTCGTATAACAACATTATTAAGCCATTTCCCAGTTGATAGGTACCTCCTTAGTTTCCAGTTCTTTGCCACTATTAAAGGAGTTCCTATAAATGTTTTTTGGATTTATTGGTCCTTTTTCTCTTTCTTTGATCTTTTTGGGGAATAGTTGTAGCACTCATATCACCGGGTCAAAAGGTATGCACAGATTAGGGATTTCAGGGGCATAATTCCAAATCAAATTCTAGCCTATTGTCCCAAGCATATTAACACATGACTCTGTAATGAAGTATTCCATTCCTAAAACACAATTCTTCTTCATCTCTACACTCCACAATCCCTAAGCTTCCTTTAGAGTTTGACCCAAGCATTACCTCCTAAATTATACCTTTCCTGATCTCCCCAGATGCTAATCCCTGCCCTCCTGGCCCCAATTACTTAGTATTCACTTATCTGTATACACATTTTTTAAATCAATCAATCAAAAAGCTTTTACTAAGTAAAGTGATATAGTCCTTGTCCTTTAAGTAACATTATTCTATGAAATTTCATTTTTGCCTTTGTATGGCTAGTGCCTAGTGCCATTCCTGGCACATAGTAGATGTTTAAAAATTTTGGTTAAATGAATGAGTAAATCATGGATGGAGTTCAGAGGTCCTAACCACCTGCCATATAATATCTACTCAGAGAATATGCTTTTTTGTGACACTGACTTTAAGTCATCTTACCACAATGGCTATATGAAGCTAGGCACAAGGCCCCACTACAGAAGAGATGATATTCAACTCTAGATGATAACAAAAGTGTCAGTAGGGAAGGAGATAAGTAGTGGGAAGAGGGAACAGGATGGAGGACAAAAGGACAGGTTGAGTCAACACTGATGAATAATATCAATGGTTTTTTTCATCCTAGGCATCACATTTTGGCCAAAAAAGAAATGGAATCTCTTTGTTTTTGAAAACAATTTAAAGTTCCCAAAAGTTATTTTGAAAATCAATGCCCAGATCTTCACACTCTCTTCGCTTATTAAGAAAACCTCATTTCAGGTGGAATACACTCCTAAAAGCAGGACTCTTAAGGTTAAGGCACCACTGCCCAGGCCCAAGTCATAAAGAAAAACCTGCTGATAATAAATAGATCCCAATAAACTGCTCCATGCACTCAGGCCTAATCAGAGCAAGAGATCTAGTCCTTTTAATAAGTCTGCAGTAAGGCATTATTAAATGGGAGAGAAGAGTATCTGAGCAGACACTCTAATGAATTCTGTAATGCACTAGAGACAAATAATTATCATTAACAAATATTTGAGTGCCAAAAATTTACTCTGCTCAGTAAGAATGGGAACTCAGACACAGTCCCACCTAAGCAATTCACAATTAGATAATTTGCTCTTGGTATTTCTTCCCTGGTCCCTCAGATTCAAAGTGGGAGGTCTACTTACAAGGCAGAGAGCCAGGGGGCAGGGTAGAAAGGTATAATCAAAACGTGGAATGATTCTGCTGCTTTAGAAAAACCATAAACTTAGGGTTATCACATTCTCATATCAAAGTCAACAAATCCTATTTGTAAGTGAACAGGGGTTCTTAACCTAGGGTCCTCTTCAGAGGTCTGTAGATAGATTTCTGGGGGTCTGTGAACAGATGGGGGGAAAATTATACCTTTATTTCACAAACCCCTAACTGAAATTTAATATTTCCTTCCATTATGAATTTTTAAAGAAATTCTGAGGAATCTATAGCCAACTACCAAAGGGGTCTATGATAAAAGGAAAGGCTAAGAATCCCCAACCTAGAGCCTAACTGCAGAAAAACCAGTTTCTGTGACTCATTTTCTTCACCTAAAAAATGGAGACACCACTAATACAATACAGACAAATATGAGCAGTCTTGAATCCTCTTAAAAAGCAAACTGGCAAAATAAGTGAAAAAAAAATTCACTGATAACACAGTACTTTATGTATGTCCAAGTCTTTACCTTGTCTTCAATCAATCGTTCCACAAATATTTATCAAATAAATAAGTGCTAGGTGTCGGGGATACAAAGACAAAAATGAAACCATCCCTGCCCTCAGTGAGTTTGCATTCTATTGGGGGAACCATATATATGCATATAAGTAAACATAAAATTAATGTATGCAAAGTAAATAAAAGGTAATTTCAGGGAAGACATTAGCAGCTAAAGGGAGGACCTTTTTTATATTTTATTTTTAATTTATGGAATAAAACAAGCAAGACCTCCTTTAGACGGCAGCACTTGATCTGACCTCTGAAGGAACCTAAAGATTTTAAAAAGCAGACGTTGTTTTATACCACTTTGCAAAACTTAAAGTGCTACATAAAATCCTGATTATTGTTATCATCACTATTATTGGTGAGAGCATGAGAAGTGGAAGACAAGTCTGAATGGAAGGATGGTGGTATTCTTGAAAGAAAAGAAGTTAGGAAGGAGAGGAGATGGGGATGTGGGGGGGGGAGAAAGCAGGGAGGGAGGAAGTGAAATCAACAAGTCAAGTCAATAAGCATTTATTAAATATCTGCTAGGGCCAGACATAACACTAAGGGCTGAGGGTTAAAAGAAAGGCAAAAACAAAACAAAAAGACTTCCTCCTCTAGGAGTTCCTGGTCTAATGGGAGGAACAACATGTAAACAAGATAGAGGATAAACTGAAGAATCTCAGAGGGAAGGCATTGGCATTCAGGAGGATCAGAAAAAGCTTCTTGCAGAAGGTGTAATTTTGAATGGGATTTAAAGGACACCAGGGAAACTAGGAGGAAGAGATAAAGACGGGAAGAACTCCAGGCATGCAGGACAACCAGATAAAAGTGCATGAGTTGTGAGATGGAGGCCAGTGTCACTAGGTGATAGAGTACTTGGAGGGTAGTCATGTCTGAGAAGACTGGGAAGGTAGTAAAGGACCAGGTTATAAAAGGCTTTAAATGCTACAGGATTTTATTGCTTATCTTGGATGTAATGGTGACCACTGGAGCTTACAGAACAGGGGAATGGGGGTGGGGAAACATGGTCTGGCCTGCTCTTTGATCTTTCTGAAGGTCTGACTTGAGGACAGGCTGGAAAGAAGAGACAATTTAGTCTAGAAAACCAAACAGAAGGTTATTGTAATCACCCAGGCATCAGTGAGGAGGGCTAGAACCAAGGTGCTAGCAGCATCAGCAGAGTGAAGGACAAAAGAGATATTTCAAAGGCAACAGTGACAATCACTGATTGAATATGAGAATGAGAGAGGAGGGAGCGTCCAGATTGACACCTACCTGGGTTGCAGACTGAGTAACTGAGAACACAGTGATGCCCTGGACAGTAATAGGGAAATTAGGAAGAAAATTTGGCTTAAGGAGAAAGAGAATTAGTTCATTTTAAGATATATTCAGTTTAAGAAGTCTATGTGATATCCAATTTGTGATCAGTTGAGGATAAATTCTATTTTACATATGTTGAGCTTGAGATATCTACAGGACATGAAGTTGGATTATGTCTTATAATAAAAATGTCTAATTAATGGAACAAGACTAGAGCTAAGGAGGAAGATTGCAGCTGGATATTTAGATCTGGAAGCTGTATGCACACAGACAAAAACTGACGTTGTAGAAGTTGATGAGATTGCCCATAGAGACAGCAAAAAGAAAACTGAGGCTAGAACCTTGGGCTACACCCACAGTCAGGAACTGGGATGTGCACAATTATTCAGAAAAGGAAACTGAAGATCAGCCAGAAAGATTGGGAGGATGGGGTCAAAACTAAGAAAGAGAAGTTGGTTGTTGTTTTTGACTTGCTAGATAATAAGTATCTGAAACCAGATTTGAACTTGGGTCCTCCTGATACCAGAGTCCATGCTCTATCCGCTGCATCAACCTAGCTTCCCTGAAAAGAAGTTTCACTAAAACTTATAACAAGTCTTCTGAACAACAGCACCAAATGGCTTGGAAAGGCCAGGGAGGATGAAGACCTAACAAAAGGATATGGGAATTGGAACTAAAATCACTAATAACCTTGGAGAGGGTCATTTCAGTTAAGGGAAGTCAACTTGCAAGAAATGAATATCTTCTATTTTAATTTAATGCTCTCTGAATGCAGTTGAGTAGGATCAGCTTTTAAAAAATTAATTCAATTAAAACAAGAATTCATTAAGCACCTTTTACAGGCCAGGTACTCTGAGATACAGACCAAAAATGAAAAAGTCACTGCCCTCAAGGCATTTACAATACTTAATCTATCACCATTCTGATTCATCAAATAGTTTTGAGTTCAAACTGCAAATTTAAGTGACATATCATAAATACAGAATAATTAACAAATAGACAAACTAAATATAATTAGCGACTGCACCTCACTTGATAGAGACTTTTCTTTTTCCTGCCACTGAGGGTCAACAATTTCATTTTAATGTAGACATCCAATTTGTTCTAAAAATACTCCAGTTGACTAAACTAACATTATACTTCATCATTAAATACTTTTTAGTATGTAACAGAAAAAACAAATCTTTCCATCTTCTGAGAATTTCTAGTGTGTTCTGATTTTGGCTTGGACTCATGTGGATTAACTGGGTCTGGGTCAGAAAAACCCAAGGACAAAAACTCATAGTACTTACAAGAGAGAGGTACCTTCAAGGATCATCAAGTCCAATGCCCTCACTTTACAGATGAAGACACTGAGTACCAGAAAATTTAAATTATTTGCTCAAGGGAATAAAAAGAAGTGTTAGAATCCAAACCCAGGCATTCTGATCTCAAATACTGTTTCTCTTTATCCTTTTAGTTAAAACACAGGCTCAGGTATTGCATCAGGCTTCTAAATGGTGTCCCAGCCTCTCTATACCCTATATAATATCACTCCCCTGCTTTAGAACCTTAGGTGACTCCCTACATCATCTAGACTAAAATGTAACCTCCTCTGTCATTTAAAGCCTTTAAAGAATGGTTCCAGTTTACCTTTCTAGGCCAATTACACATTATACCTCCCCACACAATGTTCTGACCAAACTGATTTATTTTTAAAATTTATTTTATTTTTCATTTATGAAATAAAATAAGCATGTCCACAACATAGTATGATTTTTTAAAAAAGGATGATTGCACATAAAACTGCAAATCTATCATGTATATCTTGCTATTCCTTTTAAATATATAATAAAATTATCATGTACGTTTTTCCCCTTCCTCCCCCCCGCCAGAGATGGCTATCATCAGACACAAGTGTGTGTGTGTGTAAATTATTCTATACATCTACTTACTGATTCTCTGGATGCAGATAGCATCTTTCTTCATGTGTCTTCTATTTTTAATTTGGGCATTTATAATAGTCAAAATGACTCAGTCACTCAAAGTAAACTGATTTACTTGCTGTTCTCTGCACACAACACTTCATAAACCTCCACCGTGTCTTTATACACGTTGTCTAGATCCGTATGCCTAGAATGCTCTTCTTTTCACCTCTGCCTTTTGGAACCCTGGCTTCCTTCAAGATACAGCTCAAGTAGAACCTCATTTCCTTAGTTGTTAATGCCCTGCTAAACTATTGTATATCTATTTTCTATATATCTTGTATTTACTTAACTATGTACATGCCACAACTCCCTGTAATGGGACTGGGAATTTTGAGATCTTCCCTGTGCTTTAATAGACCTAGGGGGGAGTTTGAAGACCTCCCCTGCTGTGAAGATAAACTCTGCCCCCTAATAGGCTGAATGGAGTCAAATGGAGCCTGTGGTGGGAGGAGTTTGCTGAGGAGAAGCAGAACCCACAAGAAGCTGGTAGAGAGCTAGACAGACAGTTGGAGACAATTGGAGACAGTTGGGGACAGAGGAATTTAGGCAAGGAGATAGAGAGTTTTGTGATTAATCTTGTATTGGTTTGATCTTGTATTGGGTTGTGGGAAGGCTAAAAGATGGCATGGCTCTCAGCATTATTATGGCTTCTGAATATCTTTGGTACTATGATGGAATCGGCTTACTGGTTTTGGGATTTGGTTTTCTGATGTCTAAATAAATCCTTCAGCTTTATCCTCTATCTGGAGAGTTTGGCATATTTTGTGATCAAACGTCATGAGATACTTATAGTCAGTCTTTATTGTGATTGTGAGAGCTGTAAATATTGCATTGGCACTACACCCCTCTCCTGGTTGAATGGAAGTTCCTTTAGAGCAGGAATTGTCTCATGAAAAAATGTTTTCATCTTTGTATTTCCATTGCCTAGTATAGTGCCCTACACACAGTAAATACTTAATAAATGCATTATAAATCAATATGGAAGCTAGCACTGCATCCCCAAATTTCTAGAAGGTTCTAATACACAGACCTGGCTATGTCACTCTCTTGTTCAAAAATATTCATCGATTCTCATTTGCTTATAATATACACAAAATTATTAGGCTGTCATGTAAGGCCTTTCCATGATTTGGCTTCTAACTACCTTGTCAGACTTAGTTTATGTCATTTCCTTTCACACATTCAAGTCAAGTAAATGCTTGTTGATTTGTCATTCTTTTTCTGCCAAATAAGACTACTGTTCCCCAAGATCAACAAACACCCTCCTGGCTTTATGTATGTATATTAGCAGTTCAGCCCTCGTGCCAGAAATGTGTTTCTTTCTCATCCAGGTCTGTTAATATCCTTCTCTTTCCTTTAAAGCAATTCAGTTTCTACCTCTTAGCAAAGGCTTTCCCTAATCCCAAACAGAAAGTGTGCTCTCCTTCCTCAAATACTCCTGGAGTATTTTGCTCTCTCCTTTGCACTCCTAACACCCCACCTCATTCCTTGCATATTTGTATAAATGCTATAAACATGTCATTTTTTATCTTTATATAACCAGTGGCTTGCATACAGTAGACTTTTAAAAATCTTTTGTTATTGTGAAATGTTGAATCTGTCTAGGTCAATATTAGATAGTTGGCAATCTTACCCAAGATAACTCAATCCCAATTAAGAAACATGTGTTTTCTAAGTAGCAAGTCAATACTTCAGAATAAGCAGCCGTTAGCTTACTCCCAAGAAAAGTGAAGAAGTTTGCTCACAAAGCAGCCAGTCTACCAAAGATTAAAAAAAGATAAGGTAAGAACCTGATAAATTACATATCATAAACCACTTAAATGTATGAGAACAAAAGGCAGGTAACTGGAAGGTTCCAAGACTTTTTGGTATAAAAATAAAACAACAACAAGGTAATTGATTTAACACCATAAAATAGATGGAAACCCTGGAACCAAGTCACAATGGAAACATTAACGTTAGAAGCCAAGAAACAGTGAGTTAATAAATAAGGCTTTTATTAACATACACCTGGGTTTAATATAATTGGGAATGGAATTACGTGATGCATACATGTGTTCTCATCCTCCATGCTCTCGATCCTTTGGTTGTGGGTGAATTTCCAGGAGGGACAAAGACTTTCATATATCAAGCTGCTGGCAGAACTTTCTATAACACTAACATATACCAGGGTATCCTGGCAGAATAATAACTTTAATACATTGTACATCTCTTCCACCTGACATCTGGAAACAACCCCAGCCAAAAAGTGTAAAAACCAAACCTGGATTGCAACATGAGTGTCGAAACTGGGTGGGGAGTTGGGTGCAAATTGCAACATTCTCTTGTATCTGCCCAACGACTAGGACTGAAGCCCAGGATGAGAAGTACCAAGTACTAAGATTTAGAGCTAAAAGGAGAAGACTACGCACAGGAGCAAGGAAATAGGAATTTCCATTTCAGTATTTCTCACATTTCCAAAGCTGTCCAGTTTTTAGCACTAGAGCCAATTTCAAATCAATCAATGAGTATTTATATTTACTTAGCCTTCCTAATGTGCTCAGTACCGTATTAATTGCTATAAGATATATGGAAGAAAGATGCCAGCTAGTACAACAGACACAATTGCTACCCTTAAATAATATCTCACCTTTATCTAGTGTTTTAAGGTTTGAAAAGTATTTTACATCTCATTTCATCTTCATAACAAACCTGTACAAGAGCCAAAAATATAATTCCCATTTCACAGATAAAGAAACTAAAGCTCAGCTTCTACCTTAAGGGATCAAAGGGGCTGGAATATGATATTCCGGAGATCAAGAGAGCTAGGATTAAAACCAAGAATCACCTACCCAGCAAAACTGAGTATGATGTTCCAGGGGAAAATATGGTCATTCAGTGAAGTGGAGGACTTTCAAACATTCTTGCTGAAAAAACCGGAACTGAAAAGAAAATTTGACACTCAAATGCAAGAAGCATGAGAAGGTAAACATGGAAAAGAAATCATAAGGAATTTATCGAAGTTGAACTATTTACATGCCAACACAGAAAAATGGTAAATGTAACTTATGAAACTTTTCTCAGTATGAGGATAGGTGAAGAGAATACATATATATATATACTTATACATACACATATGTCTATATAGGAGGGTTTATATATGCGTACAAACACATATCTGAGCATGTGTAAATATGAATACATAGAGGGCACAGGATCAATTGAATAGGAAGGGACAATACTCTAAAAGGTGAAATTCTGAGGTGGGAGAGGATTAGAATGAGAGGAGACAGGGAGAGACAGAATGGGGTTAATCATCTCATATAGTAGAGGCAAGGGATAATTGTTACAATGGAGGGGAAGAACAGGAAGGCAAAAGGGAAAGGGTCAACCTTACTCTCATTGAATTTGGCTTAGGGAAGGAATGACATAAACTCTAAACTGGATATCTTGCCACACAGGAGAGTAGGCGGGATGGGGATGAGAGGTGGGATGATAGAGGTGGGGGCAGGGTGTGGGGGAGAGTTGCTGGAAGTACATACTTCTGTAAAGGGACAGGAACAGAGATAGGGTAGAGAATAGAACAAGGTGGGGCAGGATAGGAAGGAGGGACATATAATCAGTCTCTCACAATATGCACATGTTGTGGAGATATTCTGAATAATTACACATGTACAGCCTGTACTTAATTGCTTGTCCTTCCAGTGGGGGTGGGTGATGAGGGAGGAAGGGAAAAAATCTAGAATTTAAAATTCTATAATCAAATGTTAAAACTATATATGTGTATATATATATATATTATTATTATTATTGACAACTACATCCAACTGGGAATTAAGATATACAGACACTGGGGTAGGGACATCCATCCTGCCCTACCGGAAAGTCAGAGGGGCAAAGGGGAGGACATAGGAGAGAGCAGATTGTGAGAGGGGTTATACAGTGGGGTGACTGTCTTGAAGTGTTGGGTAGGGGAAAGATGAGGAGAAAATTTGTAACTCAAAATCTCATGGAAATGAATGGTGTAAACAAGAAAATAAATTAATTTATTAAAAAAAAAAGAAACTAAGGCTCAGAGTCTTAAGTAACTTGCCAAAAGTCAAACCGCTACTAAGTAATTGGGACAGGCAGTATATAAGCCAGTTAGTAAATTTCTCAAACTACCAATAAGTCAAATCAGCTTCCTATAAATGTTATGAATGTCATAGCTCCCTATTATAATATTAACTTACCTGGTAAGATACCATATTATTATTCACTAATATTACAATATTTCTACAATATCTACATCTTTAAAAACAATTATAACTATTAAGATTTAGGAAGATTGCATATAGCATATTCAAGGGACTTCATACCATTTATAGTCCTAGTGCTGAGTCTAGGGACTTATCACCATTAACAGTCCTAGTGTTATGATTACATCCCAGACTAACATACAGATTCAGGAGACTGATCAGAAGAGGTCATCACTGGCTGGGGGTGGATAAGTGGGAGCCACCAATAACTCAATATGACTTATAAAAATATTATGACATAGAACCTACTTGGCAACTAAGACTGAGGAAGAAAAACCAGCAATTCAGGAAGAGTTGGGCCAATTAGGTAAATTTTTGACATTTTTTGGTACAATTTTTTTATTTCTGGCTGACTATTATGATTCTGGAATCCAGGGACTATTTCCCCTAAGGTTTTAGGAAAAGTAAACCTAAGCAAGTACTCTGTGTATCTAAATTTGTTAGTCAGGTGAAATGCTTCCCTACTGTAAACAGTGAACACCAATGGAAAATTTCTCACTTTACTTGGATTGGGACTAAAATCCTACAGTAATGTATAGTGAGTACCCCTCTCATTTCAGTACTGAAAGCTTCTATTCTTGTCCCCTGCCACCAGTAATAACAGGGTTCTATGATAGTTGCAATTGATGTTAAGAGGGCAGAAAGCTCATTCCATTGGAGAACTGGGTTTTTTTTTTCCCTGCTTACAGATAAATTATAATGACAAAGTCTTTTCAAAAGACACTTATTCCACTCACCCACCTGCTGGTTACAACTTTTCATCTCCACTACATGTAAATAACTGTCCATGGGAGAACATAGCTCCCAGAGGATGGCTAGGATGAGGTTCCTGGGATTAAAGTATGACAGCTCTCTCACTATTCTATAACTTTTATCTTTATTAGATAGATTAGAACAACAGATGGCACAGGAGGAAAGAATACTGCATCACCTGAATTTCTCATTTACATGTATCAACCCACCTCTTGGGATTGTTATGGAGAAAGTTTGCAAAATGGCAAGGAAACCACAAACAAATGTCATAAGGATCCAGAAAATTTTGCTGAATACAAATTTCCCTCTTGGGAACACTTATTATCACCATAAGTTCCTAGCACTTTGGCTGATAAAGTTTAATTAACCAATAGGAGTTGACACAAAGAAGGTTATTTGGGGAAAGCCAAAGGCACTGTGCTTTGAATTGCATGCTCCAAGGTTCTGATACTGACTTCCACAAGCTCTCATTAACTATTAACTAGAGCAGGAGTGGGGAACCTTCAGCCTCAGACTGAATTCAGTCAAAGGGCCACAACTGAGGGCCTCAAGGTCGAAAGTTCCCCACCCCTGAACTAGAAGAAACTTCCATTATACAGTGAATGAGGCCCTTTCCCACTTTTCAAAGTTATTTTATTATTTAAAAAATTCTTTGCCAGAAATGTATGACATTATCAGAATCTGTTGCTGCTTCTCTAACAGGACAGCAATAAGAGAAATTTCCTTTACAAAGACAAGAATGAATTCATCCCAGTCTAGAAAGATAAGATTTAGACATCCCTCAAATTTTTAAGTTTTCATATCTTAAATACCCTCCATTCTAAAGAGAGCACTTTATGATCTATTTAAAATTCATATAGTGCTCACTAAGGAGAGTACTATATGATTGTAATGATTATTGTGCTATAAGACATGACAAGCAGGATGACTTCAGAAAAACCTGTAAAGGCTTACATGAACTGATACATAATGAAGTGAATAGAACCAGGAGAATGTTGTACACAATAACAGCAATATTGTTCAATGAAGAACTGGGAAGGACTTAGCTATTCTCAGTAATACAATGATCTAAGACAATCCCAAAGGACTGAGGATGAGCTGTGATGAGCTTTGTAATGAGCTCTAAAAGCCAAATGTGGGGTTTTATATTTGATCCTGGAGAGAGAATAGACTGGGGGAGGGGGGACACACTGGGATGGCTGTTTTGGGGTGGGGGGGGAGTAAGAGGGGGAGAAAATATGTAACTCAAAATCTTGTGGAAATGAATGATGCAAACTATAATAAAATTTAAAAAAATAAAAATAAAAATAAAAATAAAAATAAATATATTTGATCCTGGAAGCACAAAGAGATGTGAATCAGGGGATGATACAGTCAGATACCTGCATTCTCTTTGTCATCACTGTCATTATCAATAGGGGCTCAAACACTTTAACACTTTTAACCCTATGTCGTTCTTCTCTTCCCCAACATTACATCTGCTGTTCAGGTAAACAAACTGTGTGGAAAGTAGTTTGTCATTTCATGATTTTTTCTGATGCTTCAAAACAGTAATTCTCAAAATTTTTTGTTTTCCTTTACTCAAAAATTAATTAGAATAGATGATCTCTAAGGTTCACCTCTCCAGTCTAAGATGCTAAACTCTGTTGTGGTATTACCGGGGTAGAGGACAGGTATATTGTCAGAACTAAGTGTATATGACAGAAAATGAAACAATCTACCACTACACACACACACACACGCAAATACTTGCAAATTCTATGTCAATACATATAGTCAAGTGCCACGTTGTAGAGGTTTTACAAAAAGATTGACACAGTTCCTTCAAGTCCCTCCAGTTGACTCCTTTCAACATTTACTCCACAGATGTTTCAATATCTTTAGATACATCAGTTCTTGAGACTTGTGCTTTCATAGCTCATTATTGCAAGTATTCAGATATGTCAAGAATTAACAACTTCTTGATACATCTTCATAAAAGGGTGTTTCTGTATTTGGAGAGTGAAATATTGAGCTAGAGTTTTAAAAAGAAGGTATCTAACAGGAGACATCCAATGACAATGGAAGAAATCTGTCTCCAATTCCCAATACTTTTAGGTTTCACCCCAAAGCTAGAAGCTCTTACTGGGATTTGTCTTGATAAAACTGCACTAGCCTTGTTACTCCTCTGCAAGAATTTACTTAGAAATAAATGTGGAAATTTCCCTTATTTTATTAGAAGTAACACAGCTCTGAGGACCCCCTAGGTCAGCAAATAAGTCCCTCTCTTGGCTCGCCCAGGCTACAGTAATAGACTTCATAGTTCAACTGTGTATTACAGCAGCGTTGGAATGCTAACACCTGCCAAGTCCCCAATGTTGGGAGGTGGAGGGAGCTCAGAGAGAGAGAGGGAGAGAGAGAGGGAGAGAGAACAGACTGATGTAATTAGCCTGGCAAACGGGAACTTGTCAAACCATTTAGATAAGACAGTACTTGAATTTATTCAATTCCCATTACCAGAGGGCAGAATGAGCTTCTATCCCCTGCTGATTTGGTAAGCACAAAGTGTTTTCTAAGCAAGAAAGGAATGAATGATTTTTTTAAGCTAGAAACTGCAGTGCTATACCACTAAATCAGTGGGCTCTGTTGTTAAAGTCATATTTTTCAGTGGATGCTTGCCTCAAGCCAAAATGTAATTTGATCTTAATGAGAATCAAAAGAAGAAAATCACTGAAACCTACTTTCCCCACATATACCCAGAGTTTACACGTGAGAGTTTCTGAGTCTCTAAGTTGGAGAGTTTCTGCTCCTCAAAGTCCTCATTTTCTAAAGTAAAACAAAATGGACAAACCAGGCTCTAAACTTGTCCTGCCTATTTAATGGACACCAAAACACTCCAGCCTTCATTACATACCACTTTGTCTAACTACTCCATGGGATTACCACAAATAAGACTGCAAGCACTCCAAGGGCAGTAGCTGCATCTCACAATTTCACTCTAGTCCCCCATGGGAGTTAAGCACACTGACTCATCAGGCCTTATTCTCAAGGGGCAAAAGAACTAAGTTAACTATTGTGAAATTGCCTCTAGATCCCTGGTCCCCTTACCTTTGAAAACTAAAGGAGACCTTTGATCTCATTTTTTTTTTTCTACAATCTGTGATTTCCTTGGTTTAGGGAGTTCCAGAGGAGGAGCTTTCTTCATCAATCCAGAAAAGTACCTGCCCTGCAATTCATAGTCTTAAAAGAGTTACCTAAAGCATTAAGAGGGTGACATGATCGGATCAGGGTCATACAATCAAGATGTCAGAAACAAGACTTGAACCTGGGTCTTCCTGGTCTGTCAGCTGTCTTCTAAGCCCATCAACCTGTCACCTGTTTCCTCATCTACAGCATAAAATGAAGGAATTGGCAAGATTTTGTTGTTCAGTTGTATTTTTTTAGTCCTCTCCTACTCTTTGGGGGTCTTCTTGGCAAAGATACTGGAATGGTTTGCCATTGTCTTCTCTAGCTCATAAGGAACTGAGGCAAATAGGGGTGAGTGACTTGCCCAGGGTCAGACACAGCTGTTAAGTGTCTGAGGACAGATACGACCTCAGGAAGATGAGTCTTCCTGACTCCAGGCCAGATGCTCCATCCACTGTACCACCTAGCTGCCCTTGGTTAAATTAGAGTATCTCTGAGGTTTCCTTCTCAGATGAAAGATGCAATTATGTTATCATATTACTGGGGAAGAGGGCAGGTACACTGTCAGAACTAGGTTTGTATGATAGAAGAAAGTGGAACAATCCACCACTACACACACACACACACACACACACACACACACACACACACACACGAAATACTTGAAAATGATATGTCAATATATATCACTTAGTACTAGGCTGTCCAGGTTTTGCATGAAGATTAATACAGCTTCCTTCAAGCCCCTTCAACTGATTCCTTCTAATTTATCCTCCACAGTGCCAAATATCTGAATATCTTTACATATATTTTGAAACAGCTCCCTTTTCCACACTGTTAATAATCTTCTAAAAGTTTTGCCCTTTACCCCTCCTATATCTGAAATGTAACTAAAATGCCTATTTCACTGCTTAAATCTCTCAGTCATGCCCTCCAGCCCTTTATCATCTTTATGGTTCTTCTCTAAATTCTTCTAATTTGTCTAGAGCCAAAAAGAAAGTTCCTCATTTCTCCTCCACCCTAAGATGTGACACCAGTTAGTATTGTAAGAAGAGATGGGATACTTGAAAACCCTTAAAAGGAATGCTGAAGGGAGAATAGAATTAATTCATTCTTCACATGCAGCTGCTTGTCAAACTTAGATATTCCCTCAAACTCCTCTTATACTCTGTAGTTAAGAGAAACAAAACAAAGTAGTCCTTGATATTTGCCTCCATGACCATGCTGAAACACCCTGAATACGTCTTAAGGCAAAATGTAAAGAGCAGCCAATCATCTCTAGCCCATTAGACTCTGGCTGAGCAAGACCTAACCTGACTCAATCCTACATGGTTGGTCCATATGCATAAATATGCGAGTGCCAAACATGCCCTACCCACACTCAGGGAATTTCTTAAGGTTCTTTCAAACCATATTAACGCTACTCACAATGACTTCTACTCCTTAGCCTTACTCTTTCCCTTTCCAAAGATTCAAGTAAGGTTCCCAAAGCCTGAATACCTTATAGATGGTTTCTCATAGGTCCATTGTTTGGAATATTCTGTATTGCCATGGGGGACCAGAGTTTCAACTCTATCTCTGACACTTATTGCCCGTATGACCTTGAACACCTGTTTAACCTCTGCAGGCCTCAGTTTCCTAAACTGTAAGAAGAAAGGATTACAGTAAATGGCCCATATGGCCCCTTCCTTTTCTAAATCTATAATATTATAATTCTAGAACAACAAACATGTATTAAGAGCCTAACCCATGCCTGGCACAGCAAATACAAAGAGAAAAGTGAAACTGTCCCCGTCCCCAAGAAGATTCCATCATTACTATATGACACCTTAGAACCAGGCCTGTGATCTATTTCCCAAACTCCTCTTCTATCTCTTTTCTGTCCAGATGGTTTACAGACTGAAAACAAACAAACAAAAACCCCTTTTGTTTCTGCCTGCAGTGATCTTTATTTAAATGCCCCTCCCTTCTTATTATTATATTTCTCCATACAAGTACATCATAGTATAAAATGCTATAGTTCTACTATCTCTGAACTCTATTACCTACCTTGATTCTTTTGAATAAAGATCCTTATTTCCAAAGCTAAATTCCAGTCATATGACTCATTGCAATGTCTCTGTAGTACCTATGAGGTCAAATTTAAATGTTTGCATTAGGATTTATAGTTTATCTTGCTTGTTATCCAAGCATCATACATTTATATATAGACTTCTGACACTGTATCTCCTAGCTTCTTTCTTAGATTTTGTCTTCTTCAATCTTCTAGGGGCTTTCCCTGCCATTCTTCCTTTATCAGAGCTACCCACTACACTGTGTAGCTTCTTGGCTAGCTCTATATAATCCATTTTCTCCTTTCCCCTTTCCCTTCAGTGTAAAGACCTTCTGATTAAATGTGCAAGATTCCAGGCTACATTCCCCTCCCAGATCACTGTCTTGTCATGGCAGTGGGACTTATGTAGCTCAATGAAGCTATGAGCGATGATGTTCAGCGTTACCCAAGATGGACAGGTCTTAGTGGAGAGCACTGACAAAAGGTGATACACCAGAGAAGGAAATGACAAGCCACTCCAATCTCTACCAAGAAAACCCTGTGGACAGCACTAAAATGATAAAAGAGATGACAGTGGAAGATGAGCCCCTCAGGTCCTAAAGCGTCCAACACTTTACGGGGGAAGAGTAGAGGACAACTACAGCTAGCTTATATGCAGGGTACATCATGCAAAAATGTCAAGTTAGATGAATCAAAAGTTGGAATTAAGATTGTTAGGAGAAATATCAACAATGTCAAGTATGCAGACAATACCATTATGTTTGTAGAAAGTGAAGAATGAAGAAGCCTCTTGATGAGGGTGAAAGAAGAGATTATCTTCTTAAAGCTTAACAACAACAACAAAAATTAAGATCTTGGCAACTAGTCCCATCACTTTCTGGCAAATAAAGGGAAAAGAAATGGAAGCAGTGTCAGATTTTATATTCTTGGGCTCAGAGATCATTGCAAATAGCAATTGCAGTCAAGAAATTAAAAGACACTTGCTCCTTGGAAGGAAAGCTATGGCAAATCTGGGAAGCATGCTAAAAAGGAGGGACATCACCTTGCCAGCAAAGGTTCAAATAGTCAAAGCTATGGTTTTTGCAATAGCAGTATATGGCTATGAGAGTTGGAACATAAGGTAAGCTGAGTGCCACAGAACTGACACTTTCAAATTGTGGTGCTAGAGAAGACTTTTGATAATTCCTTGGACAGCAAGGAGATCAAATTGGTCAATATTCAAAGAAATTAATTCAGGCTATTCTCTGGAAGGGCAAATACTGAAGCTGAAGTTTTAACCATATAATGAGAAGATGTGACTCACTGGAAAATCTGATTCAGGGAAAGACTGAAGGCAAAAGGAGAAGGGGATGGCAAAGGATGAGATGGATATAGATAGTGGTATGGAAACAATGAACATGGACTTTGAAAGAAGGGTCTAGCATGCTGTGGTCCATGGGGTCACAAAGAGTGAGACACGAAAGAGCAACTGAATGACTACCACAAGCATCAGGCTGCATTCTGATCAGCTTTTGTTGAATGGCCAGGAACCTGTCATTCCTATGTGTTAAGCTATGATCCAAAAATCCACATCTTATTCTTAGTCATTATCTTCTTATTCATTTTCTAAGTCAGCCTTTCTCTTTTGAACTCTTTACCTTTAATTATCAGCAGCAATGAAAACACCACCTATGCCCCAATACCCTAGGTTCTTACCTGAGACTTTTTCTAGCAATACTTTCTGTATCTCTTCTAAAAGTGCAATTTGAATTGCTAAGAAAAGACTAGTAGTTACCTAGTTCGACAAGTCTCAGGAATCTCTCTGACATCTTGGATTTTGTGTCTTAGGAAGAACATTCATTCATTCATTCTCTCTGTCTCTGTCTCTGTCTCTCTCTCTCTCTCTCTCTCTCACACACACACACACACACACACACACACACCTCTTTCTCCCTCCCTCTCTTCTTCTCACTCACTCACTTACACACTTTTTGTTCTGCCCTGGTCAGATAACTTTGTAAGAGTTGTGTTCAGATCTGGATTTTAAGAAGTGCATTGATATGATAGAGATTGTCCAAAGGAAGATAACCAGTACTGTTAATATCCCTAAATTCATGCCAATAAAACACTGATGAAAAGGACGATGTTTACTTGGGGGGAAAAAGCATACTCTGAGGAGAACGAAAGCTATCTTCAAATATTTGTCCCATGTAAGTGGGGAGAGATTTGTTCTCCTTGGTTCCAGAGGTCAGAACCAGGAGAGATGGATGGAACTTGCAGAGAGAGGTATATATTAGGTCAATGTAAGCAAAACCTTCCTAACAATCAGCACTCCCTAAAACTGGAATTGACAACATTGGGAGGTAGTGGCTCCCCCACATTGGAGGCCTTCAAGCAAAAGCTGGATAACCAGTTTTGGGATATGTTGTTGAGCAGGTTCTTATTCAGGTATGGGTTGGACTAGATGGCCTCTGAGGCTTCTTCCAAATCTGAGACTCTGTGAGTCAAATAACAGTAGTCTGGACTTGCTATTTCTATCTTCTCACCAAGTACTTTCTCAAGCCCTTGCTTAGGTACCAACTCCTTTTCTAAATGAACTCTCTTTAAAGTCATTGAAGATTTCCTTCCCCACCCCCAAATCTAATAACCTTCCTCAAGTCTTCATCCCTCTAGACTCCCAGGCTACATCTGATAACTGGAACTCCCTCTTCTTCTTGATTCCTTCTCCTCTCCCATGGCTTCTCAGACTTTTCACTTTCATAGTTTACATCCTCCCTCTCTGACTATTCCTTTTGTGATTTTGCATCTTTTCCTGACCCTTAAATATGGTTATCTCCCAAAGTTCTGTCCTTGGCCCTTCTCTAACTCTCTTTTCAATGATGAGCTTGTCCATTTTCATGAGTTCAGTGACCACTTATATATATATAGATAACACTCAAATACCTCTTTCTACCCCCAAGCTCTCCTGAAGAATTTTAATCTCAAATTTCAGTTGCTCTATAGAGATCTACATTTGAATATGCCACCAGCACCACACATTCGACATGTCTGTCTGTGTCTATCTATGTCATTAGTGCCTAACAGGCTGAATTATAGTGAAAGACTATAGATGCCTCTCAGGCAGAAACCAGTCTTCTATAAAATATATATAATATATTAAATAATAATAATGTATTAATAGCACATTATAATATTACATGCAGTATGTATTACATACATATAGTATTGTGGTTTGTCCTTCATTCTCAAAGAGGGCCATGACATTAGGGAAATGATGACGTGACTTGCAGTTGACTTTGATTTGAGTGAGGGAGGGCTGTGCAAAGTCACCAGTCTCTCTTTCTCCTCCAGAGCTATCTGGGTCCAGAGGCCAGATATAGATCAGGATGACTGGAGATGGCCCTAGATGCAATGGGAGACCCTGGTCCTTTTAGGCTAAGGTCTTTTCAACTTCTCACTTTGAGTGAGGTAATGTCCATTCAGTGAATAGGCCTCTTTAAGAATTGAGTCAAGAGATAGCCCCTTTAATTAAAAAAAAAAATCAAACTGGGAGAGGACGACCCTCAGGACAGCTGGCCAAAAGAGAAACAGTTACTATTTACATCCATATCATAGAAATACATATATCTATAGACCTATAGATATAGGTCTCTCTCTTAGAGAAAAGGGCAGTGGATTTAGGATCCAAAGGTGAAAACGAGAATCCTGGTTCTTCTATTTCTTAGAGCCAACTAGGTAGCACAGTGGATAGTGTGAGACTTGGTGTCAGAAAGACCTGAGTTCAAATCCTGCCTCAGACACCTTATAGTTGTGTGACTTTGGACAAAGTACTTAAACTTTATGTCTCAGTTTTTTCATCCATCCAGCCATCTATCTATCTATCTATGTATCATCTATCTATCTATCCATCCATCACCAGTGTTGAAAACAGCTGAATTATATTGAACTTTGAAAAGATTGTAAGCTTCTACAAGTCAAGAACAAGCCTTGTATAGTATCTCAGATATATAGGAACTCAACAAATGTCTACTAATTAACTATCTTAGTGAACAGGAGAGAGGAGACTCAGGTTTTTAGCAGAGGGCCCTAGTATCCAAAAGGGCATATTCTAGGCAATTATTCTGATTCTATAGCTTTCTATTTAGTTGCTTAATGAGAAGCTTTGAGTTCTGGGGAGATAGGCTGGCTGTACTCTGTAGGGTAGGACTATAACAATAAGGCCTGGGTTTGAGTTTCAGTCTTTATAGTTCTTATCTGTCACCTTGGGCAACTTGTTTAATCTCTCTGGGCCTCAGTTTCCTCATCTGTAAAATGGGAAAGTTAGACTGGAGGAACTCTAATCTAACTTCCATCTCTAGAGTCTATGATTATGTAAAGGACAATAAACTGATGAGGAAATTTTAAAAATCATACCATATGAGGGTTGCCTGAAAGGAGTTGTTTAGTCTGGGGAGGTAAATTTAGGAGCCATTGCCTTCAAATATTTGTCAAATCGAAGAGGAATTAGACTTTTTTTTCCTCTTAGAAGCAGCTCAACCAAATCTCCCCAGGTGTTCTTTTAACTCCAACCTCAGAGGAGTTAGGGGAAAGGAGGTGTCCTCTATCAGCCCTTACTTTCTACCCAGCACCACGCTTACCCAGCCTGGATATCCAACTTATGCCTTAAAGGAAAAGACTATAATGGGGTCCCAGTTGGATCAGGGTGAACAAGCCCAGATCTTTGGACATGCGCCAGAAAAGATCAAACTGGAAGCAAGTGGGTAATAATTCATCAATCACACTTTAATAAGGTACAGAGAGTACATAGGCAGACTTCGTGGGCATGGTGGGGGAATGGGGTTGGAGGAGGCAGACAGCAGGGAAAGAGAGGAGGAAGGAGAGGAGCACAGAGAATCACGTAACTGAACTGGAGTTGGGAGCATTCAGGCAGCATAGAGCTGTAGCAGTTGGGAAAGTGCTCAAGAGGCAGGGTTTGGGGGTACCATTCTTATATGGTTCTAGCAGGGAGGGAAATGACCTAAGTCTTATCTGTTGGATTCACTCAGAAGCATATTAATGTCATCTCAGACTTATCAATGGCACCTTAGGGTTGCCTCATTAACACAGTATTTCTCTAATTTTACTGCATATGTCTGGTGCTTATCTGTAGCTCGAAGACAGAAGACCTTTACTGGGACCTAGCTGGCTTCTCTTAACTTAGTACATAGTCTCTAGAGGTGGCCTTAATTAATTTAGGAAGCAGTTTTGACAAGTGGCTTTTATGTTTCTCTTTATACTTTTAGTCTCTATTTCTTATTTCTTATACTGGCTACTTACATACTTATTTACCATACTAATTACTGGGAACCATAACAAAATGCAATTTCCACCCAGCAGGTTTCTCTGAAATTGTCCTTTTCATCACTTCTTATGACACAATAGTATTCAATTATATTCATATACCAGAAGTTGTTCAACCATTCCCCAACTGATGGACACCTCTCCTGTTTCTGGTTCTTTTATACATATATACATATGTGTATGTATATATGTGTGTATACACACACACACACACACACACACACACACACACACACACACCCCTAGGTGGTTCAGTGGATAGAGTACCAGGCCTAGAATCAGGAAGACTTTTATCTTCCTGAGTTCAAATATAGCCTCAGACACTTACAAGTTGTGTGACCCTGGACAAGTCACTTATCCCTGTGTGCCTCCATTTTTGAGCTGGAGAAGGAAATGTCAAAGCACTCAAGCATCTCTGCCAAAACCCCAAATGGAGTCACGAAGAGTCAGATACAATTGAAAATGACTAAACAACAAAACAGTTCTATAAAGGTATAGAGCTATAGATATCTATGGACATATATACAAACAAATATGCACATTTGTATATATGTGTCTATGTATAGATACATATGTGTATACGTAACACGTGTTATGTATGGACACATTTATAGACATATTATCTCTACTTTTCCTCCTTCTTTGACGTCTTTCGAGTATTTCTAAAACATAAAGGGACCAGATTCAAATGTTTAAGAATAAGAGCCAACCTCAAAATGATAAATGGTCAAAGGATACAAACAGTTGATTTTCAAAGGAAGAAATCCAAGGTCTCAATAACTAGAGGGGAAAAATGTTCCATATCGTTAAAATTTAAGCATCTCTAAGGTTTTACTTCATACCTATCAAATTGGCAAAGCTGAGCAAAAAAAAAAAAAGGATATGGACAAAAAGGAGGCATTACAGGAAAATAAGCACATTAATGCATGGCTGAAGGAGCCATGAATTGGAATGGCTACTCAAGAAAGTATTCAAGAACTGTATTTAAAAAGTTACTGAACTTTGCATGCTGTCTGACCCAACAATAACACTCACAAGTGACTTTTACATTACAAAAAGCAACATGGAAAGGGAACAGAACTCTGGATGCGAAGCCAGGAATTCAAATCCTAAGAAATTCTCTGTTGGATGATGCTGGGAAAATCCTTTGACCCCTCAAAGCTTCCATTTCCTCATCAGTAACATGGAGATCATAATATTGACATCATCTGTCTCACAGAATTGTTGGGAGGGAAGTGTTCTTGAACTTCAAAGTGCTAAGTAAGCATGAGTCTTATTGATGCATTGAGCTTTATGGTTCCATAACATTATATCCATTATTTCCTGTGATCCTCATAACAATGCCATCCAGTAAGTATGTTGTGTGAGTAAGAATTTATAATACTTGTACATTATACAAATGAGGAAACTGAGGCTCAGAGAGTGGGTTGCCCTAGATCATAAGAGACAGATCTGGGACACTTTCAATCTTGGTCCAATGATGGGATAGCCCAAAGACTACTTTAACTTATGAATTTACCAAGTTAGTGTTTAAGATCACCAGTACAGACGGTAAAATAATGGATACTATAAAATTGCTATCTCATGAAAATTTATAGTAATAACAAAAGTGGGGGTGACTTCAAAAACTGTATTAAAAATTCTGATGCAGCTGTTCATTTCTTTGCATTTAATGTCATTAAGAATAATTGCAATTTTAAAAACCAATTAAACTCTGTGGGTGGCATTTAGTGGATCTCATGAACATTCTGGACTCTTATGCATC
The DNA here is from genome assembly GCA_028646515.1 of Pseudochirops corinnae. Taxonomy (NCBI): domain Eukaryota; kingdom Metazoa; phylum Chordata; class Mammalia; order Diprotodontia; family Pseudocheiridae; genus Pseudochirops; species Pseudochirops corinnae. The sequence continues at coordinate 206,512,285 of CM053588.1, read as the reverse complement.
AAAATAAAAATGTCAGATAGAGGTATTACTGGGCCTTTGTGTCTAGAAAATGATGAGGTGGGGGTGAAGAAGTTGCTTTATTCTTTTCTATGATCTTCTTTTGAATAATTCTGGGAAACATATTTTTTACATTTCTGGAAGTGTTTCCCTAAGGTTCTCAAAATCTATACCCCTAAATTGGTTATGTGGGAACATGTCAAAGTTATTTTATGTCTTTAGCACAAAAAGAATATGAAATGAAAAAATCACTAATAAGAAAAAGGAAAATTAATATAACTGTGACATAACAATCTCACACTTATCAAACTGGCAAAGATGACCAAAGTAGTTAATGTTGGAGGGAATACTAAAAAGAAAGGTTGATCCAAAGTTCTGAAAAATAATTTAGATTTACATGACACCTTTGAATCTCACTACTGGGCAAATGCCCCAAGGAAATCAAAGACAAGTCCCATATACACCAGGGTATCTGGGTGGTACACTGGATAAAGCATTGGGCCGTTAGAGTCAGGAAGACCTGCATGACCCTGGGCAAATCAACTCATCTTTGTTTGCCTCAGTTTCCTCAGCTTCAAAATAGGGACAGTAACAGGACCTATTTCACAGGGTTGTTGTGAGGATCTAATAAGACAATATTTGTAAAGTGTTTAGCACAGTTCCTGGAATATGGTAATCGCTTTGTAAATGTTAGCTGTTATAAATATCCAGCAAGATTTTTTTCCTAGCTGCAAAAATAAATAAATAAAATCGGAAAAAAATAAGAGTCCATCAATTAGGGAATGGCTGAACAAAGTATAATATAAGAACATAATAAGGCACCATGAGAAATGACAAATTTGAGGAATGAAGTGAAGCAGAAAAAGAATGGTGTGAACTGTTGAAGAGTAATCAGACTTAACAATGCAAGCAATCACTACAGTAATGTAAATGAAAGCTGAAAATCAGCTCAACTCTGATTAATTATAATGCTAATTCTTGGTCCAGGAGAATAGATGATGAGAATGCACAAACCTCTTCTCTGTAAATAGGTGTGTGACTAAAGAATCCAGAATATTACAGATGCTGTCAGATATGGTTGTTATAATAATTTCTTTTGCTTAACTTTTTTTTTATTACAAAGGAGAGTTCACTGGGTAGGTAAGGCTCTATAAGGAAAAATAATTATTAAAATCAAAAGGTATGTATAAAACTTTCCAAAAAAAAGTTTAGGTACATTTCCCTTAAGAATTATAAGGGCAATCAGTATAAAGAATGTACTGATAGAAACCACAAATTTCTTGGTGCTCCTATTCCAACTTATGGAAATGGAAATGTATTTTAAAAGACTAATATATTTCCCCCCAACTTTACAGTTACACTGCCCTGTTCAATCTCTTTTCATCCTTAGAACCTGTTTCTGTTCATATCACAGATGATCAAACATGATTCAATCAAAAATTGCTTGGGTACTTAAAATGTTCAAAGTATCACTAGGTGCTATGAGAAGATATGAAGACTTATAAAGTCATCAAGGTATTCACAATCCAGTTTGGGAGATAAGGTATCAGAAAAGTTAACTAACTAAATACTTCCAACATTCACTCTACAAACCTGTGTGAAACCCACATGCCAAGAAAAGAGATAAGTACAACAGTCTCTCCCCTCAAAATGCTTGAAAGCTAGCCTAGGAAATAGGAACAATAAACAAACAACTAATTATAAGCCCAAAAATCTTATGTGATAATCACCAAATTGAATGGCACAAGCCCAAAATGTAGGAAATTAATGAGACAACACAGCTAATAAGCATTTGGGACAACGGAAAACCTCCACCAGTCCCTTCCTCCCTAGATGAAGCTCCCTTCAAAGAACATGATTTTTTCTCTCTTACCCTAGAAATCACCACTTTGATCTTCCATTGGTTTGTCCTCCTGGTTTCCCAAATGGTGCTTGTCTTTGCAAACTGCCTTCCAACAGCATACCCAGTTTAGGACCTACTACCTACAGCTACCCGCTTTAGGGATAGGCACCAGCTCAGCCTCAGTGTTTTCAACTCCAAGCTTTGTTTACTAGATAGCTTAATGAGCCACTATCTTACATCTTTGATTTCACTCCTCAACCTTTCACCTGGAGGCCCCAAATTCACAAAAGGTGGATGAAAGTCTAGGTTTCTCCCCATGGCTCCATCACTACCCTGGCTCTAATCCTGTTCCTCACCCACCGGTGAAATAAGACCAATAAGTGTCACAACTTTGAAAGTCTAAGGAGGTAGAAATTACCACAGGCAGGAGTGATCAAGCAGGGTTTCCCTTAAGAATGTGTAGAATTTAAGCTCCTTTATTTTGGAAACTCTTTCTTCTTTTTTGGGGGGGATGGGGTAGGGGTGATCTTAGTAAACACAGTCCCTGGTATACAACAGGTGCCTAATAAATGCTTGTTGAATTGAATTGACTTACTGAGCTGGACCTAAAAACGGATAAGAACAAGTGGAGGGGAAGTATCCTGGGGAAGGGAAGATACTGTGAGCAAAAGGTATGTGATTAAAATGGAGGATTTATTCAGGAAAGGTTGGTGGGAGGAGGGATTTGAATGACAGAGTAGAAGATCAGACTTCATCCTGCAGCCTGTGTGGAACCTTAGAAGGTGCTAGAGCAGAGGGGTTGGAAAGCACCATTTTAGGAAAATGAAAAAGGCAATCCATGTGCAGAATTTATTGCAATGGGGGTGGGCAAGAAGCTGAGACCAGTGAGGAGGTTTCAGGTGTTAGGTGATTAAAAGGCAAACTTAAGTCTCTAACAGCTGGTATTTCACTGATGAGAAGAAAATGCTTGATGTAAAAAGCGAACATGAAGAAAGTACTTTGGCTCAGCAGTTAAGAAGTTAAATGTGCAGGAAACGGACAGATGGATTGGTTGGTCCTGGGTACAACAGCCTGTGGACGATTTATTATTAAAGAGCATTTCACATTTGGCTGGCTAATGGCTGAGAGAACAAGTTGGCTCTCTAAGAGAAAGGATATTCTCTCTGATGTTAGGTCTCAAAGATCACATGAAACAAATAGGACCTGGAAAGGAGCTCAAGATGAGAAAACCTTAGCTATTTCAGTCCCCACTTTTCACCTTTTTAATCTTCAAATCTACCAAATGAATTGTTTCATGTGGTTGGGTTTTAGAAAATGAGCTAATGGTTCCCAGATTCTAAGGTTTTCATGCAAAAGGAACCAGAAGGACATTACAAGAAATACTATCTCCAATCAATTAGAAAACAGACATCAAGAGGTAAGCCTCAATTTACTGTTAGATTCCTTCTTGTACCTAAGGGCTACTTATGAAAAGAAAATAAACCAATTCAGTTTGGAATCAGACTGGGTCCTTCGTTCAAAACCCATACTTGCCCCATGCTTCCTGGATGAACTAGGGCAAGTCACAACCTCTCTGTTGTACCTCAGTTTCCTCATCTGTAAAATGACAGAATAAGACTAGATAGCCAAATAGTAAACAGTTCCTGCAGTCAAGGAGGTTACATCCTTTTGTTCTAAATCCATGATCCTATGAGCTTTCCAATACATGTGTGATCTCATCAATGGGAATATTCCCTCGCTCAGTATAGATCACCAAGCCTCATAGATGCTCCACAGAAGACCTGCCCAGTGCACTGGAGGAAATGCTATAGGCTTAGTGACATTGTGGGTTGGGTGGAAAACTCTGCAGTCTATGTGTTCCATGTCATGTTCCCACAAGCTGACTGGTCCACTTCTCTTTCCAGTCTTCATTCCCTTGGAGGAGCTACATAGTACAGTTCATAGTGTTGGGCTTGGAGTCAAGAGGATCTGAGTTCAAGTACCACTTCTGAGACTTACTAGTTATGTGACCCTGGGAAAGCCACTCAACCTCTCTGACTCAGTTTCCTGGGGATAATAATTTGTCATTTTAAGTTGTATCCAACTCTTCATGGCTCCATTTGGGGTTTTTTTGGCAGAGATACTGGAGTGGTTGGCCATTTCTTTCTCTAACTCATTTCATAGATAAGGAAACTGAGGCAAAAAAAGGTTAAGTGACTTGCCCAAGGTCACACAGGTAGTGTTTGAGGTTGGATTAGAACTCAGGAAGATGAGTCTTTTTTATTCCCAGCCCTGTGCTTTATCCACTTTTCCTGAGTTGTTGGAAAGATCAAATAAGATAACATATATAAAGTAGTTCACAAACTTTAATGCACTTTTTATGTAAAGCACTCTTACTATTACTATTATTAGTCATTATTATTGTCATATCCTTTACACAGTCATTAGAACTGTGCCCCAGACTACTTTTACTCACCATGTAGCTCCCTTTTGAGTAACCAGAAACTTCAGCTCCTTGGTGGTTGTAAAGCTCCATGTTTCTCAATCATCCAGCACTATCAGAAAAATATTTGTATTGAAAAGACACTTCTCTGTGCTAGTTAGCAGATTGGGATCCTTAAAAGCTCTACCACTTCTAAAGTGCAGTTTAGCACTGTCTTCCTATTCAGTTCTGAGCCCTGGTTCCTCTTGTAGGCCCACTTACACATCAAGCCTGTTTCAATATACAAGTTATTTTAAAATAAGGACTAAACATATGCAATGGTAGCAGTCATCTTTGAGTATCTTCTCAGTGTCTAAAAGGAGAACATTATAATGGGACTAACACAATTTGTTGCTGCTGCTTTCCTGGGACTTAAGATATGTGCATAGAAGAAGCAAACTAGCCATAAGTGCTAAAAGAACTATGCTTCTGGGGGCTGTACATTTTTTAAAAATTATTTTGTTTTATTTTTTGGTCTTTTTTTTTTTTTTTTGGAAGGGGGAAGGCAGGGCTATTGGGGTTAAGTGACTTGCGCATGGTCACAAGGCTAGTAAATGTGTTGAGTGTCTGAGGCCAGATTTGAACTCATGTCCTCCTGACCCCAGGGCCAGTGCTCTATTCACTGTGCCACCTAGCTGCCCCTATGGGGTGTACATTTTCCCTTGGGAAAGGAAAGCAGTTATCTGGGGACAAGAAAGCAAGAATACATTGAGATCATTATTATACAAAAGACAAAACCACAATTAGATCTCAGGGGAGAGTAAGAAACACAGGGCCCTAGCCTTGGGTATGAGGATCTTTAAGACCAGAAGTAAGGAGAGAATTGGTCGTGCATATAAGAGATATCTTTCTGTCTGGAAGCACAAATTATGCAATGGAAGCACTTATGGCTAGTTTGCTTCTTCTATGCACATATCTTAAGTCCCAGGAAAGCAGCAGCAACAAATTGTGTTAGTCACTAGAAGTTATGACTGGGGGCGGGAGGGTTGCTTCTTCATTTGTTAATTATGGATGTTATTCGGAAGAGGAAGTATGGAGGAGTGGGTGTTATTTTCAACTCTTCCAGGAAAATTCTGACTAATGACATCTAGTATTTTCAAATGATCATTTCTATGCCAATGATTCCCTGATCTACATAGCCAGAACTAAGTTCTTCTGGGTTCCAAGCTGCATATCTGTCTACTGGACATTTCTAATGGTATGCCCCATAGGCACCTCAAAATTCCTGTATCTAAAATAACACTCATTATCTTTCTTAATCCCTCCCTCTTCTAAACTTCCTTATTACTACTGAGGGTACCATTATTTTTTTAGCTGCTTGGGTTCACTGTCTTGACAATTCATAGTCTTGGTGTAAGCCCTGACTCTTTGCTCCCTCCCAAACCCTCCTATCAATTCAATCACTGGTCAAATCTTGCACTTTCCAATGTTTCCAACATTGCAACCTCTCTCCAAATGTCCCCCTCTCTATACTAATGCAGCCATCATCCTAGTTCATGCCCTCATTACCTCTCTTCTGGACAACTGCAATACCCTTCTAATTGGTCACCCTACCTCAAGTCTCTTCCCACTACAATCCATCCTCCAAAAGTGATTTCTGCCAAAGTGATTTCCTAAGGCACAGGTCCAATGATGTCATCTTCCTGCTTAATAAACTCCAGCAAATTACTATGAACTTTATATATGATCAAATGTAAAATCCTACTTGTGCCTGTTCTTACCTTTTCAATCTTCTTAAACTTTTTTTCTCCTCCACACATTCTACAATCCAATGACCACAGCTTAATGCCTGGCACATGACAGTGTCTTAGCCCTCCTGGCTGCCCCCGTGCCTTGAATCCTGTCCTTCCTCACCTCTGCCTCAAAATCTTTCAAGACTCAGTTCAACTACCACCTGCTGCCAAAGGTCTTTCCTGGCTCCCCTCCCCCCTTCCACTGGAGTCTTTTCATCCCCCCTTCTACTCTGTATGCTATATGTATCTATGCATTTACACACTGTCACCCCCACTCCGAAGTAAGATCCTTAAGGGCAGGAACTGTGTTTTGTGGTTTTTCATTTCTTTGTATTCCCAAAGCTTACCACAGTGCCTGGCACAGGAAAAGGACTTAATAAATGCTCCGTAATTGATTAACTTTGAATTATCTTTCACCACAGTGGTGTCAAACTCACATAAAAGCATAGGTCATGAATTCATACATAAGGATCCCTAAGCCGTATAATGATATTTTTAAAAGTAATGTTTTGTATGTTTTACTGTATTTTTTATTTATTTTGTTAATTATTTCCCAATTACTAGCAACATAGTGTGTTTTTATTTTACAGCCAAAACTTTTTTCAATTTTGTTCTCCTGACTTTTGTCCCCACCCACCCAGGACCATAAAGCCCTTCTTCTCACCCTGCCCCCATTCCCAGGACCCTGCCCCCCCCTTCCCAGGATGTTTTCCTATGTAGTAGAGATGTTGTTTCTCTCTGCCCCTCCCCTTTCCCTGCCTTCCCCTCTCTGGGGCCCCCCCCACCCACCCTCACCCCCTGGCAATTTCATATTTTCTAAAGATGAATTTTGTCATTAAACATTTTGTTGTATTTTTTAAAAAAATTTCCCATTACATTTTCATCTGGTTCAGCTGTTCTCAATGAGGGTGTGGCCTCCAGAGCTGCATGTTTGACACCTCTGTCTGACGACACTAAGTGGGAAAGCTGAATGGCTAACTGGGCCACCATGATCTACCCAGGCCTGATAAGCTACAGAAATTCCAAATTCCTTTCCTTGCTCTCTTTACATTCCTTTATTTACAAAGCATGATGGTTGACAGATTTGCACAGTGAAAGGAACAGAAATGTTCAACAAGGTTTTCAAGAGGCTGGTTATCTGGCTGCATGTCATAGCTGCTAGGAAACAAATAGCAGGGTCACTAGAAACAGGCCCAAGTGGGAGCTTGCTCCATTTACATTGCAAACCAGCTTCAAGCTTCTTTCACCAAAGTGAGGCCTTCAATATGGCTATTCTCTCATTCGAGCTAAGCAGTGATCTACTGTTGGATTTTTTTTTTAAAAGACAAAATCTTTGCATCTTAAAATTGTCTTTTATGCATGGCTTATGATGTTAGATGGGGACAGATGGAGAAGAGTTCTTTCCACAAAAGAAAACAGATTTTTTGTTAGAGAAAAGAGAGAATCCTAGGTTTCATTCTTGGCTCACCAGTAATTGATTATGACCTCATAAAAGTAATTTGCTCCCTTGGTGTCTCAACCTACAACATTAGACAAAATCCTTTTATATGAGGCAACATAGAGATAATGAGACAACGATGAGATGATGTTTTTCTAAAAATAATAATAGCCAGCATCTGTAAAATGCTTTAAGGTTTGCAAAGAGCTTTATATATGTCATCTCATTTGATTCTCACAACTTGATTAGGTAGGTGCTTCATTATCTCCATTTTTCAGATGAGCAAATGAGGCCAGAAAAGGGTGAGTGACTTGCCCAAGGTCACACAGCACTAAATGTATAAAGATTTGAACTTGTCTTCCTGACTACTGCATGTGCAACAACCCATCCCGTGTGCTACCTCCTGCAAGTAGTCACTGCTGGTCTCCTCATCCATTTAAGTTTTACCCTTTAAGCTGACCTTAAGGTTACCTTCCTTCTGTTCTCTACATACACTTATCTTGTACTCACCCAGCACCTATTTATTGTATGTTGTCTCCGTCATTAATATATAAGATCCTGGAGGACAAGTACTTAAGTAAACAGGGCAAAAGGCAGGAACTAAGTCTGGGATCACCCTGCTTTGAAACCACCACCATGTACACCATTCCCCCCAGCCCCTAGGTCTTAGTCAGTTACAGGGTAGTTACAAGGGAAAATTCCTACTCAAGGGACAGGTGTCATCATAAAACACAAAATAAATAATTTTGATTACATACAACAAAATCATATTTGCATAAACAAAACCAATGGAGATGGAATAATAAGAGAAAAAGTCTAGTGGAAAAGAGTTGAATCAAATATCCTTGATAAAACACTGATATCCAATATCTATAGGGAGTGGACAGAAATATATAAGACACAGAAACATTCTCCAATGTGCAAATGGTAAAGAGATATAAACAGTTTTCAAAGGAAGAATTGCAAATTGCAAACGATCACAAGAAAACATAACTTCAAATCTTAAATAGTATATGACAAATTATGTTGTTCAGTCATTTTTTATTCCTGTCTAACTCCCTGTGACCCAAAGGGGTTTACCATTTCCTTCTCCAACTCATTTTATAGATGAGGAAACTGAGGCAAACTGGGTTAAGTGACTTGCCTAGGGTCACACAGCTGGTAAATGTCTGAGGCCAGATCTGAACTCAGGAAGGTAAAACTTCCTGACTCCAGGTCTGGTTCTCTATCCATTGCACCACCTAGCTGCCCTATGCAAATTACAGCAATTGAGATTTCAACTCAAAATCAATCAACAAACTTTAATTAAGTGTTTACTGTATGCCAAGCATTAGAGATACAAAGAGAAAACCAAACAGTCTATGCCCTCAAGTAGCTCATACTCTATTGGAGGAAACTAGTTAGTAGCAGTACTCATATCCTGAAAACTGTTAAAGAGGATAAAAAAATGCAAATAGTCAGTGTTGGAGGGGCTATGGCAAGATAGGCACATCAACACATTGTTAGAGCTGTGAACTGGCCCAAATCTTCGATATATCAATTTGGAATTATACGAGAAAATTATGCATAAATCCATAAACTTTCATACCCTTTGACTCATCAGTCCCATTACATGTAACTCCAGGAAACAAAGGTCCAATGGATCATATCAAAATATACATAGCAGTGCTCCTTGTGATAGCAAAAATTGGGAAACAAAGTGAGTGTCCATCATTTGGAGAATGATTGAAATAACTGTGGTCATGGAATTTAATGGAATAATATTCTGCAATAAGGAATCTGGAATGATATGAGAAATTTTTATGAATTTTTCTAAAAATAAGCAGGACCAAAAAATAATGCATGACTACTACAATGTAAACACTTTTAAGAGATCACCCCCAAAAAGAGCAAAATACTGAATAAATGAAAAAAAACCAGATGATCAGATGATAAAATACACTTCCTTTCTGGTGGCAAAAAAGAGAAAGATTACTATAAGGTACAATGTTGTGTGTCCTATGTTTTCAGACGTGGTCACTGTAGTGAATATTTTTGCATAACTTTTTCTTTGTTATGAGGTAGGGTTCATTCTGCAGGGAGAGTTAGGAATATTTCTGGTAATGACTATAATATGCAAACAAAAGGCAACAATAATGCTTTTTTTAAGAAGATATGGTCATAGTTTTAAAGTTGAAAAGTGGTTTAGGTTTTCTATTAAAACATTTCTATTTTATATTGACTTACATGTGTAAATACTACCTCTCCCAATAAAATGCAAGCTTTTTGAGGGCAGGGATTATTAAATTTTTGTCTTTGTATTCCCCAAGAACCTAGCATAGTACCTTCCACATACTTTAATAAATGCTTATTGGTTATTTAAAGAAACAAACCCCTCCTCTACTAGAATTGACAATATAACAACTTTCCCAGATAGCCTCCTTCTAATATCTGGTGGCTACTGGCAGGCAGCTCTCCTTAACATCTATCCCTGAATTCCTTCTGCTGCAACTTTAGCTCATTTCATCTTTTCCTGGTCTCTTTGGAAGCAAAGAACAGGGACTCACCATCATTCCTGTGGAATATCTCTGAAGTCTTTGAGATCTCCCCTTATAAAGCCAATTCTTTCAGTCTATGCTATTCTGCCCAATTTATTTTATTTGCCATTTAATCTCAAAAGATGTAACTAAAGTTCAAGTCAGAAAGAAAAGCAATTAAATTGTGGGGAGATACTGTATCTCTGCTATTTCACCTTGTCAAATGATTACTACCTCTTCTACCTGTTACATTTTGAACAGAACAGGACAAGAGAGGGAGCTCAGGTGTGCAAGCATGCACACATGCATGCATGTACACACACACACACACACGCACACACACACACACACACTTTTGCTTTTTATGGCATCTGTCCCCACTTACCCTGGATCTCCTTAGCTACCCTGCTTACAGAAGTCACCGAGTCTGTTAGGTACTCTTGTAACATTATTACAAGGACAGGTAGGCCCTGGGTCACCTTAATGAGGCAGAAGATTACATCTGATGGTCTCCATCTGAAAATTAGTACAACCCAGAAGCACAGAGTCACCCTTCCTCACTTTGCCCTCAGACAACAACAGCCTTTGTGTGCACCTGACTGAAAGGGAACTGCTTCCTTTCTAGTGCTAATAAGCCCAAGAGAAAACCCACAGGAATAAGGTTGGTTACGTTCCATGGGAAAAGCCTGGCTCTTAACTCCCAGTGGCAATCATCCAAAGGAAGGGAGAGCATATCACTGGGGCTGCTAAGCTGTTCGTTCTCTCTCTCTCTCTCTCTCTCTCGCTCTCTCCCTCTCTCTCCCCCTCTCTCTGTCTCAAACTCAGTGCTACTTACCAGAGAATACAGCTTTACAAGATGGCAAACACTTGTGCTTCTGGACAGCCTTTCAGCAGAGGATGTTAAAGAATTCACAAACACCAATTAAACAGCCAACATTCCTTATGGAGATACCAGGGGAAGGGTAGTTGGTCATGTCTTTCCATTCATACCTACAGATAAAGAAAGCAATCACCAGTATGAGCATTTTCATTCTGTAGGAAAGCAAACAGGAATCTAGAGTCAGACTTCAATCATTCACATTAACTAGCAAACAGGAGGACAGACTATCTCAAATGGCAGATAAACTCCAAATCATTCATGTTTGGCTTTGGAAAACATTCCATAAATTCTCTGACAAGTTCACCATCCTAAATATTTTTTATTTAAACTAATGCTAAAACATTGTTATCTTCACTGAACACACAGCCAGTTGAATCAAATTCATGACTCTTATCAATAGTGTGTTAGTGTGCCTATCTTCTCACAGCTCCTCCAACATTGACTGGTTCTAGGTTTTATAATTTTTTACAATTTTCAGCCTGTATACAGTGGCAGAGTGGAAAGAGCTGTGGGTGTAGCCCAAGGCTCAGGCTTGGGCTGCCTTCTCTGTTCTATCTCTATACTTACTTGGTGATTTCATCAATTCTCATGGGTTCAATTATCATTTCTATACAAATGATTGCCAGATTTTTATATCCCCAGTCTTCTTACCAAGGGAATGTCCCACATCATTTATTACTTACTAGAAATCCCAAATCAGATGTCTTGTAGTCACCTTTAACTAAACTTAACAAAAATTGAGTTCATTATCTTTCCCCCCACCAAAGCCACACCTCTTCTATCCCTTTTTCCACTGAGGATACCATCAGCCTTCTAGTAATTGCTGACTCTTCATTTTCTCTCACTCCACATATCCAATCAGTTGCTGCTTAGTGTTATTGATTCCACCTCCACAGCATCTCCTGAATTCATCCATCACACAAGTTCAGGCCCTCATTGCATTTCACCTAGACTTGTAAAATCAACCTAATTGGCTTCCCTTGCTTCAAATCTCCTCCTTTTCAGACCATCTTCCATCTAGCTGACTGTAAGGACTATGATAGCAGCCTCCCCAAACCACTAAAGGAAGAAACCCTGGGAAAGTTTAAAATGCCTTGTTAAGTAAAGCAAGGAATATCCTAAAGTCACTTTTCCTTCCAGCAGGGAGTTTAAGTATCAACTATCCTCCAATTGCCCAAGAGTCTTCCCTCCCTTCTACTAGCATAAATCGATACCAATGGCCACTCCTATAAGTCCTCCTCACTCCTTTCTCCAATTCTAGGTCTACCTAGATCAGCAGTTCTCAACCTGTGGGTTGCGACCCCTTTGGGGGTCGAACGACCCTTTCATAGGGATCACAGGGGTCGCCTAAGACCATCGGAAAACACATATTTTCCATGGTCTTAGGAACCAAGACACTGCTCCTCTATCTGTCTCCAGGCAGGTCCGCCCATATGCAGATACACCCACATAAGAGTAGTAAAGCGCGGCATTAGGAAGGTTGAGAACCACTGACCTAGATTCATATAAGAACATTATAAAACCACAAGATTTTACTGGTTTGAGGGCAGTGCCCCATTCTCTCCAGGCTCTAATGAACCAGACTGATTTCCACCATCTTTCCTGAATACCCAACAGACACTAAGGTGGTCCCCTCAAGTTTATCTTTTTTACACTTCACTCCCTTCCATGTACTCTTCAATCCAGTGGCGCTGACCTCCAAGCTATTCCACAAACAAGATGTTCCATGTCTCAGCCGTGGGACATTCTCTAGCCTTTCCCAACACCTCTTAATTCTAGAGCCTTCCCTCTCTTAATCCCTATTTATCCTATGTTTAGTTTGTGCATATTTGTTTGCTCTAGTCTCCTTTATTTGATTTTAAACTCCTAGAGGATAGGGACTGTCTTTTGCCCCTTTTTTTTGTATCCCTAGCACTTAGCATGCAGTAGTCACTTCATAAACATTTACTGACTGATCAATAAAGCTGCCTTGCTTTAGTGTCTTTTGTGCTGCATGTTTCTCTGTATGGGACTATTCCAGGCCATCTTAAGCCTGCACTATTAAGACACTACCAAAGTGATAAGCTCAAAGCACAGGCCTAACTATGTTACTCTCCTGCTTGACATCAGTGGTTCCCTATTATCCCTAGAGTCAAACATAAATGCCTCTGTGTGGTATGTGAAGTCCTTGACAACCTTGTTCCAATCCTCACTTACAGTTTTATTTTACATTACTCTCTTTCACGCCTTCTTAAGTTCAGGCAAAGAGATCTTCTTACTGTTCCTCATATGACCCTGCATTTCCCAGTTCCATGCCTTTGAACAGGCTGTTCCCCATGCCTAGAGCACACTCTTGCCTCTCCTTCAGCCCTCCCTGAGCTATCACTGCCCACTCATCACCAGGAATTTACTTTGTGTACATGTGGTTTGCCTGTATAGAATATAACTTCTTTAAGGACAGAATATTTCATTTTTGTCTTTGTTTTCCCAGCATGGTTTCTGGAACACTGTAGATACCAACCCTAACTCTAAATGCTTGTTGATTAATTAATTAAAATCAAAAGCCCAAATGACATTAAAGAATATGAACAAAATTTCCAAAAGAAATACAAACTATAAGTCACCATGGAGAAGGGGCTGCTGGAAGCCAATATCACTAATAACACTGTTAGGAGAGCTGGGAATTGGCCCAACCATTCTGGAATAGAATTTGGAATTGTATGACCAGTTGAAATGTTGTTCATCCCCTCTGACCTCATCTCACTCCAAGGAAATGGAATGCAAAAAGCAAGTTCTCATATGCAAAAAAATATTCATAGAAGCAATTTTAGGGCAGTAAAAAACACCAGAATCAAGTAGGCCCCCTTTGATTGTGGAATGGTTGAACAAATTACAGTATATGAATGTAACAGAATATAACTGTGCCATAAGAAATGACAAATGAGGAATGCACATATAAAGTGGATGGGAGGGAAACATTCATCACAGCCTAGAGGGAGACAGGAAATGTGAAGATTTGTGGGAACTGATACAAAGTGGGCAGAATCAGTAGAAGCATATGCAACAATGAATGGAAGAATGTAAATCAAAACAACACAAAAAGGCACTGGAATTCAGGATGAGTGCAGTGACCACTATATTCTAACTCAGATGAGCAGAGACATGGAAATACTAATGATATTAGCTGGTCAGTTTGGCTAGGCTCTTTTTCTTTGTTACGAAGGAGTATCTGGGGCTTTGGGTTGGAGGAGAGCAAGGATATAAAGAAAAATAAGTATAATACAAAAATAGAGAATATATATAATGCGATATATAATACAAAAATATAGAATTTTTTAAAATGCTATAAATGATTATATAATTCTAAATAACCAGAAATTAACTATACAAGATGCACCCTAATGCCTACCTTGAGATCACCATAAACACAGCTGGCATCATATAGAACTTTAAGGTTTACAGAGCACTTTACAAATATTATCTAATTTTGTCCTAACAACAACCCTGAAGGTAGGTGCTATTATTATCTCCATTTTACAGATGCAGAAACTGAGACAGACCTAGGTCAAGTGACTTGACCTAGATTACACAAGCTAATTAGTGTCTAAGACTAGATTGGAATTCAGGACTTCCTGACTCCAGTACTCTATCCACTAAGCCACCTAGCTGCCTACATACCGTATTCCTAATAATGGTTAAAAAGAAAACAAAACCTAGCCTCTGAAGGAACAGTCTATCCAGATTTAGAGGAAACATCATCATCATCACCTTATATTTTATAGAAAGGGTTCTTAACCTGGGATCTGTGAACTTTTAAAAAATATATATCTTGATAACTATTTCAATATAATCACATGCATTTTATTTTATACATTAAAAATATTCTGAGAAGGAGATCCCAATAGGCTTCACCAGACTGGCAAAGGGGTTCATGGTACACACAACAGTTAAAAAACCCCTAATTTATAGTGTTCTTTACACTAGTGCATTGTTGATGGAGTTGTGAACTGATCCAACTATTCTGGAGAGCAATTTGGAACTATACCCAAAGGGCTATAAAACTGTGTATAACCTTTGATTGAGCATCACCACTGCTACGTCTATATCCCAAAGAGATCATAAAAAAAGGGAAAAGGACCTACATGTATAAAAATATTTATAGCAGCTCTTTTTGTGGTGGCAAAGAATTGGAAATCGAGGGAATGCCCATCAATTGGGGAATTGTTGAACAAGTTGTGGTATATGAATGTAATGGAATACTATTGGGCTATAAGAAATGATGGTCAGGCAGATTTCAGAAAAACCTGGATAGACTTACATACACCGATGCTAAGTGAGGTGAGCAAAACTAGGAGAACATTGTACACAGTAACAGACAGCAACATTGTGCAATGACCAATTATGATAGATTTAGCTCTCCTCAGCAACGCAATGATCCAAGACGATTTCAAAGGACTCGAAGGTGGAAAATGCTGACCGCATCCAGAGAGAGAACTATGGAGTCTGAATGCAGATAGATGCATACTATTTTAACTTTTTTGTTCTTCTTTCTCCTGGTTTTTCCCTTTTGTTCTGGCTCTTTCACAGCATGATTTACATGGAAATATGCCTAACATGACTGTACATATATAACCTCCAACAGATTGCTTGCTACCTTGGGGAGGAGGAGGGAAAGGAGGAAGGGAGAAAAAATTGGAACTCAAAATCTTACAAAAATGAATGTTGAAAACTATCTTTACATATAATTGGAAAAATATAAAATACTATTAAATGTTAAAAAAATGTTCTTTAATCTCTGATTGGCTTTTGTGCACATAATCTTTTTTGATCATCTCAAGGTAGGCAGGGACAGCATTATATATTAACCACATTTTGACTTTAGAGATGAGGTAACAGAGTCAAGAAGGCTAAGTGACTTGCCCAAGGAGAAACAGCAAAAAGTTATAGCCCGGGGCCTAGAATCCAACCCTCTTAATCCCATGTCAGTCCCGTGTTCTTTCCATTCCCTTATGCTGACCCTAGGAGTCATCCACTGCTTACCTCCAATGGTTTAAAATATTTAAAAATATTAGGTGGATTTGTTTACTTCTAAGATGAGTAGCCAAAGTAATATTTTGTCCTTTCATTCATCATTCTTGATGACTTAAAAGATTTACTCTTTCACAAGAACAAAACAACAAGCCAAGACCGATTCACATTAAACCAAATCAGAAAAGCTAAAGTGCTTACTATGTGCTAGGCACTGTGCTAAGTATTAGGGTACAAAAACATTTATAGTAGCTCTTTCTGTGATGGCGAAAAACCCCAAACCCCAAGAACGGGAAACGGACAAGAAATCTAGGAAAACAATTTTGAATACTTTGATAAGCTGATTAAGAATGAAATGAAGAGAACCAGGAGAACAATTTATATAACAACACTGTAAAACAAAACCCCAAAACTTTGAAAACTGTAAAAACTGTGATCAATATCATGACCCTTCATGATTCCAGAGGGTCAATGATGAAGCAGACTATTTATTACAGGAAGAGGACGGATTCAGAGTTCAGACTAAGATATATATATTATTATATATGGCCACCAAGGGAATCTGTTTTGCCTGATTATGTATATTTGTTATAAGAAATCTATTTTTCTTTTTTTAAAAAGTAGGCTAGGGGTAGGAGGGAGAAAAATAGATTTCTGTTATTTCTTTTAAATAGAGTGTGGGTTATTGCAGATGTAAAATGTTTCATGTACTTTCAGGTGAAGTCATTGTATTAATAGTTTTACTTAACTGTTTTACTTTGTTACAAGAGAATTATCACAGACTGAATAATCTGTAAATGTTTGTAATGTTAAAAAAATCAATAAAACTTAAAAAAAAATTTTAAGTCAAACGGTCCTTACTCTCAGAGAGCTCACACATTAGAATGGGGGAGACAGTCCACATATAATTGAACTTGCTCTTTTATATAGACCAGGAAGAGCTGGATAAAGAGATCTCTCAGGTCATTTTCAGTCATTTTTATCTCAATCTTATTTCCAATTCCTATTAACAAAGTTTTTCTCATCAAGCTCTCAAGCCTGTTGGGGAAAATTTTACAGAATCCAGAGGGAACCAGGAGCTCAGTTAAAAAAAAAAAAAAGAAAACAAACAAACAAAAAACAGATTGGGCATGCAACAGTTTCAAAATTTACTGTTACTTTCTCAGTGTTTGTTTTCTACCAGATTTCCCTCCCCCCCCCATTCAGTCTTCACTTAATGTTCTGGCCTGCAAACACAATAAAATCTTTCATTAAAATATCTATTAGAGAGCAGCAATAATGAAAATAAAGCCCAGTAGCATAAAATGGGATAGAGCTCACATAATCATTTCCATCTGGGAAAGTGATGTTCTAAAAGTTAATCAGCAAATAAGCCATTAATGCCCCAGAATCTCTCCCTGCCTAAGATTCTCTCCAGTTGTAAGTCAAAGTAGATTCAGAAGCTACATTAATTCTCTCCCGAAGGCAAGTACAACAGTAACTTATTATACAGTGACCTAGTGGCATGTGAGTCAATCTAGTTCACAAGTGTGTTTAATTTACAAATGGAGAGTACAGTTGATTTACCTCATTTGCGAAGTCAGAAATGCATCATGGTGCATTCATGGATAGAGTGCTGGACTACGAGTTAGGAAGTTGTTGAGTCATTTTAAGTTGTGTCCAACTCTTTGTGACCCTATTTTGGGGCTTTCTTGGCAGAGATACTGGAGTGGTTTGCCATTTCCTTCTCTAATTCATTTTACAAATGAGGAAACTGAGGCAAACAGGTTAAGCAACTTGCCCAGGGTCACATTGCTAATAAGTATCTGAGGCCAGATTTGAACTCAGGACAATGAGCCTTCCTTAACTCCAAGCCCAGCCTCTATCCACTGCACCATCTAGGTGCCCCGTCAGGTCAGGTCGACTAGGGTCCAATTCCCAACTCTGACATTTACAAGCTACAGGACCATGGTCAGGACTCTAGACCTCTGTGTTAACTATAAAAAAGAGATGATCATGCCTGTAAAACATATTCCACCATACTGCTGTCAGGCCAAAATGAGATCATTTATGTAAAGTGAATTGCAAATTTTAAAGTATTGGATAAATGGCATGTGATTTCTCCATTTTGAATGTCAACAAAGACCATGTCAACAGAATTTAGATTTAAAGAAATTAAGATGCAAGAGCATCTTTTACCTGATTGGCATGATCAAATGACAAGATATGATTGAATGATCAACAGAAGTTAATAAACACTTAGTAAATCTACTATATGCTAGGCAATGAGGCCACAAAGATCAAAATGAGAAAGCCCTGTTTCCTCAAGACAATTAAACTGGTGAAACTATTCTACTCAATAATCAGTCCATAAACAATTTATTAACAGCCCTCCAGGCCCTAGGCACTGGAGATACACAGATAGGTAAAAGACAGTTCCTGCCTTCAAGGATCTCACAGTCCTACGGGGGTGACAATATAAAAACAACTATGTACAAATAAGATAGATATAGAAGATGCTAGAAATAATCAATAGAGCAAGGGCACTAGAATTTAGGAGTATGGTTGTGGGGAGTGGAGGGAAACAGCATTCTGAGAGACTGTCACTCAGTTCACAAGTATAAGAACAAGCTTTGATCTCTGGAGAAGAACCCAAAATAGGGCTCCATAAATAAGCTGACTATGGAAGCAAGGCAAAGGGGCACACATGTAATAGAGTCCACTTACAGAACTGGCTGGTGTCAATGTCATACAGTACTACATAACCCACAAATAAATAACTTTTGCCACACAGCCTTCCCATACATATTCTGAGTATTTCAGCAGGTGGAAGGATGGGAAAAATCTCAAGAGATGCTACTGTTTTAAATCCATCCTCCAATAGGTCTTTTATTTCAAAAGAACACTATCCAACAATTGAGAATTCTAGGTAAAATACTAGTCTGCTTTTCCCTGCTGAACTATTTTTTTATGATTATAAATGCCTAAGACAACTTGGGTACTGACAATTGGTGCCTTTTTCTCTTTTCAAAAATGTCAACATTCAGTGGAATAAAGAAATAGAAAAAAAAAATTGAAAGACCATGCATCTCTAAAAGAAGAACTATAGGGAGACAACCAACTTAATTTTCTCAACTGATTAGAAAATTGGTCATCATCTACTAACTCAACACTGAAGTCTTTCCATAACCTCAACCCAGTTCTTACCACTTCTCATAACATGCTGGTAAGAATATTCTCCTTACCAAATTCCCTGCTCTGCCCTGCTACTTCCCCCAGAGCAAGTAGGGACTGCATCTTAGTCCCAGTCAACATAAATCCAGGCTATCTGCTTTAGTAGTGGAAATTCATCTTCAACAATTACCTTGCACCCATAGATTCAGATACTATATCTTTTTTGAGACAAAGCATCTGGGGTTATAGTATCTTGTACCATAAACACTTCTCCACGGAATTTTTGTTCAACCTTACAACAAAGGATATTTTTATCCTAAATGATATTGAGGGGGAGAAGTCTACACACAAGGACCTTTACAGGAATGGCTCATTTATTACTACACAACATTAGTGAGAGACTATTTTAAACTTTCTGTATTGTTTCAATGGCCTTAAAATTAAAAAAAAAATTTTAAGCTGCCTAGTCACATCAGATTTACCCCTATAGTTTCTATCAATCTACAACTATTCTAGATTCCTGGGAGAGGAAGCTCCAGGGCTAACCTCTTCACAATTGGAAAGACTAGTAGAATTCCAAGACATGGATTCTGTAAAAGACAACATATACATTCATTGAAGAATTCCAGTTGATCAAGATTACTTTGCATTTCACTATAGTTATCCAGAAATGCACCTTTATGTATGAGATCAAAAGACCTTCAGTATACAAGGCCATATAAATTGGAAATAGCACTAGCTCACATTGAGAAAACATGGTATCCGGTCCTTAATGAGCCATTAATTGGATGTGTGATTTTACACATCATTTAACCCCACATAGACCTTGGCTTCCAGAGGACCTGGGTTCAAATTATAACTCTGATGATTGTTACTTGTGTGACCTCAGGCAAAGCACTTAGCCTCCATGGCCCTCTGTTTCCTTTTCTGTAAAATGAAAGGAAATTGGATTAGAGACAGGCCTAGAAGCGCCTTCTAGCTCTAAATACTCTTATGGTCTTAGGACAAAATGATCTCGAACTTCCTTTCTTGAAGTATGTCCTTCAACCAGCAGGACCTATCTTACTTTATTGGCTGGCCAACTCAACATAGAAAGAGATGCATAAAACATAAAAAAGAAACAGCAGGCTTTCGGATCTATAACTGCTATTGGTTTAAGGGTACTGTTACTTACCCTAAATGAAAAAGAAGCAGCTTTGGTGCATGGGATCAGATAAGCTGCCGGCAGATCTTAATTACAAGCACTGACCAGCATTCTGTCCTGGAGTTCACTACCACAGCACTCTTTACTAAATGGCCTGCCAAGGAGCAATGAAGCTAAGCGCTGGCAATTCTCTCAACGAGCTGGGGAGAATGGAAGGCTAATTTAATGGGGCAAGGCCAAGTGCAGTTAACAAGCTGCACATCTGTAAGAGGAAAATGAGTTGTCCCAAACTGTTAGCAGTAAGTCTCCCCTCTAAGGAGCTCTAAAGGAATATGAGAGCACATTGTAGTCCAGCTTCCAAGCCTGACAATATGCATAAGTGAAGTCCTTCCATATGCATATCTACAAAAGGGAGGTTGCAAGGAAGGTTCTACCTCCAGCACCCCTGGAGGGTGAAGGGAAGGAAATAAGCATTTTTATAGCACCTACTGTATGCCTGGTGTAGTGCTAAGCAAATATTTTACAAACATTACCACAACTGATTCTCCCAACTCTTCTTCCAGTGGGTGCTATTATTATTCCCACTGTGTAGTGGAAGAAACTGAGGTAAACAGAAATTAAGTGTCCCACAGCTAGGCAGTATCTGAGGCCAAATTTGAACTCAGGTCTTCTCAGGTCTTCTCTGTCTCGAGGCCCAGTACTCTCTATTCACTGTACCATCTAGAAATCCCAATAGTGAAGATAGACTTTTTAAAAATTATACCTTATCTAACATTCATTTCAAATTTTTGAATCCCTAATTCTCTCCCTTCACGCTCTTCTCCACCTATTGAGAAGATGAGCAATGTGATATTGATTATACATGTAAAGTAATGTAAAACATAATTCCATATTAGCCATGTTGCAAAAGGAAAAAAGCAAGAAAAATAAAGTGACAAGTATGCTTCCATCTGCCCTCAAAGGTCATCAGTTCTCTCTCTGGAGAGAGAGAGCATTTTTCTTCATGAGTCCTTTGGAATTTAAACACTGTCAAACAATTCAGATCATAGTATCCACATGTAACTCCTCTTTTATGAAAAGAAATGTAGAGTCTTTCAACCATTTAACTGAATATCAACTTGCACAATGGCTCTAAGCTACCCTACTCCTTAAAAGTGGTCAGAAAGCACGGTAATCTGACTCACGGCACTGCAGTGAGAAGTCCTTAGAATGCAATCTACAGTTGACACAGGGCTCCCTCTTAGCTGCTGAGGTTTTGGTTCAGACTTCTGTAATTGGACATCTCAAGGATCCCTAAGAAAGTAGATCTTTTCTTTTCAGGGTAAGGTTTAGTGGCTTCAGTGAAACCTAGGTCAGCTCCCCCAAGCATCAAGTTACCCAAACCATGAAATAGAGCCATCTCCCAGAAGCCTCAATAACACAAATTTCATTGGTCCAGATCATTCCCTTGTGGTCTATAAATGACATGTTGCTAGTCAGAGACATCACACACCTAAGAAATGCTGGTAAAAATGTATTTGTTTGTTGACTCATAAATCTAATAAAAAATGCCTTAAACTTGAAGGAACAGTGGAAGGAGAAAACAGTCTATGTATATACCCATCAAGATGAATAATGCAAAGAGCAGTCATAATGTAGGAAGAACAACAGTAGATGAAAACCACAGACATAGACAGGAGCTAAAATTTGGTAAAACTGATAACTTCAAATAATTATACATAAATGTTCAAAATTTAGGCAACAAGCAACATGAACCATAGATCCTAAAACAAGAAGGCAAACTTGTATCATAGGTATTGCTGCGACTTAGAATGAGAGACATAAAAAAAAAAAAAGGCTTTGGAAGGGTATGCCTTATCCAATTAAATCAGAAAGGGCAAAAAGAAAAGTGGAGGTAGAATAATATTTATTGCACATTAAGAAGATATACTAATGGGAGAATACACGGGGAGTAGAGAACATGTGAGCTTTTAGCAACGAGGGGACAATCAGAGGCAATTTTGTCATCAAAGAACATCATGGGCACTTAAACAGGAAGAAGTGATAAGGAGTTCAAGAAGCTGATCACAAGCCTGGCACAGAGCCATGACCAGTCAATCAAGTATTTATTAAACACATATGTGTCGGGACTTGTGATGCTGGGGATATGAACACAAAGAATGAAACCATTCCCAATTTCAATAAGCTTATATTCTGATGGGGGAGATAAGTATGCATAAAAATAAACACAAGATAAATGTAATAATAAATGTAAAGATGCTCAAGGTAGTTAAATACAAGTTAGTTTGGAAGGGAAAGGCATTGGTGTCTGTGGAACTCAGGAAAATTCTCCATGTAGAATATCATACCAGAGCTGCATCTTTAGGGAAGAGAATCACCAGTGATGGAAAAATTCCATTGTCCGGAGCTCCACGAGCTCTCTCTCCAACACAGAGATCTAGTAACTTCTTGACTTGTGATAATTTCATTCTTCAAAGGGCAAAAGAATCAACAAGGAGGAAATTCTATTCTGAATTTGAGTTTCACAAATAGGGAGAAACTTGTTGGAGTTGAGATGATGGGAACTTTGGGAGGAAGTGATCATGTCCTCCTAAAATCTGTAGTAGACAACAGGAAAACGAGGCATATTCTGACTTGCGTTCCAGATTTTAAAAGAGGTACGATCCCATGAATTAGCTCTGTATCATTTTGGCATTAGCTGACCAAATGAGAACCATACTAATTAATGAAAGTGAGATATTCCAACAGACTGAAATAGTCTAACCCTCCAAAAATCCAGGATCCCTTTGATGACCAGCTATGACCTCATTCATTGATATTGTCCAGAAAGTTTACCAAAAGAATGAGGAACTCTTTGTGGCTTATGGCCATGGAATTTTGGCTGGAGTTTCCCTTGTTGAGGATAAAGGAGTCTGAGTCTTGACGTAAGGACTGTGGGAGTGGGAGACATTCAAAGATGTGTGGGAGTTCGAGCCCCTAAAAAGCCCAGTATGTTCATAGGTGTTCCAGATATATGCCTATAAAATAAGAAATCTATGAATTTTCTGGTCTTTATAATTATTCAGGTTCAGGAGAGAGAGACAGACAGACAGACAGAGATACACAGAAAGACAGAGAGACGACAGACAGAGAGACAGAGACAGAGAAACAGAGAGATTAGAGAGAGAGAGAGAGAGAGAGAGAGAGAGAGAGAATGAGAATGAATAGAAACTAAAGGGCTCAAATGTGTTTTAACACTGGATTTTTGTCTCTACCTGCTGCAGAGTTTTTTATAGCCCAAACAATATAATCTGTGACATTCGAGGCAATGCCCTAACTCTATGATGCTATTTAGTGTACTGTCATATCACCTGAAATAATATTTCTCTTCATCTTATTGTTCTTCTCCACCTTCTGTCTTAAAGCAAAATGCAGCAAGCTCTGTATTTACAATGAACCACCTACGCTATCACATCTAGCTACTGATTATATGTAGCCTATAGGATGAGGACAGAGTTTTCTTTTTAAATGTTGTTTTGGAATTAATGAACATAGATTATGTTTGTGATTAATTTGTTCTTTAAACAAAAGAAGGGTATTTGGAAGCCTGCTATTTTCCCTACACTCTCTAGTTCTCTCTTTAGGAAAATATTTAGAAATAAAATTATTTCAGTCTCAAGTTCTTTCATGCTGATCAGAATAAAATGAGCCTTATCAGGCCTTAATCAATGTCCTAGTCAGAAATCCTTTTTACAAAGGCCTAACCAGTGCCTAAAATCATAATTTTTTGATAATAGAATTAGGATGGTGACTAGACAAAGGCAGGAGGCCCTTTGATTAATCCAATTAAAAGCAGTACTTCATTTCTTTCCTTCCCTGAATGGGTTTGGGGAAACAATCCTCCAAGCAATGTTACCTATTGTTCTGTTTGACAAAACCAAAACTATCACCTTAACTTTATACACTTGTTTAATCTTTCTGTAAAATCTGGTCTTTGTTCTTGAACTCTATGAATTATCAGGAGGAAATGGTTTGAGTCGGAGAGATTTTCAAAAGCAGGACGGAGCCGTGTCCCCTTGGATTTTCTCTCTCTCTAAGCAGAGATGGTTGAATTTAGATAATTAACAAATTTGTTTCTGAGAGATTTGTGCAGAGTATTGACTTTTTCTTCCACAGAGGTAAGTTAACGCAGGAGAGATGTGAAGCTCTCAAAAATGAAATTCAGGAAACACAAAGAAAAACAATCCCAAAGAATAGGAGGAAAACAAGAATTATCTGAAAAAGCCAGTGCCAGTGTAAAAGAATTCATCAAGCAACCTAGATTTAATAAAGATATACACAAAATATGGAAGCAAGGGCAAAGACCAGAGAGAATGCAAAATCATGGCATGGGGCTGTAAAAAGAGTGTCAGGAATACTAAATCCCAGAATTAGCGGAAGCTTGCTTGCAAGGAAAGCTCAGCACAGTAATGGTTGGATGGGATCGAAAAATTAGTGTCATGATTTAGTAAGTGCAGCTAATGCTGCACTTCCTCCATCTGGATTTATGGATCTTTGTAAGGAATATTTTTCAGTTCTGACAACCATTAAAATCAAGAATCAAAATAAACTGAACTTACCTAGAACCAGACCTTTGAATTGCTATATCCCAAAGTACTGAAGCCATATTTTCAAAAATAAGGAAACATATTAGATCATGTTGCTCTCACTAAAATATGCTTAACAATAATAGCAAGGCAAAGAGGTTCTGTACCATTAATAAAATATGATTTTCCAAACTTTATCTTTAGCTCATCCTTTTAATTTCTATTTTTTATGCAAATTTTACAATGTACATAAGTATCAGTGTGACGGCACATGGAAGTGATATAGAAGTAATAAGCACAGCCAATATTTGTATAGTATTTTAGGATTTGCAAAGGGCCTTGCAAATACTATTTCATTTGATCCTCACAATGATTCTACGAGGTATTTATTATCTCCATTTTATAGATGAAGAAACCGAAGCTAACTGAGAAAGAAGAAATGACAATAATCGTATGGGTAGAGAAGGGAGGGTAGATCTTAAACCTAGGAAGACTTGAGCTCCAGTGTAGTCTCTGACACATACTTCCTGTGTGACCCTGGACATGTCATTTAACCTCTCAAGGCTCTAGGCAACTCTCTAAGACTAATAATACATTTCAAAGAAGATTCCAGCATGCAATGATAGAGAATTTTCTCAATTGAGAGATTCCTATACCAATGAATCAGACATCTAAGACCTATCCCCATTGTGTGTGTGTATCTGTGTGTAATGTGTATATATGTATATGTATGTGTGCATATGTTTATGTGTGTGCACACATTCATGTACAAGACACATGCCTGTATATAAACATGTGTACATATGTGAGCCTACAATCTAGATATGCATATATACACTTACACATGTATGCACACACATATACACATACCTATGTGTGTTAAGCATGTCCACACATGAATGTGTGGACACAGTGCACATATATGCATGTGTTTACATACATATATACACGTGCCTATATAAATACACTTAGTATACATGAATATATGTACATATACATATTTATGCTATATATATGGGATGTTATTAAAATATTTTAGTTAAAAGAGTATGCAAATTTAAAAGGTTTGGAAATAACTAGACTAGATTTATACTCTGTTGTATCTAAAGGATAGAACCAATGGATAAACATTATATAGGAATAAATAATCCACTCAATATATATGATGAAAATTTCCTAAAAATTGGACTTGATTGAAAAGGAACTGGGCTGCTTCATTAAGGAGAGATTTTCCTCTCATTACACATATCTAGGAAAAAAGTTGGATTATCACTTGCCAGGGACATTATAGAAGAGATTCATGGATCAGAAAGCAACTAGATTATAGTGGAAGGAGTACATTGGTCTTTGAGTCAGAAAACCTGGGTTCAAGACCTACCTCTAACATCTCTTAGTTGGGTGTCTTTGAGCAAATTCTTCTCTTTTCTGAGCCTTAGTCTCGTCATCCTTGTAATCAAAATAATAGTACCTGCCCTATGTATTTTATAGAGTTTTTGTAAGGAATGTTTTATTTAAGTTTTAAAGCATATAATTTGTTGTTGGCATTGTCGTTAATTCTTATGATGATGATAATAACTGTCTTCCACTATATTAGCACTGTCTGCAGAGAGCAAAACCCCTAAGATTAAGATTGCTGTCTGTCAGCCCTTGAAGCCGCCACAGACACAATCAGCCCCCAAAGAAGTAAAAACATGTTCAATTCCAACAACATCAAGAAATAAAGGAATGTAAGATGGCACAAGTTCAGCGCTGCAATTTGAGATCACATCCCAAGAAAGAGATGTTGATAAAAGTCAACCCAACTAGGAAAAGCTAGGGACTAGAGGATTTTAAAAAGGAACTAGGAGAATGAGCCCTCTGATCTGTGATGCTCCAGATCGCAATGGTCTAATACACTTTGTTAAACCTAAGTAGCTCATGTGGTTGGGGATTTACACTTCAATCAAAATATCTTTTCTACATCCACTTGGGAACATAATACCTTACATCCATGTGATTAACAAAAGCAGGCTAGTCCAGGATGGTTGCCAAAGACAGACAGAGTGTGGCATATCTAAACAAACCAACATGGTAACATATCATTAAAACAGTCACAGTAGACGTTAAGGATGGAACGCTTCAGGATAAGTGAAAGGTTTTCTGCCTGTGCAGGTCTGGAGAAGCTCTTAAGGTAAAGTCTTCACAAGCCAAAGAAAAGATACACTATGGCCACAGGTAATCCTTTGCATGGACTACTTTCCTCTAGTGAGGAAGAGATGCTCCTGGGAAAATTCCTGGATTCAGTCCCTGAACTTTTTGTTCACATGGCCAACCACAGGAACAAGTCACTGAATTCCTATGAGAATGCTTATCATTTGAGTTAGAGCTGAAAAAGCAACCTTAGAAATGATCTAATCCAAGAATTTTTAACCTATGAGGAGGTGGGGGAGTAGAGTGGGAATGACAGTGTTTGTTTAATATTTTGATAACTGTGTTTCACTATAATTAGTTTTATTTGTAATCTTATGTTTTATAAATTTTAAAACATTATTCTGGGAAGGGGTTCATAGTCTTCACTACACTGTCAAAGCGGTCCAGGACAAACACAAACACAAACATAAAAAAAGGTTACAATGTCCTGCTCTAGTTCAGCTCCATCATTTTACAGATAAAGAAATTAAGGTCCAGGAGATTCATTAATTAGTTCAAGATCATACAATTACTGAATGATGGACCAAAGATAAGAATTCACACTTCTAGTTCTCACTTGCTTGCTCTTCCACTATAGCATACTATATTTAGGATCTCTGGATATATTTTAAAATTGATTCCTATCTTCTTTCCAACTAAAGAGTTATTTCTATACAGTTATCCTTCCTGTTACAAATAAATACTGAAAATCTTGGTCTTTCCCCATAAAGGTGCCCTTTCCCCACATATACTCCAGAACTACATTAAGCTATGCTTTTATTTTTACCTCCTATGTAATCTTTGTAATGGAGTTGGAAAACAGACTGATGTAAACAAAAATTAATAAACTAGTAAATATTTTGTCCTTATTGCAATGTAGTTTTTAATCATAGATGATTGTGAGGATCTAGAAATTTTCAATCCCCAAATCAAGAAATAAATAAAAGGAAAAACTAGCAAATGTCTAAGATTAAGCTAAGAATGGAAGGATGTGAACCTGTCTAGGCTGAATGCTAGGGAAGTGAAGAGAAAGAACTAGGCCATCATACCACAAAAACTCACCCGAAATTGCATCACAAGTTTTGGGGACATAACTCTAAGAATTATTACACTGGGATAGTGAGACAGGTCGTAAGAAGATTCACTCTTTTCATCTTTTCAGAACACTGAGTTAAACCTAGGCCCCTTATTTTCTCTAACCAATAAGGAAAGAGGAACCCAAAGAGATAAAGTGAGTCCCCCCTCCAAAAAAAAAAAAGTCACACAAGTTTAATACCAGGAATGGAATTTGAATACAAACACTCTGAATTGAAATCTAGGGCTCTGGCCTTTATGTCATCATAGGTTAAAAACTGAATCTACGAGAAAATAAAAAGTTAATCACTTAATTGAATTTTAAGTGGGTTTCCTAAGTATGGGACTTGGGACTAGAGCTGATACTCTGCCTCTACCCAACTTCTGAATCACTTAACAGGTAAAGAAACTATTTCTTCATGCTATAACACTATTATACCTAGGATTTCTTTTTCCATATCATTCACACACACACACACACACACACGCACACTGTATATACATGTATGTATGTGCATATATATTTATATACCAACACACACACACACACATATATACATATATATATATTCATACCCCCCATACACATATTCATTCTAATAGTACAGAAGACCATTGAACTTAGAATCCAGAAGACCAGAGTTCAAATCCTGCCTCTAACACTTAGTAGCTATGTGACCCTGGGCAAGTAAATCACTTTGCTTTTTCTTATCTACATTTTCCTCATCTGTAAAATGAGAGGGCTGGACTCAAAGGCCTCTAAGGTCCCTTCCAGCTCTAAATCTATGGCCCTCTGATTGACCGATGTCTCTACTGAAGCCTTAAAATTGGTACTGACCCAAAATTTCAAAACTGACCCTAAAAAGAAATTACATAGCAGACCCTCCCAGCACTTATCACAGTACCTCAAACACTAGGGCAGCTAGGTGGCACAGCAGATAGAGTCCTGGGTCTGGAGTCAGTAAGACTCATCTTCCTGAGTTCAAATCTGGCCTCAGACATTTACTAGCTGCGTGAGCCTGGGCAAGTCATTTAACCTCATTTGCCTCAGTTGCTCCTCTGTAAAATGAGCTGGAGAAGGAAATGGCAGACCATTCCAGTATCTCTGCCAAGAAAACCCCAAAATGGGGTCATAAAGAGTCAGAACAGGACTGAAAGTGACTAAACAACAACAAAAAAGCATAGTTGGGTAGATGCTTGATAAATGTTCGCTGACCTAAAAAATAAAACTAAATTCTGCTTCTCTTGTTCTTTTAGGTTCACTAAAAAAGGCAAATGAATGAATATATTTAGAATCACAGGACTTTAGAGATAGAAGGAACCTTTAAGGTAACACAGCCCAACCAACTCATTTAAGATGAGAACAAAACGTGAAGTAATTTTTAAAAGATCACACAACAATTTCTTGGCAAAATCTGGGACAGAACCTAGAAGTCCTGACTTCCAGAATAAATGCTCTATCCAGATGGCTACAGCTGGATTCCCTCAGCCTTTGGAGATGACCAACAGAATAGCAACGACCCCACTAGTGAGTATGGATGGAGTTAAAGGAAACGTAAAGTGGCTGACAAAAATTTGGGCAGTTTTCCTCTCTCTGACATTTGTAATCACTTGAATCAGATCCTAATCCAAATCAAGAAGACCCTTTCCTTGCCACCCTCCGACTTTTTTTTTAACTGAGTATGGAGAGAAGGTAGAGTACAAAATCAACTGATTTTTGAACACGCATCTAGAATTTTGTGGTCTGAAGCCAGCAAGATGCTTTCCCTAAAAAACAGTCTGCGAGCATGCTTAAGATGGATGACCAACATTCTTCTCTAGTTGATTAATTATTCCATGGATATTTGCCTAAATAAAGACTCATTACAGTACAGCTACAAGATAACAGGAGAGAAGCCAAACCACCCCGATGACATAAAAGAAAGCCAACAAAAGCCCTTTCCTTCTTCTCCTTGCCTTCGGAAAAAAAGTGTATTGAAGCTTTGTTGAAGAACAATGCACTCCTATGATCTCTGGAAATTTGCCACTTCTGTAGGGAAAGCAGTAGAGAGGAAGAGGAATGCAAAAGAGGCAAAAGAATGTCATCTAGTCTGTATGACCATAATCCCTGCCAGGAGTTTGCTTCTTCTGGTGACCTCCTGCATAAGGCAAAAGGGAAAGGAGAGGTTTGTACCAAGGTGAGTCATAGGGACTGTTGGTTCCTTAAAGCACTGATCTATTTTAAGTTTCAAGGGATCCAGTTGTGAGAAATGATTATTAATAATTGTTGAGGTCTAGGTTTAGGGGTGCTTGGGACCCCAAAATACTGACACACCGGTCCTACAGAATGAATTCGACTCAAACCTTCTCTCAGCCAAAGTAAAACAAAGTTTATTAAAGATTTGTCATAATGGGTAGACTTAAGGAGCCTAAGCATTTGTGATGCTCATGTTGACAAGCTGGTCACAATAATCTGACACAGACTAAGTCTGAGCTAGATTGAATCTCAGCACCTTCATGGAGGAAAGATGAATCTTATATACAGAAAAATTGTGGAAGGGATCTAGGGGTGATCTAAAGGAGGGGTTTGGGAAGGGTCTTGAGGAGGAGTCCAAGGAGGATCTTGATGGGACTGAAGTCTCCAGGACTCCAGGAATGGGATTGAGGGTAGCAAATAGCTGAAGGCTACCTGGAGATGACAGACAATGGAGGGCTTGACTAGGTTAAGAGAAACAGAGATTTGGGCCTAGCCATAATGAATGACTTATGGCCTCATAAAATGGGAAGATTTAAGAAGAGCTCGAGGGGGTTCCCAGAGCCTGTACCCCATCACTCCCATCAAGATGCTCCCTAGACCCTCCAATCACCCCAGACTACTTGGTCAACCCGAGGTCCCTCCCACAGTATTTCTGTATATAACATCCATCTTGTTTCTATGACAGTGCTCAGACTCAATCTGGCCTACTTGCAGTAGTGGTACAAATGTTCAGATTCCTTAAGAGTCCAGCCAATATGGTGGATCTTTAATAAACCTTGTTTTTCTTTGGCTGAAAGGAGACTTGGGTAGAATTCAGGCGGGACCCTCATGTCACTATTTTGGGTCCCTCACCCCTAAACCTCAACAAAATGACTATCCTTCTATTAATAACTTGCTGGCCTTATTAATAAAATGATTAATCAGGAACTATGTTGCTCAAGCCTTTTTAAACCTCACGGTTATGGCTAACCATGAAGGGATCAGAGCCTTTCACTCTAGATGCTCAACAAGAAGCCTCCCTCAACTGGACCCATGTGGAGGCTTTCTCCACAAGGGGAGTTCGCTGTTAGGACTCTGGCTATGATCTGACTCTCCCTTTTACCAATAACTAAGTTTTATCTAGGTAAACATACACATCCATATGTCTGTTTTTAGTGTTTATGCTGCAGCTTTTTTCTAATTTTCACTCTCACAGAGAGGCAATCATCAGGTAGATATGTCTACTTGATAAAGATCCTCTGAAGTAAGCCAGATGGGGATGAGAGAGAGAGAAAACCAATGTACACAGTAAAGGCCACCTGGGAAATTTGGAGTATTATGGATATTCGGCTTATGAAACCAATTGTTTGGTAAGCCCCCAGAATACCAGCAATATGTTCCAAATGTCTGCAGGACTAGGGTTTCAAAAAAGGGAGATGCAGCATGCCAATAGTCTGGGAGAGAATCTCTAAAGCTACAATCCTTGCTTTCAAGCTCTTAGGGTTACATATAAATTAAGCTGTGTATGTGTAAAAGGAACTCTTTAAGTAAAGATGTAGAGGTGTGTAAAATTGCCTGAGAGTGCCTTGAGAGGCCCTATTCTTAGTGTTTTTAGGGTGAGGTGTGTCAAAAAGGATTCTTGCTGTCAGGTAAAGTGAGTAAACTAAGGGAAATATTAAAGCAAGAAAAGTACTTCTAATCTCAACTTTTCACTGTCTGGGTCACCAAGGCTCTGTTCAGTTTGTCTCCATGTCTATTTGTGTAAGATTTTCTAAGGTTAGCTTGTTAAGTAAGAGAACTGAAAAAGCAGGGTGAGACTCTCTCAGGAGGTAGTTAGGGAGACAGAATCAGAGAAAGATCTTTCAGTAAAAAGGTCAAGTTTTGTAAAGATATAAACCAATTAGCCAGAAGATAGCAAGAATTGATGAGGGAAAGCTAAGTGAGTTTTTTGTTACTCCAAAGTTAGATGAATTAAGGTTTAATTAGATCTGAAACTTAAAATTTGTAGATTATGTTTAAATTAAATCTAGAGAACTGTCTTTGTCCTTCCTCCATCCCCCAATATCAGGGCAACGTGTTTAAAACTGTAAAAATAAGTTTGTATTTTCAGACAATGATCCGGGCTTTAATATCATAACCTTAATTGTAATCACTTTCGGATTTCAGTGATTTGTTTAAAATGTACGTTAACATTGTAAAAGCTGGTTTTTTGTAAGTAATGTTGGTTAAAGTGTGTGAGAGAACTACAGCTCTCTGGATTTGTACATCATTAAGTGTTAACTCTCTCCAGATTCTAGAAAGTGAAGAGAAGCAGGACAAAAAGGGACAGTATGATTTTTAATTTGGAAAATTGTTAATTAGACAGTCAAGTCTTTTGTAATCTGTTCATGGGGTTTGGGAGTAGCCAGAGCCCCACTCTTGTGTTTCAACAGGAACATAAGCCACTGCATGTCTCCTAAAAGTTTATGTAATCACTAAAAACATCTAAGGATTTGTCCCACAAACTTCTTCCTATATTGAGACTAGGAATAGACAGTGCAAGTTTCTATCTCCTTTGGGGAGAATGAGAGATTTGGAGATCTTTAATCTCCTAGAGAACACCTGAATCTAGTGATATGAAGATTAATGAAGAGAATCACCTGGGTTGAAATTAACTCCAAAGCTTGGGAAAATAAGACATTGGTTTAATAACAGTACTTGCAGTTTGGGACATGGTTGAAATGTAAAGGAAAGTGGGGTGGTGTGAGTAATGGGTCTGAAAGATTAGGAAAGAGAAATAAAGGCTTGAGCAGAAAATATGGAAGGTAGATAAGACGATCTGGGGACAAATGGAGGACATAACCCCACTCAGCAGGCAGGCAGTAAGTAGCAAATGCATGTGCTCCAAGCCTCTCCTGTCCCTGGATGGTTGCTCTGGTTGCCCTTGTGCCTGCTTCAGGCAGTTTAAGCATGTAGAGAGGGTGTGAGGAAGTTTGACACTTTTAAAAAGAAAGAGTAATAGTGAAAATTTTGTAGCTTGATTTTAAAGTCAATAGACAAAGTTACAGAGGGATAGAAGGAATCATGATGGGGGACATCATGTGTTTCAAGTCCCTCTTGTTATCTCCTATCGCTTAAAAATCTTTTGGCAGCAGATTAGCTGAAAATAGTGAATTCCATTATATATTAAATGCTTGGAATAAACAGTCCTTGTATAAAATATAATACTAAATAATTGAAATTATAAATTACGGTTCTGCATGATAACATTTGGAAAATAGATCTAGGTATAATTGAATTTATTCTGATTTCATTTTAAGTGAAATTTATTATTTATGATTATGCTACATCAGGAAATTTGTTAGCTATGTGATTTTAAGCCAAGTTACCTCAGTTATGTGATTTGTAATGTGTATAAAGATAATCCCTACTGACAATTTGATAATTTATTGTATTAGATTGTTAGAAATGTGAATCCTTTAATTCTTTTGGGTTATAGATTTAAATTGTTAAGATGGATGTAAAAAAAAAGTAGGAGATTAGCAACTAAGTTAGGGTATCAGTATTTTAAGATTTTGGGATCTAACTTCAATGCATAGGTAGTTAAAGTACAGTGATTTGACTTCAATTAAGAACTAGAAATTTCAAAGGAAAAGATTTTTAAAAATCTGTCTGTAACCAGATCTAGCTTAAGAGTAATCATGTCCATCCACTTTTCAGGATAAATCTGTAGGAAGGCCTTATTAAAACTAATACTACATAAATACTGGGTATGCTAACGATCTTGGTTATTGTGATTTGTGATTATTATATAAGATCTTAAACATTTCCTTATACTGTTCAATTACCTAAGTAACTCTGCTGAAGGTTTCTGCCTGGAATAACTGGCCATGCCAGCCAGCATTAAATCAAATATTTTAGGTCTCTGCCTGGGTCAAAAGCTTCAAGTTAACCTAGAGTCTTAGGATAGCTTAGCCCAGCACATTTTAAGTTAACCTGATAAAAACAGGTATGAATTTGAACTGTTTGTTTTTCCTAGTATATGCAGCTTAAAAGTCTCAGGAGGGTGGGAATGGGGAGCTTGGAATATTCTTTATCTGGGCAACAATTTATCTAATAAGTCTCAAAGGTAGAGGCAGGGGATCCTAGCTCTTTTTTTTTTTTTTTTTTTTAACCCTAGCTCTTTTAAGGAAGCAGAGGAAAAGGTTATTTGGAGCTGGGAACTGTCACCATGTGTCTTTAAAAAAAAGGTGGGGGGGGACTATATGAATTTATGGATGATCTTTTTCTTTTAAAGTGCTAAGAGTATTGGACCTTATAAATTAAAATGTTACCATTAGTGATTATAAATTTGAATTTGATTTGATTTGAAATCAAATCTGGACCTGAACGAAATAGAATAGGGTCAGAGAGTTTTTTCTTTATCAGTACTATTATGGTAAATTACAACCTAACAGGAAAACATATTTGTAAATGAAATTTATTAGTTGTATGGCCCCAAGAAAGTTCTATTTGCCTCAGTTCGCTTTTCAGGAAGGGTATAATAACAGAAGCCACCTACCAGGGTTGTTGTGAGGATCACATGATTATAAAGTGCTTGGCATAGGGCAAAAAGCTATATGAATGAAATAACTGTTTTTATTCTCTTTAATTGGATGTAATTGCTTCATACTTGATAATTTCACATGGATTTTTAAATGGGATCAGTATACAATGCCAATATTGATGAGATGAATGATTTTCTGTGTAAGGCAATTTGGAAGTGCATTCAAATAAATTAAGGTCACCTGATTGGCAATGGGTTTTGTTTCCAGGTATAAATACATAATATTGTTTATGGTATTGTTATGCTTTTAAATTTTCTCATACTGTGAAATCTGGTAAACAATTCTATCAGTTATGTTGTTAGAAAAGCAATTTTTCTTATAATCTAGATGCTGTTTAGATTAAGAATTGTACTGTCAAACAAAAACAATGAATGAGTTAGGAAGCTGTTAGGTCATTCTATCAGCCCTGCTGACCATGTGTTATAATATTCTAAAGTACTGTAATTTGAGAAATTATAAACTTCCAAGTTTTGCCTATATTAAGAGGAAGTTCATCTAAAATTATTGGTCTGTTATGGAAATTATGAGACTATTAACAAAGTTATTTGAGTTATTATTTTAATCAAGTATCAACACAGGTATTTTAAAAAGAAAAATGGATATGTGTACAAAGAAGACCTTGTAAAATCTCCTTCATAAGCCTAGAATGATTCTTGGAACTATCTAGTCATAAATTCTTATCAACCCTCTACAAGAGTTTTCTGTGTTGTGGATTTCCTGCTCAGTAATTTTCCTGCTGAGTGAAATTTTCAAGCCTATTTATAATGTAGAGTGAGTGTAATCTAAGGTTATTTATACTTGTGAAAGTTATATACATCTTGAAGCAACTTAATTTTAACAAACTCCACTCTTAAAGATTAATTTTGCTTAAGGAATGAATACAAAATACCTTTAAAGATGGCTATATGTATATATGTTAATAGGGCAGT
Organism: Pseudochirops corinnae; assembly: GCA_028646515.1. Taxonomy (NCBI): domain Eukaryota; kingdom Metazoa; phylum Chordata; class Mammalia; order Diprotodontia; family Pseudocheiridae; genus Pseudochirops; species Pseudochirops corinnae. The sequence goes on along the minus strand of CM053588.1, from coordinate 206,476,575 downwards.
TTTTTTCTAGGGGTTTAAATGAACTCCCACCAGAAAGTAACTTATTTCTTTAATTTCTAGTGATAAGGGATGAAAAAGATGTTGAGTAAATTTTTAAAGGGCTGGTAAACTTTGTTATAGTGATAAGGCTAATTTAATTGGATATGTTTTCCTTTTTGACTTACAAAAACTGAATCTCTTCCTCAATGAAAATACTTTTTGACTACAAGAGGGTGGCACTTAGGAATTTATGATGATTAAGAATTTTGGGTTTATGGCATTTTGGGGATTTGTAATACTTAAAGACAATTTAAACCAACTTTGTCTTGATAAGCTCCAATTTTATAGATTTATTTTTGCTTTAAGATTGAATAAGAGAGATATCTGTAATTTTAGAGGTTTTCAACTAATTTACTTCTTGGAAGTTTAGTGATTACTCCTTTTAACATCAGGATAAATTTTAAGCTCTTTTGAAGAAAGGGAAATACTTTTAGGAAGGAATGTTTAAGCAAAAAAATTTTGTAAAAATTTTGTGTGATTTTTTTAGAAGGTCTACTAATTTTATTTGTAAGCTAATTAATTATTTTAAATTTTATGGCATTAATAACAATTGTATCCAGATCTACTGTGAGTAGTGAGGCTTTATAGTTTGAGGAGAAACTTCTATTTTGGGGGTAGACCCTGAATATTTCATTCTTAGTTTTACTTAGTTTCAATAGTTTCATTCTTAGATTTGCTATGTCCTTGGACTGTCTTAAATTAGGACTTGCAGAGAAATCAGCAGTCAGCAACTCAGTGGAAGCAACACCTGAGATCTAAAACTAGTGAAAATATTTGTCCATATCTCTCCCTGGAAATAAGTAGGGAGATTATCTTGAGAAGGCTAAGCTGGATCCTTTTTAATTCATTTTCCTATACAAGAAATCTGCCCACCTTGTTGCATATGCTATAGGCTACTTATAGCGGTGTAGTCCTCAAGGACCAGTTTTGATGCTATTATAACCATGTCCCTACTTAAAACTCTCATAGAAAATTTCTATTATCATCGTAGACAAAGTGGAAATTTGCCATTGCAATACTGAATATATTAGATAGTAGATTAATACTAAGGTATCTAAATTACTGTAATAAGTTGTAAGTAGGAAAGATCTTGCTGTTTTGATCTGAATTCCATGGCCTACACAAGAGTTTAACGAGTGCTTGAACTTGTCATATGTACAAGATTCAATTGCTGAGGTATTTAATTCTTTCAGAATGATATGAGTCTGGTTAGACAAAAGTAAACAAGCTTGTGAAACAAAGATGTAGAATCTATTAAGTTGTGAGGTTAAAATCAGAAGCCTCTTCTGTTTTTGTTTTAAGGAATAGGATTTCAGTACCAACAGTTATGTTAATAAAGAGTAGTAATTTATGAACTATCTTGTGTCACCCTAATGGGAAATCTGATTTTACTTAAATTTGTTATTTAATCTGGAATTAGAACATGTGTAGATTTGGATGCAAACAATATTGTTTAAAGGGATTCTGAGAGAAGTAGTCTGTGTTTATGTCCATTTGAACATGTTTTACTATACACTATTATATGAAACATTATCTAATCTGTATACAATTTGGGATTATTATATTTACATCTCATCCCAAATTATTTGTTGTTTATTATTGAGCATCTTAAAAGTAATTGAATTTAGGGATGAAAAAGTATCCCCTTAACATGAGAACTAGTTATATCAAGATGTGATTTTTCTATGATGAATTTCTTACTGTTACAAATGTGAGATTTAGTCAATAAAAATATGATCCCTGAAAACTGAACCCACCTGAGCTCTGATTATTGGAACTTGCTATTTAAGACCTTATGGGACTATTAACTGAAATTATTCTGAGTCTGATTCTGGGGATGATCATCCAGAAATGCTACTAAGCCAATGATCCATGACGCCAGCCAACTCTATGGGGTTTTATATGCATAAACTGCAGATGGAATTCTCGAGGGAAAGTCTGGGAGAATGACTATTGACATGGGTTGAGGTAGTATTCTCCTGACTCAATTTCCCCAATATGACATTCCTCAGTGGAAAATATCTCACCTGGCTCAATGCAGTTACCTAAATTTTTCCTGGAATTGATATCAAAATAAGGGAACCCTTTCCCTTATGTCCCTATTCTTTTATCACATCAGATGATCAGTATGAACATAATATTAAATCTTCATCTTATAGGCTAATACTGGAGAATATCTGAGTTGCTGTAATAACATGCCAGGTATAAGATTTGAGCTATTAAAGAGACATCCAATTTTGTTAGGGGCTATTCATTTGAACATTGCTAGAAGTTGGAAATGGCTAAATTATAATAACTAACTTGTATGTAATTTTAAAACTGATTACTCGATGTATTTATATATACCATGTTTAAACCTTTTGTTACAATTGAAGTTGATCTAGCAACTTTTAAATGAATTCATTTTTGTCTTAAGAGTCTGTCTTCTTATAAAAAAGTATCCTGTTATTCATTCCTCAGCAGAATCTCATCCTCCTAATGGGGGTGATGAATAATGCCAAGCAAGAATGAATAATTTTAAGTATAAAAACTGGGTTCTAATTTTCTGTTTGTACCTGAGTTTCCTATAAATGTCAACATGACAATTGACCAACATAAAATTGTAAATTTCCCGGTCTAAAATGTTCTGAATTTTATTTTCTAGTAATAAACATAGGGCTTGAGCTAACTTTCATTATCTGCCCTGGTTACTGGCAAAATAAATTTAAAATTAAGATCGATTTTGTAGGAAATTTTTTGGCATTTTAGCAAAGAAGAGAATTTCTACACGTGACCTGAGCTGGAAAAGAACTACTCTGACACCACATCCAAACCACAGTACTGCTTCAGATCCTTCCAGAGGAACTAAAGAAAACACACCTATGAATTTTACTTTGCTGTTTACTTTTTCCCCTCTCACCTTTTATCTGTATGGTCTACTTATCAAAGGGGGTTGCCCGCTTTGATTTTGTCAAGGTGCCCCAACAATTTTTCCCTTTTTCCTCTCACATTGTTTCCCCTCTTAAGTCCCATAGCTATAAATCCTTGATGAAGTGTTTGTTATGTCAGTCAGTGATTCACTGAGGAGGCCACATCTCTCAAGAATCAAATGAGGGAATGTAAGAAATGATTACTAATAACTAATATCTTGGGAAAATTCAGAAGCTCTCCCCTTCTTCTAAATTTCTCATTTTAAAAGTTCAGTTTTTCTTCAAAAGGACATTACTCATGATGAAATTGTACTGGCTCTCCTTGATCTTGGTCAGACCCCACCCAACTTTGCAAGAATTTAATCTAAGGTGGGGAAGCCTACAGTGTTCTATTCAAGCTTAGGTGAAGACTGATCCTTTTGCTAGATAGCCCAAGATTGGGAGTGGTCTGGTACAGAGATGTATTTCTCCGTCCAGGGGTGACATCAACCCCTATTGAAAGGATATATAACTGAGTCCACTGCCATGATTGTCTAAGAGATATGGCCAAATGATCATCCTTTTATTACTAACCTGCTGGTCTTATTAATAAAATGATTAAATTACCCAGAAACTATGTCTCTCGAACATTTTTTAACCTTTCTTTTCTCCCAAACTTTCCTCTCTTCCTAACTTCCCTATTACTGCTGAGGATACCACCACCCTACCAGATACTTTTATAATCTGATCCTTTACTACTGTTCCACATACTTCATTGACATGAATCCAGCTTCACTGACCTTCTTGGTGTTCTTCTCACATAGCCCTGCATCTCTCATCTCTTGACTCCATCTCATCTGCCATAGCAGTGACCATCCCCCCATGCCTGAAGTACTCTCCTTCATCACCACCTCCTCAGCTTCCCTGATTTCATTCAAGGCTCAGTTTTAAACTCAGGATCTTCAAGAAGCCTTTCTCAGTCCTCTCAGTAGCTAGCACTAGTAGATGGAAATTATTTTTCACGTGCTTTAAAAAAAAAAAAGGTTTCTTATGGCAAATCCAGCAAAATTAAAATTTTAATTTCAAAGCTTAACAATTACAAATGTTTTTGTGCATTTAGTCAATCAAAAATCAGATCTCAGTCTATGCCACTGCATATACACATCAAAACAAAAAAGTACAAGTCATGAGAAAAAGTGCTTAGGGGTTGCCTTACCATAAGGAAATAATAATGTTAAACTATCTAGCACACCAGCATCACAAATTGCAAAGCCAGCATTTTAAAATATGATTATAGTTGAATATTACAACAAAAGCAATAGATAGAAGGAGTGTGTTAAGATGACTGCAGTCCTTCACTCATTTGCTACAGTGCACAAAAGCCAGCATTACAATGACGAGTATTCGCTGGCTCCCTTTGAGAGGTTTGATATTGAATACCACCTTGGGCATGATGCTCATGGTCTTGATTCAGAGCTTTCCCATTGTAATGGCAACTTCTTTCTTGAGATGTATCAAAGCCCACCAGTTCTACCCAATCCATTTCTTCAGTCCCCTCTACAAAGATAGCTTATCTGATGAAAGAGAGTCATTGCACACATTTGATATTTCCACGTTTAACAATCAACAATCTAACTAGGATGACTATAGTTCTGAAAGTCACACAATATTTCAACCAACTGATATCCATGAAAAGCTCCTCAGCTCATTGTGTAAATATAGCATTACCCTTCTGATCCAGAACGACGACTATCTCCTTTTTCACATCTTGGCTCCCAGTCACCTTCACCATGGAATGCTGTCACCTTCACCGTGGAATATTATCTTTTGAACATCTTCTCTACTCTTATCAATAGAAACCTTTTTCAATGGAACAATTTTCCTTCCATTGCAGCTTTTACATCTATCTTTAGGGCTGATTCAATCCCCATGACATTGGCATTCCATGAAAACTGATAGAATTTGCTGATCAGATTCATCTCCCAAAGAGGACAGTGAGAAGGCACGTTTCCTCCCTTCTTTGCAGAGATGGTCCTATCTGAAAAATTTTTATTTTTATTTCAGTACCTCTGCAATTGGGACAACATTCTCCAACTCCTTTCTTACCACCCCAACTTTCACATTTATCATAAATTAGAGTCTTCTGAAAAGCCAGTTTTCTTGTTTTGCCATTATATAAATCTTCTAAGGTCACAGACAACTAATGAACATTTTTCCCTCTCCATTCCCTTTGTATCCATCCATCTCTTCCAAAAAAACAGCAAAGTTATCCATTGGTGAGCCAGTTACCACCAGAACCATTCTCTTTGATGGCTGGTTCTCCACCTTTGTCATGTAAGTCTCTTTTTGCATCAGAAAGTACTTCATCCTATATCGGATTGCATGCTGCCATCGGTGGGAGGGGAAAGGGGGGAGAGGGAAGGGAAGAAAATTTGGAACGCAAGGGATTGTGGAACTGAATGTTGTAAACTAAAAGTAAATAAATATTTTTTAAAAAAGAAAGCACTTCATTGGCTTGAAAAATCTATTTGAACTTTTCTCCTTCATTTGAATTCTTATCTAGGCGATATTTCAAGGATAATTTTCTATATGTCTTTTTTTAGTTCTAGCAAGCATTGGGTTTTACCCAAAAAAACAAGTCATTTCCTTCACCATTTTCTATAGCTCAGGAGAAATGCCCAACATTGAAATGCCCATGTCCAGAGGTTGGGAGAGAGGTTAAAGGCAGCCTGTTAAGATTTGGGGGGGAGCCAGTAGAAGAAAGAAAATTGGTGGGGGATGAGTTCTTGTGTATGGAGCTCACTGCTGCCCTCTACTTCTTGCTGAGTTATCTAGAAAGTTCCCCATGTACTCCTTATATATTCTATATGTGCCTAGATATTTATTTACATGTTGCCTCCCTCAACATAATATGAGCTGTTATATACCATATAAAAAGAGATCTTTTTGCTTATCTTTCTATTCCCAGGTCTTAACACAATATGTAGAATTCAATAATGACATAACAAATGCTTGCTGATTGACGATAAGAAATTAATATGATGAGCACAGAGAGGCATAAAATGGCAAAAGAACGGATCAAATGTGGGGTGAGCAGAATCAAGAGAATAACCACAATGACTATCACAGTGTAAATGGAAAGAACAACAACAAAATAATTCAAATGGAAGGTTCGTTAGATCAAGTTCTTCCCCAAAGAGGAGACAGAGAAGGCACTTCCCTCCCTTCTTGGCAGAGATGGCAGGACAACGAGTGAGGGATGCTGCAAAAAGCATCAGACTTTTTTGATGGGTTGGTTTGTCGTTGTTCAGTAGCTTCAGTCCTATCTGACTCTTCATGATCTCATTTGGGGTTTTCTTGGCAAAGATACTGGAATGGTTTGCCATTTCCTTAGATTTACTCAGTTGTTTTCTTTTTCTCTTTTTATTCTTTGTCACAAAGCAGGAGTCCTTTTAACTTGGGACTATGAACTTTTTAAAAAATATTTTGATAATTTTTAATAATGGTTTCTTTCGTAATTCTAAGTATTTTATCTTACTCATTTTAAAAGGTTATTCTGAGATGAGATCCACAGGTTTCACTAGATTGCCAAAGGGGTCCATGATAAAACAAAAGTCAAAAATCCCTTTTATAAGGATGAATCTCTTAGAGGGATCTCCTCTCTTAGGGAAAGGTTATACTGGGAATGCAGGTGATGTAAAAACAAAACCAAAAACAATATAATTCTAAATATTATATATCATAAATATTTTACCTCCAGTACAACTCATCTTTCTTGCTCTGTGACTTGAGATGAGAATTTATTAAATTCTTTAGACCTTTTCCCCCAAACCAATATATTTATACTCTTTTTGCTTTTCAAAGGACCCAACTTCTTCCCACAACGCAGATTTCTAATTTGTGTTTGAGAGATTTCATCTGATTAATTAATTCAAGTAGAAATCTGCTTGCCATTTACCCAAATCAAAACAAACCAAAGACTCAACATTCTATCCAGTCATGAATTAATTTTTCATGGAAGAAGATTCTTCCTCCCTAAGATCAGCTAACATTTACTTTACTGTTGTTGGGTTTAGCAACTTTTATCCACTTTGCTTTTGTAGCTCTAGTTTATAATTAAGGAAGAGCCAGGCAAGATTCAAATACAGTGTCGAGTGATGATTTTCAAAGAAAGCACACAATACACATTCACTTCTCCACCTAAGTGTCTAAAACATCAGAACGAGAGTCAGCATGACAAACAACCTCCCCATGATACATCCTTTCGCTGGATATCTATTGTTGCTCCTGTGTTTCATTTCTTAGAAGAAATCACAATAAAGTATCTTTCTCTGGTGCCCTTGGAAACTATGCTTTGTGACTATAAATATGGATCTGAGTACCATGCTTTCTGTCATCAAGTAAAATGTAGTGCAACTCAGTACTTCTTCCTGTTACTTCTTCACGTGAATCGTCTGAGTGACAGGGAGAAAGGATAGCATTGTAGATAGACTCCTGGAGGGCAAACTCATTAAAATGTAACCCTACGCCAAAGAGAATTATAAAGGTAAATCTGAAGGGGAAAAAATTACATAACACTTACATAAAATTTACCAATCCAGTTCTAAATTATTTCTGCATTATCTCCCATTTGAGATTATCTACACATTGGCTCACCTCCATTAGTATTAAATGGACTCCATAGATGCTGTTCTGTAATGGCTCAGTTTAACCCTTAGCTACTCCAGGTGATATAAGGGATTGTATTCCTTAGGGTTGCCAAGGATAAAATGTTACCTGAGTGAGAGACTGAATTCATACACAAATACCTTTTCCTAGTACCATATGATCCTAATGCTTTTATAACCAGGTTTTATAACACCTGCTGGAGGAAAAATTGCATCACATTCAATTCTAATCATTTTACTCCCTGGCTTTCTCACTTGCATATGGGTGACATGGGAACTGATTTAATGTTTAATGTGTATGTGCAAGGTTTTCTGAACTGTCATTGACAAGCATAGAGGAGTTTTCCTCAATCACGACATTTGAGAAAACCTAAGGCTTGGTATCACCTCAAAAATGTGTTATGTTAACAATCCACATTTTTTCATGGGAGAAGGCAAGAAACACATTCTTGCCAGTTTACAAGAACACTAATATAGCTATTAAATATTCACTTAACTTAAACAAGAATATCACTGTGGTAGAGCAGATTGAATGCTGTCCTCAGAAACTGGAAAACTTGAGTTCAAATTTCACTTCTGACACAGGCTTTTTTGTGAGACCCAAAGCAAGTCACTTCTCAGTGAGAGACTCAGGCATCTCTCTAAGACTGTAAGTAAGAGAGAGTGTTGAACTCTACATTGGTAAGAGAAAGTTCCTCACTGGGAAATCCTTACACTGATGAAATAAATCACAGGTCCAGGAAAAAAAAAAAGGAAAAGGAAAAAAAAGCAGTATCTCGTGTAGGGCTTATGTTACTAGGCTATGACATAAATAGGGGAGTGATTTCTTATGGGAAACAGTCCTCCACTATACATGCATACCAATTATTGGCTCTCCCAAAAGTTAGTCTGATCCCACTGGCCTATCACATCCAGTTATTTACTAAACACCTGTTTTAAATCATTAGAGACACCAATTTTGATCCCTTCCTCTCAGGTATGCCCTGCCTCATGTATCTCCTGCATATCTATAATTCAGCACTTTAAAAATATGTGATTTCATTAGTGTGGGTATTTCCATTACAAAAATAATAACAGCAAACATTGCAAGGTTTGCAAAGCACTTCACATATGTTACATATGTTGTCTCATTTGATCCTCAGCAATCCTCTGAGTTAGGTGGAGAAAACAGACTAAGAGGAGGTAGGTGACTTGCCCAGGTTCATACAGCTAGTAATGTCTGAGCCAGGATTCAAATTCAGGGCTTCTTAAATTCAATTCCAGAGCTCTATCCAGTCTACCACCCAGCTGACTTCAAGAATTGAGGGTCACAGTCCCAGTATTGAAGAAACATCCAAAGAAGGTATCATAAAAGAGGTCAAAAGTTGATCCAAACCATCACATCATGGTGATTTCCTTCTTAAGGCCAAGAGAGGACAGAGAAGCCCCACAGTGTGATTCCCACTAGCAACTTGACCTTCTAGGTACAACAATAGGACCTAACAGAGAGACACAGAAAATTTCTAAACCAATGGACCATTATGTGTCTTTACCTCCCACCAAACCCATACTCTTTTCTTTCATATTTGTCAGTGGCTGCCTAGAGAAGACTTAGTTGCATTAGCAGTGGTTTATCTTGCTGACCTCCTAAGCCAAGTGACCTTTAGGACCTTCCTCTCATCATATCCTTACTTTAAAGGCAGAGAAATCAAAAGACATGTTTTCTAAGTAACCCAGTCTCTGGGGAAGCCCATTCCAGCTCAGTGATTAGAATTCAAAAGCTCCTTAGTTCCTTAGATCAGGGGAATCAAACTCAAATTACATGTTTGTTCAAAGTTTATAGCTCTGATCTATTTGCGCCATTACTCCCTAAATTCCTATTTTGTTTTACAAAGGACTGTTCATGTGATACTCATCTGAATGGTGGGATAGAGCACGGCTGCACAATATTCTCTGAGGGCTGCAAGTAAACTCTAGTTCTTCAGTATCTCTTAGGAGAAGAAACCTTAATGCCTTGGTTAGCAACAGACACAATCTCACCTTCCTTTGTCTACCAACACTGTACTCTCTCTTCAGTGGAAGTAATGGTATCTGCTCCCCCAATGTCTCTTCTATGTTTCACTTATGAGCAGTGCTTTTCGGGGGGATCAATCAAGAATCCCCTTTTTAGTTCTGTTTCATCAGAGCCCAGGGATTCACTTGAATTCCACAAATATTTCCCTATATCTGCAAGGCCCTGTATGAATTAATTGGTCCCTACCCTCAAGGGGCTTACAGTCTAGTTACATGAAATGTGAGGACTGTGGTGACTCATTTATACATCCTTGGATCAAAATCATTTTGGTGACAGTCTTAACACTGAGAATCTTCAGAATCAGGGAAACCGGGGTTTCCAGTTCTGACACGTACTGGCTGTATAATTCTGGGTAAGTCACTTAACTTGATGCCTCAGTCATCTTTTGAAGACTACAGGTTGTAAAACAGCCACTGATCTGCACCGGCAGAAAGAAATTCCGTGCTGAGGATCCCTTATAGATTTATCAAATCACAGGTCTAGAAAAAACAAGCAAAAAAGTCTCAGCCCTGAAAAATGTTCCTGCTTGATTCTGAGTCCCCTGGCCCTCTTAATCTATCTGTTTTCATAGAGCGGAAGGGGAAGAAGTTACTTATGGAAGTAAAAGGAGGCAATTATGTAAAGTCACTGGAAAATCTTAAAATGCTCAGTACAGGTCAGTTATTTAGCATCAGCATCTCTTAAAAGAGGTTGTTAGCTTTTTTTTTTTTTTTTTTTTTTTTTTTTTTTGTATTATGAGCCCCTTTAGCAGTCTGGTGAATCCTATGGACCCACCTCAGAATATGTTTTTAACGCATAAAATGAATTTTTGTAGGATTAAAAAGAATATCAAAGTCAGGGAAAATTAAGATGTAATTTTTCTTAATCCAGGTTCCCAGACCCCTTGAAATCCATCTATAGACCCTATAGGGTCCTTGAACCCCAGATTAAGAACCCCTATCTTAGGAAATAGAATCTAGTGAAGTCAAAACACTGGTCATAGACACTAGAAAATTAAAAGTTGTAATGAATGAAGTTTGAGAAAACTCATTTAAACAGGACTTCATTGATTAAAAAGTGTTTTCCTATACATTATCTCATCTGGGTCTCAAAATAACTTACTGTCCCTATAATGTATATAATTCAAGTATTATTCCCATTTTGCAGATGCAGAAACTAGGGCTCAGCAGGATTTGCTCATGGTCACAGACCTAATAAAGAACAGGTCTTCTGATTCAAAGGTCAGGATCCTACTATTTGTGCCTATAGCACAGTCAAATGGGCCCTCCAGAAGGTCTTCACTGCAGAGAACATTTATGAGAGAGTAAGGCAGCAGCCACTCAGGGCTGTCTGAGCATAGATTAGGAATTCCAGAATGTGCAATGTAATAGAGAAGAGCAGTTTTTGTAAGTAATAATGCACACCTAAATATGAATGTATTGTAACTGACAGTAATACCTGTGTGTACATGGTGACTGATAATATACATGGTAATTGACAATACATGTGTGTACATGGTGATTGACAATACATGTGTGTACATCGTGATTGACAATACATGTGTATACATGATGACTGATAATACATGTGTGTATGTGGCCATTGATAAGACATGTGTATACATTGTGGTCAACAATGATACATGTATGCACATGGTGACTGACAATACGTGTGTACACATGGTGATTGACAATAATACATCCCTGCACATGGGCATACACTGTGCTCCTCTGGCTTATGCTTTTATTGGTATGAGTACTCCCTCCACAGACAGGCTATGTCTCTACCACGACTCCACCAGGAGATGATTGTTATCGGTTGTTAACTCTACCTCTTTGCCACCAAATTCATCACTGAACCAGATGAAATGACTTTCTGGATTTGGCTAGGCTAGTCCTCTAATCAGGGGCGCAATTCATCATCCCAAACCTTCAGACTTGTTGGAGGTTGTGTTCTGCTGGCAGTCTTCAAGAAGCTAGGGTACAACGGTTCGACAAGACCTCAGAACAGGACTTTAGTAGAGGATAGACATGTGCGTGCACACACATGTATACACACATACACTACAGAGCCACAGATCCAGGAAGAAGGTTTTCCAACGATCACACAATATACTATCTACAAAACTTTGTTAATATCAAAGCTCTATATAAATATCAGATATGCAGTCCCAACCCCAGTCCCACACCTCACTACTGCACTCTACTTAATACAGAAGTATAAACAAGCCATCCAGACTCAGACTCCATTCCTTTACCTACAAAATGGGCTCACTACTGAACTACTATCAGAACAATATTGTGTAAAGTGGTTATCCAAAGGTTTTGTGATAACGAAGTATTATCGCCAACTCTTTTTATGCTTCCTTGCTTTTTCAGAAGGGAATATAAGGCAAAAGTATCACCTATACCAGCAGAGCTGAACATAATGATGCTAAAAGCATTTTCTTAAACAGTTTTTACATCTAAGGGCTTATGAACTCCATTATGGAAACCTAACACTTTCATTAAAAAGCGGTTAAGATGAACATCCTCATTCGGGGCCTTTATTTGATTTAAAAAAAAAAAACGCATTTCCTATGTCTCCTTAAAGAGATGCTATCTAGCAGGGCAATAACAGATTGATGGTGATGACCTTCTTCACATTCTTCTAACTCCTTTTAAAATGAAATCAAGGCTGTTGCTGCTTGCTTCTATGGGCTGTACGCCAAGCAATGTAATGAGGTCTACTTATCATCCTTCAACCTCAAGACCATCATTCTGGTTCATCCTTAATGTGTTAGCTCCACAAACAAAATGGGTGTTAGAATGGTAGGGGGCAAAATCCAAGAAAAAAAGTGGCTTTTCCACCCCATGTAAGGTTTTTCTGGTTTTCTTTAGGCTGTATTTGCCAGAGAAGTTCTATCCTGGTTTTACTGACATGTGTGACATCATTTCAACATGAAAACCAAAAAAGCTTCTGAAGGAAAACACTTTTTCATCCTTGAAAATTAAACTGAAGACTTGATGTCTTGCTAAATTATTCATTTCAGCAAAGTTTCCAGATCTAAATCATCAACTGGTCCAGAATCTCTATTATCTTGAAATATTACTAATCCCATTCTATAGCAAAGTGGGTGATAATTTTCTTTAATAGTATATTAATTCGAATATATTACTAGATATAGCAGAACACACACATACACATATATTATAATTTTTAAAAGAGGGTTTGAGTTAATGATGAAGTGTTCTGAAAGGCAGAATAGATGAGGACACTATCTTCATAGGACCAAGGGTTCAAATTCTGGTTCAGTGTTTAAAAGCTGCATGACCTTGGAAAAGTAATATAATCACTCAGCTTCCATTGCTGTAAAATGAGATGGAAGCAACATGATAGTGGATAGAGTGCTGGACTTGAGAATCATAAAGATCTTGATTTAATATCTTGCTTTAGATATTTACTGGCTATGTGATCCTGGGCAAGTCACTTAACTTCTCTGGGCCTCAGTTTATTCATCTGTAAAATGAGACGGTTGGATTAAATTATCTATAAGACACTTCCATTATGACAAGATTATTTCTAAGATCCCTTCAACTCTTTATCTATGACTCAACCTGACTGATTCACTGTTATCAATCCACTCATACTACCATTTCACTACTGCTACTTATGGAAAAATGATGGAACTCAACCCCCTGCCCACGAATCATTTTTACTTGTCTGTGTATAATACCAGTATACAGTGATGGAGACTGTATGTGGGATTTCACAAGGTATACTCAAGAATTACCTTTACTAACATATCTTGGCAACTGAAAGGTTTTAGAGAGTTGCCTTTTGCATTCAAAGGGTAAGTACTTTGCCTTGGGTCAGATGGCCAACAGATGTTAGAGGTGAAACTTGAACCCAGTTCCTTCATAGCTTTGAGGTCAGCTCTCTATAAACTATACCAGTATCCAAATAGAAGCGGATCCCTGCAAGCTACATATTGACTTAGAAAATCACAGATTAACATCCTCTATGTTACATTGTATTTGTATTTATTTTGTTAAACATTTCTCATTTGCAGCTGAGTTTGACACCTCTTTACTACATTGGGCTGCCTGTCCATAAGAGTAAATTTTGATGCAGAATATATTGCTTTCATATCTGGTTCCATTAAGTCCTAGTCTGATGACTCCTTATGGCACACACATAACCCTCAGTTCTTGAAGTCTAGGCCAGAGGAACATGTTCTAATATCTGAGAAAGCCTTTGAGTGTATACAGTCTTGCTTTCCAAGAACAAATCAAACTAAGTCTAAGGCGGATCACTGCCATGCGGATGGTCAATTAGTGATGAATGCTTTGACTCTGGTAACCCACGAAACAATTAAAAAACCAGAAAATTAACTGAGTCAAATCTACAGAATATAAGTCATTCCCCAACTAATAAATGGTCAAAGGATATGAACAGGCAGTTTTCAGAAGAAGAAATTAAAGCTATTTATAATCACATGAAAAAAATACTCTAAATCACTATTGATTAGAGAGATGACAATCAAAACAACTCTAAGGTACCACATCATACCCATCAGATTGGCTAACGTGGCAAAACAGGAAAATGATAAATGCTCAAGAAGACATGGGAAAGCTGGAACACTAATTCATTGTTGGTGGAACTGTGAGCTGATTCAACCATTCTAGAGAGCAATTGGGAATTATGCCCAAAGGGCTATAAAAATGTGCATACCCTTTGATCTTGCAATACCACTTCTAGGGCTGTATCCCAAAGAGATCATAAAAAATGAGGAAAGAAGACACATGTACAAAAATATGTATAGCAGCATTTTTTGTAGTGGTGAAGAAATGGAAATCAAGGGAATGCCCGTCAATTGGGGAATGGCTAAACAAGCTGTGGTATATGAATGTAATGGAATACTATTGTGCCATAAGAAATGATGAACAGGTGAACTTCAGAGAAATCTGGAAAGATATATATGAACTGATGCTGAGTGAGGGGAGCAGAACCAGGAGAACACTGTACACAGTAACAGCCACAGTGTGCAAGGACTGATTTTGATGGATTAAGCCCTTCTCGGCAACGTAAGGACCCAAAACAATTCCAAAGAACATATTATAGAAAATGCCAGTCACATCCAGAGAAAGAACTATGGAGTTGGAATGCAGAACTAAGCAGACTATTTTCTTTTATGTTCTATTTTATTTGGGGTTTTTTTCCTCATTTTTTTTCCATTTGTTATAATTCTTCTATGCAACATGATTAATATGAAAATGTGTTTAATAGGAATGTTATGTGTACAGCCCATATCAGATTGCAAGACATCTTAGGAAGGGAGGCAGAGGGAGGGAGAGAAAATTTAAAACTTATAGAGGTGATTGTTGAAAACTAAAAATAAATAATTTAATTTAAAAACAGAAACAAAAGCAGAAAATTATACTTACTTGAGTGTGGGCCCCTTTCTGCTTCTACAGGGATATGACAGAGCAATTGGAAAGAGGGAAGAATCTCTTCCTGACATCTTGTCCTGATGAGTTAACAGGAGCAATGGAATCATTTACATGATACCATAGATTGGATTTGGTGTTAGGAAGACCTAGGATCAAACTGTGCCTTTGACACCACCAACTCCGTGGTTCTGGCCAAATCACTTGACCCTTATGGGTTTCATTGTCCTTATCTGCAAAATGAGAGGACCAAAGAGGTCCCTTCCAGATCTCAATTTACAATCCTATACCTTTTTATTTCTCTTTCAAAGTTTTGTTGATGCCTTCATTTTTGCCACTTGCTCTACAGAGCCCTTGCGACAAAGAAAAAAAACCTCAACTGACGTAAATCAGTCTCCATAAGGAAACCAAAAGGGCCCAGAAACAGCCTTAGACATAACAAGTGACAAGGATTACAACAATCTCTACTCAAATGAAGTATAAATTCTAAAGGAGGGGGAGGTGACAACAGCAAATACATACAAAGTAGTTCAAAACAAAGTAATTCAGATGGCAAGGTATTTAGGGGAATCAGATGGAAGGATGGATGGTGCTTAACTTGTATCTCTTTCATCCAATGCTTTAGCGATTCCCCCTAGCTTTGTGTCCTCTGTAAATCCAAAGAGCGTGATGTGATCTCTATACATTTATCTAAGTCATTAATAAAAATGGTAGACCGCATTGACTCAAACTCAAATTATCGGTCACTCTATTAGCAAGTTTCTTCTCAGATGACATTGAAAATGACTGTTCCTTAGGCATATTCAGTAGCCATGGCTGGGCCATACCAATAAAGTAAAAATGGTAATACTACCAGAGGCAATTTATATATTTAATGCTATTCTAATCAAACTACAAAAAGGGTATTTTACAGAGCTAGATAAGATAGCAACGGAATTCATCTGAAGGAACAAAATATCAAAGGAAATAATGAAAAGGTAAGAATGAAAGAGAAATAGCATTTATAAAGCAGCCATTGTTAAAACCATTTTGTATTGGTTAAAAAAGAAAAAAAATAGATTAATGGACAAGGAAGAATCAGAAATAATGGTGCTCAATAACCTAGAATTCAATAAACCTCTAAAACATGTATCAATTAGAAAAGAACTTCTATTTGATAAGAACTGAATTTAGGCTTAGACTAACACCTTAAACTATATTCCACAAGAAATTCAAAATACATATTCAACCTGAAAATTAAAGATCATACCATTTAAAAATTAAAAGAAAAGCAAAACATATACTTTGCAAAGCTACAAGTAAGAGATCAATTCTTTGCCAAACAAGGGATAATGGTGATAAGAAAAAAGAGATTATTTTTATCATAAGAAATTGAAAAGCTTTTGTACAAACAAAATTAATGCATCTGGAACAGAAAGGGAAGCTGGTGGGTGCCTAGAGAAAAAAAATCTTTATTTGAATTATCTCTGCTAAGGGCTTGGGTATCTAATAAATATAGACAATTAACAGAAATATGTAATACCAAAATCCATTCTCCAACAGACAAGTTGATATGAACAAATAGTTCTCAAAAGGAGAACTGTAAACCATTAACAGTCAGATGAAAGAATGCTCCAAATCACTAATAAGAAAATGAAAATCAAAATAACCCTCATCTCATACCCACTAAATTGGCAAAATGACAAAAGTTAAGAAGAGGCAATGTTGGAAGGGTGGTAGAAAGACAGGCATGTTAATGCACTGTTGTTGGAGCTATGAATGATTACAATTATTCTGGAAAGCAACTTGAAATTGTGAAAATAAAGTGACTAAAATGTCCATACCACTTGACCCTGTGATCCTATTGCTAAGCCAATATTCCAAAAAGATAACTGACAAAAATATTTATAAGCAGCACTTTTTGTGGTAGCAAAGAAATGGAAAAAAAGGGTAGATGTCCATTTATTGGGTAGTGGCTAAACAAACTGTGATATGTTAATATAACAGGTTATTGTTGTATTTCAAGAAATAATGAAGATGATGACTATTGAGAAGCATGGAAAGATTAAAGTCAGCAGTTCTCAACCTGTGGGTTGCAACCCCTTTGGGGGTCAAATGACCCCAAATAAGGGTCACAGGGGTCGCCTAAGACCATTGGAAAACACATATTTCCGATGGTCTTAGGAACCGAGACACTACTCCTCTACTCTATCCATCTCCAGGCAGGTCCACCCACATGCAGATACGCTCACATACAAGTATTAAAGGGTTGCAGCATTAGGAAGGTTGAGAACCATTGATTTAAGTGAACTGATACAAAGAGAAGTAAGCAGAGCCAGGAAGACAATATACACAACTACAGCAACTTAAATGGGGAAAACAAACGGCAACAACAAAAAACAATAAAAAAAAAAACCAAACACTGGAAAATTATACAAATAAGCTTAGCCCAAAAGAAGAGAAGTGAGAGGGAAAAAATACCTCATTCTGTTTCTTTGCAGAAATTGGGGAATGGCTGAGGTGCTGTGAGGAGGGCTCTAAGCAGCCATGGCGCCCAGCCAAAATGCCATGATTCTGAAGCCCCATTTCCACAAAGACTGGCAAAGATGAGTTGCCACATGGTTTAACCAGTCCACCAGAAAGATGAGAAGGTGAAAGGCTCATCAAGCAAAAGCCCACCATATTACTCCTTGCCCTGCATCTGGTCCTATCCGGCCCATCGTGAGGTGCCCTACTGTCTGATACCATACCAAAGTCTGTGCTGGTAGAGGATTCAGCTTGGAAGAGCTTCAGATGGCTGGTATCCATAAAAAAGTGGCACGGACCATTGGTATCTCTGTGGACCCTCGTCACCGAAATAAGTCTACAGAGTCTCTCCAGGCAAACGTGCAGCAACTGAAAGAATATCATTCTAAACTGATACTCTTCCCAAGGAAACCATCTGCACCCAAAAAGGGAGACAGCTCTGCTGAAGAACTCAAGTTGGCAACCCAGCTTACAGGATCAGTTATGCCCATCAGAAATGTCTACAAGAAAGAAAAAGCTCATGTCATTACTGAATATGAGAAGAATTTCAAGGCATTTGCTAGTCTTCGAATGGCCCTGGCCAATACCCATCTCTTTGGAATCTGGGCAAAACGAGCCAAGGAGGCTGCGGAGCAAGATGTGGAGAAGAAAAAGTAAACAGCCTTTTCAAACTTTGAACAAAATAATTCAAAATAAAAAAAAAAGAAATTGGGGAATTTGGGGTAATAGAAATGAAATGGGGCATGTAAGACTTTTTTTTTCAAGATATTGGTCATTTTTTCTGATTTTCTCCCTTTTTCTTTCTTAAAAAAATTCTTTGGTAAAAGAAATAATTCTTGGGGGAGGAGCGGAATGAAATAGGGAAATCTAAGTGATGATAACAAAATTATATAACATGATAATATGATCCAATATATATGATAAAATAGAATACATAACAATAATAACAAAATCTATTTTTAAAAAGAAAATCCTTAAAGTGTCGCCTTTCAATCAATTCCATATATAACTACTTACTGTATATTGTCTGACCTACAACACTTCCTTTTCTAGTCTATCCACTTTTATTTTACAAGTAAGGAAAATGAGTCATATAGGGGTGATGTGACTTTCCCAAGGTTATATAGATATAAAGTAGCTGAGTCAGGATTCTAATTTGGGTCTTCTGATTCCAAATCCAGGGCTCTATTCAGTGAACCACAATACAGACTTCTTTTTTTATGCTCCTTCTACAAAATCATCCTGGCATCAGATGACTTTAAAAAATGCCACTGATCCCTGTGTTGCAAGACTTATACGATCTCTGAGTTGGAAGGGAGCACAGAGATTTATTCACCAGTCCAACCTATACCTGACCAGGATTCCCCTCCACAACATTACTGACTAGTGGCTATACAACTTATACTTGAAGACCTTGAGAGAAGAATCAGGGAATATCTGGTAAGGAAAGAAGTCTCAAAAGAGAACATACTAGTCTTACAATATGAAGGGGTATCTGCAAAAGACGATTAGACTTGTTTTGCTTGATCCCAGAGGAAACAATGGGTAGAAGTAGCAGTGGCAGATATAGATTCAATAAGCAAAAACTTTCTTCCACTTACAGTTGTTTAAAAGTAAATGGGATGTTTAAACAAGTGGTGGGTCCCTTCCCCACTGGAAGTCTTCAAGGACAGCCTGGATGACCAGTTCTTGGGTTTGGGGAATCTTGGTCAGCTACAGATTTTAACAAGATAACCTCAGAGTTCCCTTCCAAGACTGAGTTTTGATAATTCTGTATTTGCCCATTACAGTGTAAATACTCCATGACTCACTCAATAAACTGACCACAGAAAGAATCCTTTAGAAGTGGCTCAAGTCAACTCTCTTTGAAGGCATTCCTGGCATGATTACATGTCTGACACCTAAAAGCAAAAAACTTCTGAGGCTCACGACAGTATTTGGAGTTTGCTACTAACATTAGGAAACTCTTCTCCCTCCGCATCTGTCACTAAAGATTAGCCCTCAGAACCATAATCTATGGACTGCTCTGGTGTCAAAGGTAGAGTTTAAGCTTTCAACATTATCCAAAGCTCTAATTTGCAGGCTGCTGACAGCACCATATTAACATAAGGCCAGCATTTATGAGTTCAGAGTTAAGCCTCCCAGCACAATTTCCTCCTTTCAGTTACAATGGGGTGGAGATTTAGTTTCCAAACATCAGAGAAAAACTGTACCAGAGGCTTTTCTCTTTTCAGTAATAACTGAATACAACAGTATAAACCAACTCAAACCATTTTTTTAAGGATTCTAAGCCAAAGCCCAGAATAGCCAAATCAAAATGAAATTTCATTTGGCTTTAAGAAGAAGTCATTATTTAAAATGACAAGGTTTTCCTCTAAAGAATTCATGAGGCAGGAACATGAGGTGGAAAAAATAATTAGCTGTATGCTCCAATTTTCTCCTCAGACGTAATTTATAAATCACTAATACTAGTCAGAGATCTAAACTAATCTCAGGTATAATCCTCAAAGGTCTTAAACCATTTGCAATTTACTGCTTTTTCCTCTTTGCTTCATTGGACTGCCTCAGAGAAAGTGATGGAATTATGACTGCCCAGATGCATGGCTCACATTCCTTCTTAAATCCTTCAAGAAAAACAAACATGGAGCTACCACTCCCACAATGGTACAAAATTATGAACGGAAAAGTTCAGATAGTCCTTCTAGATTCCTTATGTACTGATGACATCTTGTGTAGTGAATACACCATATTATTCCAGTGGTAAACATGTGAATCACGCTAGGTGAATCCAACTGAACCACCTTCATATGTTAGTCTTTCTCCCCTTAGTCTTATGCTTTTTTTCATAAAGTCATAGATCTAAGAAATGCTATCCAACTACTCATCATAAAGAGACTTCTAAAATAAAGTAATACAATTAAAAGACACAATAGAAATGCTTAGGAATAGGCTGATACTTTTGACACCAAGCTGAAAGATTGAAGATTCCATTTCAATTCACTTCAATTCAATAAACATTAGTTCTGTGGCTCATACACAAGGCATCACATGAAACACGGTGGTGTGACAGCCAAACAAAGACCAGGCCTTGCCATCAAAAAATCTAATTTACTGGAGTAGGAGAAAGAATAGAACACGTACCCACATAAGTAAATACTGTAATGGACATTTTAAGAAAGAGAATGCTGACAATTAGGAGGGACTGGTAAAGGCTTTCTGCTTTGCAGCCTGAGCTGAGCTTTGACAGAAACTAAGGTTGCCAAAAGGTGGGAAGATGAGAAGGGAGCACATTGCAGACAGGGTAGATAGTGTATACAAAGGGACAGTAGATATAAAACAGAGTTCATGGGACACCAAGCAAGCCAGTACGTCTGGAAAGTATAGTGTAGAAAGCATACCCTGGAAAAGTAAAGGAGTCAAATGGTGAAGAACTTAAAAGGACAGTCTGAGGGGGGGTTGCTTTTTTCTTAGAAACAATAGGGAGGCACTGAAAATGAATGAACTAGAGAGTGCCAGGATCAGGCTTCAATGCCTTTGGGAAGATAATTTTGACATCTGCATGGAGGATGAGTAGGGGAGAAAAAAGATTAGAGTCGGAAAGACTACCACAATTTTAATAATAATAATACAATTTTAATAATAATAGCTAGCGCTTAATATGTTTTACAGGTATTATCTCATTTGATCTTTATAACAACCCTGGGATGTAGGTGTTATTATTATCCCCATTTTACTGTTGAGGAAACTGAGGCAGACAAAAATTAAGTGAATTGTCTGAGGCCATACAACTAGTAAGTGCCTGAGGCTATATTTGAATTCAAGACTTCATGATTCCATATCCAGTGCTCTATCCACTACAACCAGCCAGCTGGCTCAGGAGGCATGAATAAAGAAAGAGATCACTGACAATTTTGCATAGAGCATAGCAATTTCAGTCAAATAACAGAGTTGGAAATTGGGTTGCAAGGAGTTGAGAAATTAGTGGGAGTTGAGGAAATGGAAGCCATCATCACACCCGGGTTTGAAGGGAAAAGAAATCTAGGACAATAACCTGAGGAGGTGGCAGGGTCAGATGGAGACTTTTCAGTGACAGGGGAAAACAGAGTATATTTTAGTCAACAAGGAAGGGGCCCAAAGACAAGGAAGACTTCTCATTATACATGAGAAAGATTAGAGATGATAACTGAAGGGTTAAGTTCTTGGAGGAGAAGAGAGGAGCCATCATCCAGGACACAAGTAAAGGGACTGGCTTCAGCAAGAACAGCCATTGCTTCTTTAAAGACTGTAGAGCAAAGCCAAGCCAAGTCAACAAGCATTTATTGTCAACTAAATGCCAGGTGTTGCACTAAGCTCTTGCAGTATAAAGGAAGGCAAAAATAGTCCCTGCCCTCAAGAAGCTCACAATCTAATGGAAGAGACAACATATAAATAACTATGTACAAACAAAATATATAGATAATCTTAGAGGGAAGGCATTAGCACTAAGGGAAATCAGAAAAGCTTTCTTGCAGAAGGTAGGGTTTGTACTGATACTTGAAGGAAGTCAGTTAAACTGGCTAACCACAGGTCAGGATCACCAAGGAAACAAAATGGAGCCAAAGTAAGGTTGATAAGCTAGGAGAGCAGGTACAAGTGGAATGACTGGGAGTCAGGGCTGAAGACACAATAGATATAAGAAATGAGGCAGAGGGAAAGATAGAAAGACAAGAAGTTGTAATCAGAAGGAGGAATTTCAGGATCATGAAGGTAAAAGTTATAGGTGATGAGGAGATGACCATACCTGCAACTGGTTATACATATAATAAAAGTATGAGTCATGGGAGTTAAGACTGATGAACTAAAAAGTGAAGGTATTTAAGGGACATCAATGTTTATATTGAAGACCGCAAGTATGAGGGTAGGCGCTGGGATGGAAAAGACTATGGTCCAGGCATTGAACTCCTTGAGAAAGAAAAAAAATTGTGGAGGAGGAAGAGTAACAGTAACTGTAAGAAAGATTTCTATATGGCAGGGATTCTTAATCTCTTTTGTGTCATGGACCCCTCTAGCAGTCTAGTGAAGCCTATGAACCCTTTCTAAGAATTCTATTTTTTAATTCAGTTAGTGGTTAGTGAAAATAAATTTTTTTCCCATCCAAGTTCACAGATATCCTGAAGGTCAAGAATCCCTGTGGTAGAATAATAAAGACAGATGGAGTAAACCACAAAGGAGGAAAAATTGAGAAATAGTATCAGAGGGAGTTTCTACAAGTGATAGTGATGAGCAAGAACTATAATTAATCCTCTTCCTGGCTGGTTCAGTGTATCTGAGGTTTTGGGAGAAGGTGTACCCATAAAGCAAGGTCTGGGAACTGTAGAAGGAAATAGGATCAAAGTCAAAAAGTAGAAGAATTCCCTTTTGGAAAAGAAGATGGCTGCCATATAAAACACAAATGAATGTGGAAAAATAGCAAAAGTCAGAGAAATGTGACTTTCTCCAGCTTTATTGGCATACTAGTAGAGATACAGTGGAAAGTAGACAGTAAGAACAATCATCCAATCCACCAGGGCTGAGAATTAAGGAGGCAGGAATGATGAAGAGTCAAGAAAGACATAAAGGGGGTAGGAGGATTGGTATCAAGAACATAATATAAGCAGCTGAGCATGAGATCCCAAATGAGCAGAAAGGCAAGAGAAGCCAAAAGAGAAGTAATAGACTGGAAATATAAGGAGAGGTCAAGGGACCACATTCCCATAAGAAAAGTTGGTAAGTCAGAATGAAAGAATAAGAGATGTGTGAGAACCTGATCAGAGGAGGACATTTTAGAGTTCAGATCAGGTTTTATTCTTAAGTTTATTCCTTGAAAATGTATACTCTTATGATACAGTTCAAGGAAGCAGGGTCATAGAAAGATTGTGTTTTTATGCTATATGACAAAATTGGGAGTAGAAAACAGTACCTTCAACTGCCTTTCCTTTTCCATGAGTCTTCTTGCAAAACCTTCCAAAGTAAACAAGTATTTCCTAGCATCTGTAAGCAAAGACATGCTGTTTTCTGGGTTATTTTTGCCCTCGTAAACTCGGTACTTCAGCTAGGTGTGAAGGGAAATTGATATCAAATCTATCTGGAACTTTCTAAATGGAGACAATTAGTGCTAGCAATAGGAGCTGAAAATTTGAAGTCAGGTTAAAAAAGTATCAATTAAGTGCTTCCTATGTTACAGATGCTATGTCAACTGCTGGGGACATGAATAAAGCAAAAACGTAGTACTTGCTCTCAAGGAACTCACATTCTAATGGGGAAGACAATGGACAAGCAACCATAAACAAACATAATATAGACAGGAAAAAGGAGAAGAAATCTCAGAGGGAAGACACTAGAATTGAGGGGGTCCAGGAAAAGCCAGCTTTTTCTCTTTATAAACTTTCAGGTAAAAAAAATGAGTGTGTCTCCTCTCCAACTTAAATTTTGGCCTCACTGTGGAAATACACTTGGAGAGCACCTGCGAACAGACTGACATTGCTCAGCTTAATGCTCTGTGAAATAGCATAAACTAATTGTTTCAAAGGCCCGTGGCAGCAGATTTCTGAGATCATATCAGATGACACCATTTTCTTTATATAAACATTAGGTAGCCCTGCTGTATTCTCAACTAGAACCATGCCAACAGGGGACCTGGATGGCAGCTGGCACCATTCTGTATAAGAAAGTCTGAAAATGATCCCAATATCATCCAGCCTCTTGCCTCTACAGTATGTCAAGAAAGTAGAAAGATCACTAGACTTGAAATCAGAGGTGCTGGGTTCAAATCCTAAATATTATTTACTAACTATATAATCCTAAGCAAAGCCCTTCTGGACCAAAGTCCTTATCTATAAAATTGTAGATTATACTGAGTTACAATTAATTACAAAATTACACTAAAAGGTCCCCTTTCGATCTAAATCCTATAATCTCATTATACAATTTCTACATGGAGGGCAAAAAACATGTACTACATAGCTTTCAATTGCATTGTTAGGACAACTTATGTGCATATGTCACACACGAAGAGAATAAAGAGGATGAAAGGGACCAGATGTAGAGTGAAATGTTAAGAAACAGGCAGTGAGGTGGTCCAGTGGGTAGGGCACTGGACCTGGAGTTTGGAAAACTTGAATTCAAATCCCAGCTTTTGACACTAGCTGTGTGCCTCTAGGCAAATCATTTAACCACTGCCTGCCTCTATTTCTCCATCTGTAAAATGGGAAAAATAATACCACCTACTTCTCAAAGTTGTTTTGAGGTTCAGATGAGATATTATTTGTAAAGCACTCTGCAAGCCTTAAAACACTAAATAAATACTGGCTGTTAATAAGAGGTAGATATTTTCATCATCTGAGTCCTCCCAGCTCATTTCTAACCTACAGTAAAGAAGTGGTACTAACTATATGGTTCCTATGTTCCCTCCAGAGCCACCATTAGGAAGCACCTGTTAGAAGTCACAGAGCAGCATAAAGAAAGTGCCATCAATTTTTTTCACATAGGGCAATGAGGAGAAGGAAAGAAGCATTTATTAAGCCTACTATGTGCCAGATTCTATGCTAAGCATTTTACAAAGATTATCTCATTTGCTCCTCACAATAATAGTGACTGAGTTTCACGCACCCTGCAATATATATATGAGAATTTGAACCTAATCCTTTCCAGTGTAACTTAAGTCCTTTTTTGTATACGGCTTTGTTAGTAAAGATGAGAATTCTCTGTATGATCCCCCCAATCTTTGTAGCTCTTTCTCCTCCAGTCTCACTCATTCTATTCTCTCATGAGGAGAGGGTTATAAACTCTTTTTTGTCAGCTCCCACACATCTCTTGAGCTATGGGGGCTCACATTGAGGTGGAGGGGTATGCAGATGGACCCATAATCCCATAAAAATTGGAACTTCATTTAGTCAATGCGTGTTCCTTATCTGCTCTACAGAGTAAAAGCAGTAACATGTATGATGTATCTTTAACTGTCGAATAGTCTTTTGTTATTACATTTGAATCTGAACTTTACTGACATTCCGGGAATATCTTCTCTAGGTAACTAATGAAGTTATTAGTGATACTGAATAATAGTGAAGTTATTGGTGATAATGGCAAAGTAGTACAGAAAGCCCAAAGAAGCCCAATGCAATGTCTACCATAGAAGAGAAGATCTGTTAAAGATCCTCTGTGAATGCGAATGACCAAAAGACCCTGTGAGATACCAGAATACCTTTAAAAAAATTGAAAAAAGAAGGGCAACTAGGTATTATGTAGAAAGCACAACATCGCCAGAGTCAGGAGGATCTGAGTTCAAATCCAGACTCGGATATTTACTAACAATGTGACCCTGGGCAAGTCATTTAACCCTATTTCCTAATTTAAAAAAAGAAGAAAAGAAGGAAGGACGTCAGCACATTAGGTCAGCCCTCTAGAGGAGATTTGCTAAATAACATGGACATATAAAACAAGAAAGCATGGGTGTAAGGATACCTAGAATGATAAAATGATGAATCCTTGAAGGAAGGAAAACTTGGTTTTTAGATAATCCAGGTCATTCAGTGCTGCTCTTCCGGTTTCCTCCATTTCCCAGGCTTTTAGCTATTTTATTACTCTGTTTAGTACCTCCCTTTGGGTGGGTGAGGTGAGGGGTTAGAGGGACTGAAGGTGTTAATGGTTCCCTAGAGGTTTAGAGATGATCAGTTGATTTTGCTTATCCATTCATTTCCTGCTCACACCACCTCCCACCAGGGGTACTCAAGAGTGAGCTCTGCAGGAGAAACAAACCTTTCCTCCAATGACAGGGTGACTTTATGCAGCCTTGTTATTGACCCACTGGGTAATTAACCACACTGGAGATATGCCTCTGCCAAAGGCACCTACTAATGAACATCAGGCCAAGGTAAATTATTAGCTGCAGCAGAGCTGACCACAAGAGGGTCCACTGTTTAACTAAATGGGCTTTCACGGTCAGAGGAGACAGCTCTGACCTGCTCAAGATTAAAATATCGACAAGCGTGCATTTAAGGGAGAAGGGGGCTATAGATCATTGGGCTTTTTATTATTATTATTATTATTATTAATGCCACAAAAAACTTGTGGAAGGGTCAGAATTAAGACCGGCAAGAAACAGAATTTTATTATTTTACTACAGTATATAGTAAGTGGGGCAAATTTGTCAGATCTGTAATATGGTGAGGAAGGGAAAGTTTATCACATTTAACAATTAAATAAAAAGCCTACAAAGGCAAATTCTTAAAATAAAAAAAATTTTAGAATTTAACTACTTGTCATTCTTTTAGTACCAAAAATTGTGGTATATGAACATGATGGAATATTACTGTGCTGTAAGAAACAATGACTGTGATGACTACAGAGAAGTATAGAAAGAGGAAGAGAAAGGAGACTGAGATGAGGAAAAGGGAGGGGGAAATTCCTATCAATCTGTGGGTTTTATTCTCCATAGTGATGACTATATGACTATTCTTTGTCTTCTTCTCCCTTCCCCCCACACTCTGAGCCTTCTACATCACTGAGAAGACGCTGGCCATTCTACATGGACTCTCCTTAACTATACCCTCTTCCATTCCTCAAAATGTCCCTGCATCAATACCTTCTAACCCTCTCTCTCCTCCTTTCCTTTAGTCACAGATGAGGTACCCGTACTTGTCACTAAGGCTGGTCTCTCTACTCACTTCACATGTTTGCTTTGGTGTGACTGGACAAACACTAATGCTTACTCAAGATCAGTCACATTTCAGTGGTTAATTCCCACTGGGACCTTCCTTAAACTGATTAGTGTAAGATATGTGATTTTGTGTTGACTCATGTTCTGAAACTATAAAAAGCCTATTGCAGCAATGACCTCTTTGGTGTTCCCTCAACAGAGGTACCTGATCACAAGCAATTCTAGTGCTCTCTAGTTGCAGGGTACTCTCATGCCAATGGAACACTAGGTATCTCATTTTCCAAAATCCTTCCTTTCAGCTCAAGTGCCCTATCTTCCCCAAAACTTTCCCTGATGGTCCTAGCTTCTTCTCCAAAACTCACTGTGTAATTGCTCATCTGTGTAAATGCTACATCCACTGATGGAATGTAAACTCTTTAAAGACTGACAATGTTCCATTTCTTTATTTTTTTCGTCCCTGGAGGCTAGCACACTGCACTTGCATATAGTCATCCTTCTCCTTCTCCTGTTCCTCTTCCCTCTTCTTTCTTCCTTTTTTCTTTTAGTTGCGTCTGATACTTCATGACCCCAGTTGGGGTTTTCTTGGCAAATGATTTGCCATTTCTTCTTCCAGTTCACTTTACAGATGAGGAAACTGAGACAAACAGGGTTAAGTGACTTGCCCAGGGTCACACAGTTGGTAAGTGTCTGAGGCCACATTTGAACTCAGGAAGATGAGTCTTCCTGATCCCCAGCCCAGTGGCCTATCCACTGTGCCACCTATCTGGCTGCCCTTGCATACAGTAGGTACTTAAATCTGCTGAATTGAATTATACTACTATTTTTCTGCAGATGACTCCAAGGTCTGTTTCTCTAGCTCTAACATCTCTTCTGAGCTCCAGATCTCCATTTCTAGCTGTCAACAAGACAGCAGAGTAGCAGGATGTGCCACTGGAAATTCAAACACAACATGTCCCAAACCAAATGGTCAACCATGCTTGAATTCTTGGGAGTTGACTCTGATTCCTCTGTCTCCTTCCACTCTCATATTATGACAGCAATATTATAAAATGAATAATTTTGAGGATTTTTATAAACTGACAAAGAATGAAATTAGCACACCTAGTCATCTAGGGCTGTTAGATGGTATAGTAAATGGAATAATACACCTGGAATCTGGAAGACTCATCTTCCTGAATTCAAATCTAGCCTTAGACACTCACTAACTGTGTGACCATGGACAAAAAGGTCACTTAGCCCTGTTTGACTCAGTTTCCTCATCTGTAAAATGAGCAGGAGAAGGAAATGAGAAATCACTCACTCCCCAGTATCTTTGCCAAGAAAACCCCAAATGGGGTCACGAAAAGTTGAACGTGACTGAAACAACTGAACGACAACATGAAACCATCTAGTCCCAGGCCTTTACTTTGTAGATGAGGAAAAAACTAAGGGCAAGATAGGTTACAGCAGAGGCGTGATTCAAACACAGGTCATGGGGTTCCAATTTCATCTTTCACATCCATTTCCTACGACGGACAGTATGACATACAGTGGCCTTCTCTGCAGAAGTTTATGAATTCAGTGGTGACAGGTAATGGATGGAGAGGGAAATGGTGTTGGACACTACCTCTTTTGTTAGTTTTCCTCTCCCTTTCTGATTCAAACAAGTTCAACTGTATTGCTCACTTTTACTTCCTGAAGATAATTTCTATTTCAGTTAAGATTAAGGCATAACTTGAAAGCCTCAGTTCTGACATCATTAGACTATGGGAAACATACCTTAACAATTGTTTTAGCAGAAGGTTAGGGATTCAGGAAGAGTTCTGAATCACTAATCATTGCGATGACAGCTCAATATATGGGAGAAGCTGTACAGAAATGCCAGGACATAGAAGTGCGTTCAAATTAAATCACACGGAATTTTTTTCAACTTCCCCCTGAAAGGCAGAGAAATCCCAAAAGATACAGATCTCCTTGAAGAAATTAGATAGATCTGCCCTCCCTGCTTCCCCTTCCAGAGAAACAGGCTAAAGGACCATTGCTCATATCACACACTGAAGTTCAACTCACCAGAGAAAACAAATACAAAGAATCAAACATGCCTTTTGAAAACCCGACATCAGGAGTTCTTAATCTCAGATTATCCAGGAACATGGATGGGGAAAAAATTTCATTATTTTCACAAATTGAAATTTAGTATTTATTTCAGTTATGAACATAGACAAACATTATTCTAAGAAAGGGCCTACCAGCTGCTAGACAGCCAAAGCAGCCATGATCAATCAATCAATGAACATGTATTAAGCACCTGCTTTATCCTAGGCACTATGCTAAGTGCTGGGTGTACAAAAAGAGGCAAAAGATAGTCCCTGCCCTCAAGGAGCTTACAATCTAACAAGAGGGACGTGCAAGACAAATAGATACAAACAAGCCACACAACACAAAAAAAGGTTAAGAACCCCTGCCTGAAATGATCTATTCTACACAAATGTGTCCAAATAAATCTTTTATTCAGCAGATTAAGCATCTATTCTTTTTAGTATTAGTTTAAAAAAAAAAACCACTAATTCTTTTGAGCCTTATAACAAGCCTGCAAGGGTAGGTAATCTAGGTATTGTGGTTTACAGATAAAGACACTAAGGCTGGGGGAAGTTAAGTGACCCAAGACCATGAAGGTGGGAAGCATCTGATGTGAGATTCATTGCCAGGTCCCAGATTCCACTCCACTGTACACTCCACAGGCCAAACCAAGCCACCATCTTGCTGTTCCTTTGACACAACACTCCACCTCCTATCTCTGCACTGCTGTCTTCCAACCCTGAATTGTACATGCTCATCCTCACTTTTCAATGGAGCAATCAGCAAGCATTTATTAAACAACTGCTCTGTGCCAGGCACTAGGCTTTCTTCTAGTATCCTCCTTCAAGGTTCCTATCAAATGCCTGCTCCTGCATAAAACCTGCCCTGAGTCCCTGAGCTATTAGTATTCTCTCTTCCCCAAATAATTACTTGAGCATTTTGTCTGATCTCTCCTTTGATTTTTATCACTTCTTATTTTGTATTATCTGTATATGTTTTTTCAGCAGTTTTTCAGTCATGTCCAACTCTTTGAGAACCCATTTGAGGTTTTCTTTGCAAAGATACTGGAGTGGTTTGCCTTCTCCTTCTCCAGCTCATTTTACAGATAAGGAAACTGAAGCAAACAGGGTTAAGTGACTTGCCCAGGCTCACAGAGTCACTATGTGGTAAGGTCACATTTGAACTCAGGTCTTCCTGACTCCAGGCCAAGCCCTCTATTTACTTCACCACCTAGTACACCCGCTGTGTATATACAGTATCCACTTAGTAAAGGTAGGGTGGATACTTAAAAAAAAAATCATCATTGAATGGAATGGCTGAATTTTTCTACTGAATGACATTATTCTTTTAACTTTGAATTAACTGGATTCTCACCTACCCAAAAAGGATCCTTAGAAAATTATTATAAGAAACTTCCTTCTCAATGAATGAATGAATGCAAAAGTATTTAAGTCCTCATTATATAGTTAAATACTGTGCTAAGTAAAGGGGATATAAATTTAAAAGTGGGACAGGCCCTGCCCTCAAGGAGCATATACTCTAATGGGAAAGACAACATACATATGCAATTGAATTTTGGTTTGGAAAGTCTCAGGGATGGTGAGTGGAGCCAAAGGAGAATATCTGTCATATTTTCTCAAAAAGCAACAGCAGTTCTAATTGATAGTGGTTTAAGTCAGAGCTGGGGGGGGGAACCCCTCAAAGATGTAGGCAAGATAGATGACTCAAGTATAAAGTGAAGCATGACTAGGGCTGGCCATGAAAGCACTCAAGGGTGGGGGTGGGGAGAGGTGTGTGGAGAGATAACAGGGACAAAAGAGCAGGGTAGCAGATAAGAAGCTGGCCAAAGGGATGTGAAACAAGTATCTTTCTGGATATGGTAGTCAGAAAGAGGAACCCCTTTGCCAAAAGAAAAAAATTTATTTATACATACACACACATAGATGTAGATATAGATACAGATGTAGATATATTTAAATATATATGATATATTAAATATATATATAATATAATATATAACATATCTATTAAATATATATGATATATTTAAAGGTCGCGAATGTAAACTTATGACCTTACTGGGAATTCAGTGTGATCAGAGAGTTGCCTTCAATTCCATCAAGTATAACTAAACTCCACAGGACCCCTGCTCCAATATCTCACGTTTAAATAATTTCCTTCTTAGAAAGGTTCCCTGTATTCTGGCCCTAAATACCTGAATGGCACTCTTTTTCAGAGGAAAAAAAGCACAACAAGGTTGGAGCAATGGGCTTATTATCTTAGGGGGCGACTAACTCTCTCATATCATACAACTAACACTCTGGGAATGTCCTGAAAAAGACTAGCTCCATGGAAACTGATATTGTAGGTATGGTTGTTTCCTGTTCAGTAGTGACACCTGTGAAAGGTTAATGATAGCTTACATTTCTACAAAACGTTAAAGTTTACAGAATGCTTTCCTCACACAAAATTATAGGGTAGGCACTGCACATATTATTATGCCCATTTTACAGATGAGAATTTTAAGGCTCAGTGACTTTCAAAGGCTGAATGAGTAACTATTACATTTCAGACTCAGGATTTAAAGGCACTGGACCCTAGGCTTTGGTGTCCATTAAAATTCACAGGAAACATATCCCCTGTAAGGAATGAAACATAGGGGCCACTGAGCTGTCTTTTCCTTTCTGACATCCTCTCCTTAAAGATACTCACCTTGGCTTATCCTCATGGAAACTTGATCCTCTGGGTTCCATTTCTACTTTTCCCAAAAAATCCTTGTCAATGATTTGCTGTCTATGTTTGCCACCTGCACTAGGGAAGGAGGAAATATTCACCACCCCAACCCTCTGTCCCAAATCAACCACCCAGGGATTCTGGGAAGTTTAATTACCACCTAGAAAGTACCACACTTTCATAGCATCTTTAGGACTGATTATCATAATTACTTACTGATTGATTCTGGGACTTGTAACAGGGCAAACTCATTTCCATATTAATATTAAGTAATGATTACTGCAGCTCAGGACTGTAGCTTGGGATCCAAAATCATGACCTGAATTAGAAACAAGGTAAATTTAACCCAAGGGGCTAAATTTGCTCTCTGTATCTCAAATGATTTTCCCACTCATTAACCAATAGCTGATAAAATTTCAAACTGTAGCATGGTATATTTAACAAGAGGAAAATCTGGTGGTTACCTGAGGGGTCACAAAAAAGCCTAGATCTCCTGGTGTTCCTTGATTCTCCCAACCCCACTGAACATACAAGTACAGTTCAACCAGTGCAAATTCCACTTAACGTAGAACAATAATTAGCCAGCTGAGTAAATAGTTTCCATTAAGACCACCCAAATCAGTACAAATCACCACTGATAACTACTGTGTGCTTAAGTAAACACTGCTGTAGGGAAGGGGATCCAGTCAGACCAGAACACCAAGTATCATGCCTGGTTCAGGGTGAGCAGAATGTCAATTTCTCCAGTCAGATGTATTTCAACCCACTTGGTCGCACTGGTTTACCTATGATTTAAAAGTAAGGTAAGTGCTTTTTTGTTGTTTTCTTTTCTTTTTTGTCACATTGGCTGTGATCTCCCTGCCAGGACCCTCTCAAACAAATAAGACTTAGGTATTTTAAAGAAAAACCCACAGGATAAACCAGAATAAGAAAAGAAGATTAAGCGACTACGTTCCTATTGTTCCAATAAGTTATTTTGGAATATGTGGTTAATACAATCCCTCCATCTCTTAAGAACCCCTTTGAAAGCTAGGAACAGTCACAAAAAATATCAATTTCATGGGAATTAAACCTGATTGTGAAATGTACTCATTGTTCACTGGCTGTAATAGGCCCCAAACTCAGCACATAATCCCCAAGTGGTTAACCACAGGGAAAGAGTCTCCTTGCCTAGCAAGCTGGTCCTCTCTCCAGTCTTTTGCAGTCAGCACTCTGGGAATTTAGGGTCTATAATCTTTACAGGCAAACATTTCTCAAGAATGACATAATTTCTCTGGCATTCTAGGGGTCCAGTGACAAGGCTCTATTCAATTTCCTCTTATGGACACCATAGCCAGTTCATTCCCTGTACCAAAACCCAACTCAGCTTTATTGTATTGAAATTACATGCTGGCTGGCACTCCAATCCTTGTTAGGCAGTAAAATACACTTTGCTCTTTGCGACATTCATTATGTCTACTCATTCATATGCACATTTCAAGGGCAAAAAAAAAGTCACTATTAAAATTAAGCAGATCATTATTTTCCTATTTTCTGTAGATATGAGTCTCTTGAATTGTACACCTTTGTATCATTTGACAATGGTTTGTAAAACATCATTTGGATTGATGAAGCAAATTGATTCTCCATTTAAACACATGAGGAACAAAAGAACAATAAAAAAAAAACCTGGCTCTTTTAGTAAATGGGGTGGTGAAGGTACTGCTGTGGTATAAGCATTCAATTAATCCTCAATGTGGTAGAATCCATTGAAGGGTAAGGAAACCAGTTTAGTAAAATGACACCAACCTAAAGGATGCTGATGGCATGGAGATGACCTTAGAATTCAAAGTGACCTTCCTCAAGTGGAGAAATAGAAAGAAGAAAACACTTGAGTTCAACAAAGCCCAATGCAAGAAGGTATCCATGGAAATGAAAAATAAACTACAGGATCACAAGATATGTAAAGATCTCCCCTGTGGGAAATAAAAGACCCTAAGTACCTTAGCGGACTATAAGCTGTTAAGAGCTGCGGAAGAAGGGATGGCACCCAAATGTATAAATGGGAATATGAAATAAAGAAGTGGGCAAAAGAGTAGCTTCATTCTTAGCCCTGACTATGAATCCTCCTCCCCTCCTGCTATATCCATGTGATACAAGCATGGTATAATAGAAAGTACATAGGTTTTGGACTAGGGAAAAACCTGGGTTCAAACCAGAGCTCTGTGATCTTGTATAAATTATTTTACCTCAATGAGCTTCATTTTCCTCCACTGTATAACAGAAATAATACTAAAGACTACCCCACTTCACAAGGCTGCTGGAAGAAAAATACCTTTAAGTAAATTTTAAAGATTACATAAGTGTAAATTATTTTTTATTCATTGTTCAAGACTCAATGAGTGAAGATGAATGTGGAAAAGTTTCTAGGGAAAGACCAACTTGGGATCCAATGGCTAGAATAAGACACTGAAAAACAAAAATTATACTTCCTGAGATTAATCCGCCTATAGAACATGACTTTTAAAGGTCATTTAATGAAAATCTTATAGTACATGCTGGACTGCTATATAGAGACATCTCACCAAAGTCTTATTCCTATGATTCTCAAAAGACTTAAGGATTCTCAAAAGCTAGGCCAAAAAAACCCCACAAATTGTGACAGGTCCTCTTTGAATATGGGCTTGGTGATAAGACTATGTCTCTGATGCTGCAGTGCCAATGTGATATTTACAGCACCCACGATCATGATAAAACTGTGACTGTAAGTATCATATGACATTGAATTGCAAAATATACCAAACTCTCCAGATAGACGATAGAACTGAAGCATTTATTTATTAAAAACCAAATCCCAAAACCAGTAAGCCAATTCCATCATAGTACCAAAGATATTCAGAAGCCATAATAACCCTGAGAGCCACAGCATCCTTCAGCCTTCCCCCAAACCAATACAAGATCAATAACTACTCATGAGACTGACTCTTTGTCTGAGCTCCTCTCTCCCCCACCATCTGGTTAGCTCTGAATACCAGCTTCCTGTGGGCTCTGCTTCTCTTCAGCAAACTCCTCCCATAGGCTCCAGGTGACTACATTCAACCTATTAGCAGGCAGAGTTTACTTTCAAAGCAGGGGAGGTCTCCCCACTAAGTTTATTAAGGAGCAGGGAAAATCTTCAAATTTCCATTCTCATTACAGTTGCCTGAGGACTTAACGTACCTACAGAGAGGCACATCCTAAGAAATTTGGCAATGAACAGGATCATTTTGGTGGGGAGGGGAGCCACAATAACCTATGAAGGCCTTACTCAGGACAGATTTTGCAGTGTCCAATTATTACACAGAAGCTGGCAAGCAATCCTTCATTTCCAACAAAGATGGAAACAAAGGCAATAGGTCTTTAAACTTGCATGAAGGCGTTCATTTGGGCTTAAGAATCCATTGGTTGACAATAATAATATTAAAGCATTATAATGGACTATGAAAATAAATAGGGTGTAGGTCCCGGTCTCAATGGAGACCTCCCTCCTTCTTAAATGCTACCATAATTTTCTCCTGTTGAAGGCTGTGCCCCTACTGTCTCAGTCTTCCCCCTATCCTGTGACAGAACCTTTTCTTAAGTAGTCTAGCCCACACAAACTGGTGACTTAACTAAACACTTTAGTGTCAGGGACTTCTGAGAAACAAACCAGATACATTTGAGGCATGATACATACACATAGTTCCACATTACTGAATAAATTTAACTCAGGCCTAAAACATGCAATTCCACAGGTGTTCAAACACCAAATGAACCTAACACACAAAGTCTGCATCAGGCCCTGGCCTCTAGGGATACAGCCTTTCTGGCTAGTTAATTCTGTTTTTACCTGTGCTGCCATCTTTTCATCTCCTCTCTGATTCCTGAAGAAATGAGGTTCCCTCTAACCATCAGTTAATTTCTTTTTATTTTCCACTTCTCCATTTAGGAGGAAAAACACTCCTAAAAATCTTACTGAACCTGACAGTGTTTTGGGGGGTTGGCATCTTTTAAAATTGTGGTATATATGTGATATATATGCTAAAATATATATGCTTGAGGCGGCTAGATGGCACAGTGAATGGAGCACGGGCCCTGGAGTGAGGAGGACCTGAGTTTGAATCGGGCCTCAGACACTTGACACACCTACTAGCTGTGGGACCTTGGGCAAGTCACTTAACCTCAATTGCCCTGCCTTCCTCCCTTCAAAAAGCAAATAAATAAAGTATATATGCTTTATGCTAATGTTGCATTCTTGCATGTATACTGAAAGAGTGAGGAAACTGCATGGTGGTATATGCCCCCCAGAGATTTTCATCTAACCTACTCCCTTTCCCCCACCCTCCCCACAGCACCGTCTGCCTGCCACTTCAGGATTGGTACTAGTCTTATACAGCGCTCCAACAGATACTCTTCATCAGAGCCAAATAAAGTGGAATGGGCTGCCTCTCGAGAGGTCTCTGAGCAGAGGCTGGATAACCCCTTTGGTGAGATGTGATCCATCAGATCAGGAATGGACTGTCCCTTCTAACTCTTGAATTCTGTTACAGTCGCGCGGAGCTTCCTCTGGCCTAGAGCACATTCTCTTTAGTGATGTGTCCTGGATGTTCCCTAATCTTAGGTTTTGCCCATCATCACTACTCCCTCCACCATCCAACTATTTTCCCCAAACCCAACCCACTTTAGACTTTAGCGTCCTCAGTCTATTACTCTTCCCTTCCGACTCTTTTTAATTTACTGCTAAGAGAGCTACTTCCTGGACATCACTGCCCACAAATGGCAAAAGTGAAGATTTCCTACTTCTGCCTTCGCTGGGGATGAGTCATAGGACCGGGATGGACCCCAGACATCCTCTAGTCTAACCCCCTCACTTTGTTGTTATTGTTCAGTTGTTTTTCAGTCACATCCAGCTCTTCATGATCCCATTTGGGGTTTTCTTGGCAAAGGCTCTGAAGTGGTTTGCCATTTCCTTCTCCAGGTCATTTTACAGATGAGCAAACTAAGGCAAACAGGGTTAAGTGACTTGCTCAGGGTCACACAGCTAGGAAGTATCTGACGCCGGATTTGAACTTGTAAAGATAAGTCTTCCTGACTCCAAGCCTGGCACTCTATCCACTGAATCACCTCCCGCCCTCACGCCCTCATTCCCTCACTTTAGAGATGATAAAACTGCAAAACAAAAGTAAAGTCACATTCCCAATGTCACAAAGTAACCAGTGTTAAATCTGGAATAGGAATGTGGGTCTTCTGATTCTTACTTACGATATATACCTGTATTTTAAAGGTCACTCTATTTCCACTATACTTTTAAAAATACTTATGATACGATATTAATATTTTACTGTAGACCTACTCTGACCCCTTTAAAAAACCTAGAATTAAGGAATAAGATATTCTTTCACAATTAACAAGTGGCTTGCATGATCTTCTTTTAAGAAGACTTTAAAAAGATTATTCTAGTCAATTTGATTTAATGATTACAATTTCACAGGCTTAGAAGGGAACTTAGAGGTTCTCTGTTCTAACCTGTACACCTGAATAAGAATCATTCCTCCAAATTGTCCCACAGCAGCCATTCAGCCTCTACTTAAAGACTTCCAGAGAGGAACCCCATCGCCCTGAGGCAGCCCATTTCACTTTAGAACAGCTTTGAAAGGTTTTTGAGCTTTAAAACACCTCAAATTATTAGGATATTAAAAAAGAAAAGGTTTGGGGTTTTTTTTTCCCCTAATGTCAAGCAATTTTTGATGAAGTTACACTGACTCTAAGCAACCATCACTTGCCTTTTTAAATACTGGCTAACCAGTCCTTTAAAATGCATTCTAGAATTTTCCAGGAATTCAAATCAAGTTCACAGGCCTATAGTTTGAATACTCTACCATCTCCTCTTTTTGTGAAAACTGGACCCTCTTTGCATTCTTTCGGAACATCTCTGCTTCTCTACAATTTCTCCAATATCTCTGATGTCATTTCAGTGCCTTGGGAATTTGGTTCATCTCAGACTGGTGACCTGAATTTACTGAGGACTGCTAAATCATCTGCCACCATTTCCTCAGTTATCTTGATATCAGGAGGGCAATTACCAGTCATGGAAGTCCCCTGATTGAGTTTCCCTAATCCACTTGATGACATTAAGAGATATAAGGGGATCTAGTAACAGTGACAAATATTGAGGCAAGACATTTTGAGTGGTCTATTTGCATATGAATAAATGGGTCTTGCATTTGTGGTGGTGGTGATTCAGGTTTGGGATTGAACAAAATTTGACATGAAAAGAAGCTACTTAACAGTATCATGGAAAGGTTATTCAGCAAGGACATAACACAGGTTCAGGTGGAAGCAGACATTCATTTCCATTCAGAAATGTCTCTGGTTAGAATAGTATGTTGACAAAAAAAAAAAAAAGAATA
Source organism: Pseudochirops corinnae (assembly GCA_028646515.1). Taxonomy (NCBI): domain Eukaryota; kingdom Metazoa; phylum Chordata; class Mammalia; order Diprotodontia; family Pseudocheiridae; genus Pseudochirops; species Pseudochirops corinnae. The sequence continues at coordinate 206,438,144 of CM053588.1, read as the reverse complement.
GCATGTTGACTAACAAGGTAATTGCGGGATATTTATCAAGTTTGAAGGGCAATGACTTTTTGTAAACTGACCTTCCTTTCTTTCTTTCCTTCCTTCCGTCCTTCTTTCTTCTTTCCCTTTCTTCCTCCCCTCCTTCCTTCCTTTCCTTCCTTCCTTCTTCCTTTGCTCCCTCCCTCCTCCCTTCCTTTCTCCCTAGAAGACCAAAACTATTCAAGGGCCCCATCCTTCATCTCATTAACTGAGTCTCAAGGACAGCTGCCCAGGTCTTTTGGGGAAAACACTAGCCCAGCCTAATGACATAGGACCTAACAGATGTAGCTCCTACAAGACTGCTCTAGGGTCCTTTTCTCTACCTACTCACTGACATGGTGTGGATGGGAAGAGAGTTTCCTGCTACATTTAAAAGTGGAGGAGCCAATCCTGCTAGCCACAGTGCTTCCCAGAGAACTATGCTGGTCAAGTATTAGGGATGCTTCAAGCAGAGGGGTAGCCAAAGGGTGAGGGATTTTCTTTTCTCCACTGCCATCAGCAATGGCAGCATCAATTGGCAAGCATCTGCCAGCATTCAGTGGAGCAGCCAATGGTGTAGAGGATGGCTGCATGTGTTCCCTACTTGTTCCTGCACATCTCTACTTGTAACCACTGATGAGGTGAGGGAAACATAAAATGTTGAGGGATAGGGTTAGGGGTGCTCAAGACCTCAAAATACCAACATGCCAGGTCCTGCCAAATGAATTTGACTCAAGTCTTCTCAGCCAAAGAAAAGTAAAGTTTATTAAAAATTCGCCATATTGGGTAGACTCTTAAGGAGCCTCGGAATCTGTGACGCTAATGCAAGCGGGCCAGAATCATCTGACATAAAGTGAGTCTGTGCTACATCACTCTCTGGCCTCTCACACCTCATGGAGGCAACATGGTGTCTTATACACAGAAAGATTGTGGGAGGAATCTAGGGGTGGTCTGGAGGAGGAGTTTGGGGAGGGTCTTCAGGAGGAGTCAAATGAGGTCAGACTCCAGTGCTGAGAGTTTAAGGGTGGGAGGTAGCTGGAGGCTACCTGGAAATGAGACAATGGAAGGTTTGGGAGGATCAAGGGTGGAAGCTAGTTGGACAAAGGAGGGGTGGGCCAGTAACAGAACTTTGGGCTGAGACACAAGGAAAGGCTTATGGCCTCAGGCAAGTGCCTCTTCAAATGGGAAGATTCAGTCAGAGTTGAAGGGGATTCCCAGAGCCCTACCTCATCGGCCACTTCCCCAGGTAATATTATCTGTACTTCTGAGACCGGAAGGGGAAGGGAAAGGAATACACACTTTAAGTACCACTTACTACAGGCCAGGCATTACGCTAAGCACTTTACAACTACTACCTCACTGGATCCTCGCAATAATCCTTCAAGGTAGGTGCTTTTATTACCCCCATTTTGCAGTTGAGGAAACTGAGGAAAACAAAGGATATGTGACATGCCCAAGATCACACAGCTAAGTGCCTGTGGCTGGATATGAACTCAGGTCTTACTGCCTCTATCCACTGCCCCCTAAGTTTTATATGCGATATTCTATCACTGTGTTCTTACAGTGAATGACTTTGCTCTGAACTAATTATATTCACCTGACTACTGAAAGGTAATCACATTGGAGAGGGTTTGTGAGCTAGTTTTGAGACTTCAGAGCCACAGAGTACCTAGAACCAGAGACAGTCATCCATCTTCCTGGGGGTCTAACCTTTTAGTGTAAAATGGAAGGTGGTGAGCCCAAAGGCATGCTAATACTGGGTTTTAATTCTGTCAAACATTTTTGTTCTGTTCTTTCCGAACTCAAGAACATTCCCCTTAGTAGAGAAAACAAGGAAAATCAGAGATGAATATGCATTGACTTCATTCAATCATGTGGGTTTTGTTATGGCCCATCGATCATTTGGAGACTGTCCAAAATGTTCTAGCAAATTTCACCAAATTTCACCCCTAACACCTTAGAGCCTACTCAGCGCTCGGTAACCCATTATTCCTACAGTGGGTCACTTCACAGATCTCTAAGACTAGAAACTTTAATGATTTACTATTACACTATAACAACAAAGTAGCCAGGCATGGTGTTGCCCACACCTGTCATCCGTGCTACTGGGGAGGCCAAGACGATTGGCTCATTTGGGCTCCAGGGTTCTGAGCAGCAATAGGGCTAAGGCTTTTTGTGGGTCTGTACTAATATGGTGAACCTCAGAGGCAAGGGGGTCGCCAGGCTGCCTGAGAAGGGGTGAACTGGCCTGGGCTGGAAAGAATGGGTCAAGGATTCTGTACCAAACAGCAGGGGGATCAATCCAATGAGTGACTGCTGCACTTCCAGTCTATATGAGATGGGGACACCCAGGCTCAAAAACCAAGCTAACTAAAACAAAGAACCTATGTTTTACTGATTGGTAGCTAAAAGTCCAGTCCACTTAACTAACCACTCAGGAACCTACTGCTAGAAACCAAAGTCCCACAACCATTCAGATCCCTCAAGATGAAAATGTTTAAGGTCCCCAGCTAAGTTACCCTTACTCTCATCACCACTGAGAATGAGGCCATTTCATAAAGAAAAGAAATTAAATTTACACATGACAAAGAAGCATAACTATTACTACCAGAGCTAAGTTATAACTAAAAGGTGCTAAGAACAGAAGATTCTCCGGTGTTTACTGACGTCGTACATGAAAACTCAACCTTAAACACTTTTCTCTAAGAGGTTACCTATCAAGCATACATGGTATACGTCTCCACAACAGAGATAACACCATTCAACGTCCCTCTGGTAACAATATGGGATGAGACATAAAACTGGACATATACTTCCCAGAGGTATTTACCGCTATTATCAAGGCTGTGCTGTGCAAGGTCCAAATGGAAGAGGGACTCCCTACATATGCTGAGGTTTTTCAGATGCCCCTTTTAGCAGGTGACATTGTGCTGATTGCATCAAACCCTCTAATACCACAGGATCTCTTCACTGAGTCGCACAACAACTCAAAAAGGATCAGCCTAGCAATTCACCCAAAAGAAACAAAATGCTATAGAAATGAGAACTATGTCACCTCGTACCAGTCATTTTATTTCCCCAAATCCAACATTTTCAATGCCTCTTTTGGAAATTCCTTTTGCCCAATTATTCTTTATCATCAATTCAATTTATTAAATGTCTAGAATGCACAAAGCAGAGAGCTAGGTGTTGCAGTGGAGAGAGCACTGGACCTGGAGTTAGGAAGACTCATCTTCCTGAGCTGAAATCTGGTCTCAGAATAGCTGTGTGACCCTGGACAAGTCACTTAATCCTATTTGCCTCAGTTTCCTCATCTATAAAATGAATTGGAGAAGGAAATGGCAAACAACTCAATATTTCTGCCAAGAAAACCCTAAATGGAGTCACTGAGAATAGGACATAATTGAAATGACTGAACAACAAGAATGCATAAGGCTCTTAAGATGAAAACTGGTACCTTGTGACTACTTGTGGAAATCTCCAAGAAAACCCAAAGCCTGGGAATTCCTTCAGTTAACAACCCTATAGTGCTTTGCCTTGTTGTTGCTTAATCCCTTCATCATTCAAGAAATCGATACTAAACCTCCAAAGTTCAAATTAAGTGGTGTAATATGCTATTATACATAATATTCAGAACTGGCGGTCTGGAAATAATTTCATTTAGGCTCCATCACACAACAAGACAAATATTTAGTAGAGACGCCATTTATGCACAGTCAGTCACAGATCAATGTTAGTTTTCCCACATTGCTTAGATGGGAGCAGGAGCCATCACAAGAAGGAGTGAGGGCGTTGTGTGCCACTCTTGGATTTTATACTTGGCTCTTATGTTGCTCTAGGTAATTATCCTGGGCAGCATTAACCAAGCCGAGAAGGTAAAACACTAAGTGGTTAACTAAATGGAGAGATTAAAGATGTCAGAAAGCCTAAGTTGGACAAGGGAAATTTGATTGTGTTAATAAATATTCTCCTCTGCTGCCCCACCTACCATCACAACACCATACTAAGTGGGTTTGAAACAATGCACATTAAGCTCAGACTATATGTAATTAGGAACGTTTACCACAGGAGTCTTTATTCTAATTCTCCCAAAAGAACTGTGTTGAAGGCAAGCAGAGGCATGAATTCTATGAATTCATGCATGATTCTATAGCCTTATCCCCTTGCCCTATGTGGCAGCCAAGGAACTTAAAAGACTGAAGGCACTCAAAGTGAGACCAAGCAGCACTTTCCTCACCCAGAAGTGTAGTAGGGGGCAGAGCCTACCTCTGGCACAAAGCCCCAATTCAAGAATTAAAGTTGGAAATATGAGTAAATCAAAGAAACCACCACCCAGTAAAAAAAAAAATTATTGCAGACCTATATATCTGTAAAAAAAAAAAAAAAAAAAGAGAGAGAGACCTGTAACAACGCAGCAGTGTCTTAAGGGGGAAAAAAAACCCTGATTTTCCTCAAATGCTACATAAATACTTAGAAGAAATAAAATGAAAGATTTAAAAAATGAAAGAAAATCTCTGGAAGAAAGATCTGTAAGGAGAATAAGTATATTAGAAGAAAAATAAAAACCTCGCCTAAGTAATGGACTCCCTGAAAACCATAATAGACCACACAGAAATTATTGACTCCACAAAACACCAAAAATACAACAACAAAATCAAGTATTAAAAAAAGAAAATCTAAGATATTAGATAACAAAGATAACTGACCTGGAAAACAGGTCAAGGAGTAATAATTTAAGAAACATAAGACTCCCTGAAAACCAAAATTTAAAAAAAGAAAAAAAAATTCATGGACAATATAAATCACAAATGAAAACTACCCAGATATATTAGAAGCAGGGAACAAAATGAAGATATAAAAAAAATCTACCAGTCACATTCTGAAAAAAAAAACCCAAAAAGAAGTCACAGAAATGTCTGAGGTGGTGGGTGGGGGAAAGACAGAGAGAAAATTTGCAACTCAAAATCTCATGGAAATGAATGATGTAAACTAAAAATAAACAAAAGTTAATTTAAAAAAAGAAGTCACCGAAATGTACTGGTGAAATCTAGAGCTCACCAATAAAAGAAAAAAATATTGTAAAAATCCACAAATATATTAAGTACTAACAAACTACAAACAGGATCACAGCTTCTAGTTGAGATTCAATACAACATTTCCAAAAGGCAAAAAGTCTAAGTTACAATCAAGAATTACCTATACCCTGACAAGTTGAGTTATAATTCCGGAGAGGAGAAAAAAATGAACTTTTAGAATAATAGAGGACTTCCAAATACTTTTGAAGAAAAGAACAGAACTGAGTAGGAACTTAGAAATGGAAACTCAAGAGCCAGGAGGAACCTAGAAAAGTAAACTTATGATTGTGTCGTGGTAACATTCTAATGGAGGAGAAGAAACAAATGTCTCTTCAATAACCTTGAAGTCATCAAAGCATACTAACAGAGTTAAATAAGAAGATCTGAGGACCTGGGAGTACATTGGTTCTACTCTGAGTGCGATGAGAGAAAACAGAACAGCTACTGAAAAGAAAGTGAGGTGTTAGAGAAAGGATAAAGAAAGGAATGGAACTTGCTAATTCAGCATGACAAGATGATACAAACATGCCGCTAAAGTTAGAAGGGAAAAGGATTAACTGAGGAAAAGAAACTTTATAGCAAATTTCTCTGATAAGAGTCTCATTTCCATGATATATAAAGGAATGATTTATACTCATAAGAAAATAAGAGCCATTTACAATTGATAAATCATCAAAAGACACAAACAAGCAGTTAGTTTTCAAAGGAAGGCATCCAAGCTATCAGTAGCAATATGAAAAAGTGCTCTAAATCATTCATAACTAAAGAAATGAAAGTGAAAGCAACTCTGAGGTTCCACCTCGTATTTATCAACTGGCAAACATGACAAAAAGGCAAAATGAGAATGGGTGGAGGGACTTCAAGAAAACAGGCACATTAGTATACTGTTGATGGGAGTTATGGACTGATCCAACCTTTCTGGAAAGCAATTTGGAACTATGCCCAAAACATCACTAAACTATACATATCCTTTGATCCATCAACACCTCTACTAGATTATACCCCAAAAAGATCAAAGAAAAAGGAAAAAGAGACATATGTATAAATATATTTCTAGTTTATAGTAGCAAAAAACCCCTGGAAACTAAGAGGGTGCCTATGAATTGTGGAATAGCTGGATAAATATAGCATATGAATGCCACAGAATACGACTGTATTATAAGAAATGATAAGGGGGACAGGTTTAGAGAAATATAGGAGGATTTGTATGAACTGAATCAAAATAAAGAGAGTAGAACCAGAAACCAATTTATCCAATTAACAGCATTGTAAAAATAAAACAACTTTGAAAGACTAAAGAACTTCGGATCAATACAATGACTAACCACATTCCAGAGGAATAAGGATGAGGTAAGTATATGAGGCATATGCTATTCACCTCTTGATAGGTAATGAACTAAAAATATAGACTAAGATATCTTTTTGGACAAGGCTAGTGCACTAATTTGCTTTACTTGACTATTCAAATTTGTTATCAGGCTTTATTCTTGTTGCTTTTCTTTCCTTTTAAACTGATAGGGGATGAGAACGAAAATAAGTGTTAATTGAAAACAAAATACGCTCAGATCAACACATTTCTTAAAGGGGGACAACCATTTTTTTCTTCACCTTGATCCACTTTAAATATGTGTGTATATGTACGCACACACACACAGCATGATTTTAAAAACCAATTGTCATGGTTTCATAAAGAAGCAATCACATTATCATCCACTAGATACCTGCCAATATCTAGATGATTTACCCACTCAAGTTTGTTGATAATTTGATTAAGCAAATATAAACCACTGACTTGAATTCTTCACTTTATCATTCCTGCTTGCTACACACACACACACACACACTCTCTCTCTCTCTCTCTCTCTCTCTCTCTCTCTCTCTCTCTCTCTCTCTCTCTCTCTGTGTGTATGTATGTCTCTCTCTCTCACCTCCTCACCCCCACTTCTTAAGGAAACAAGACCACTGAGCATCCATTCAGTTGCTGTAAAGAATTCACCCAATGAAAAATTATCACTAATCCCTAAAAGAGTCAATTACAACACAAATACACAAATTATGTAAAAACCCCCAAAGAGCTAGGGAATTGAAAAGGAAAGGTATAGTAGGATAGGTAAATTTACATCTAACCTCTAGCTTTGGATTCCTTACCTCTCTGTAGATATTGTTCTTCAAGGATGATGCAACTATTAAGTATCAGAGAAATGGTTTGTAGATTCAATAATTCCAAGAGGGTCTCTGGAAGATGAAAAGGAACAAAAATAAGTATGAACAGATGATAGAGAAGGTAGTAGGGGAAGGGAATCAGGATAAGGATAAAATAAAGAAGGCAGGAATATGTTAACAGTGAATGAAAGTGGGAAGTTTTAGTGAATCTAAACATTTCTCCTACAAGTTCAAACTTGAAAAAACACCACCCAAATTGAAGATTACCCCAATGACTAAAACTTTCTTATTTTCTATTATTTTGAAAACATAATAATAAAATAGACCAACATTTTAGACCATATGCCAAGATAAAGTCAAAATGGGTACATGACTTAGACAAAAAGGGTGATACCATAAGCAAATTAGGGGAGCATGGAATAGTTTACCAGTCAGGTCTATGAATAAGGGAAGAATTCATGACCAAACAAGAAATAGGGAACAAGATACAAAATGAATAACTTTGATTATATTAAATTTAAAAGGTTTTGTGCAAACGAAACTAATGCAACCAAAATTAGAAGAAAAGCAGAAAACTGGGGGAAATTTTAATAGCAAGTATCTCTGATAAAGGCCTCATTTCTCAAGTATATAGAGAACTGAGTCAAATTTATAAGAACACAAATCATTGCCTATTCAAAACTATTTAAAGTCATGATAAAATGCTCTAAATCACTGCTGATTAGAGAAATGCAAATTAAAACTCTGAGAAACCACCTCATACCTATCAGATTGGCTAGTATGATAGAAAAGAAAAATGATAAATGTTAAGAATGGATGTTGGAGAAAAGGAAAATTACTAATGTTGGAGGGGGAATTGGAACACTTAAAGCACTGCTGGAATTGTGAACTGATCCAACCATTTTGGAGAGCAATTTGGAACTATATCCAAAGGGGCATAAAACTGTGCACATATCCTTTCATCCAACAACACCCTTACTAGGTCTGAATCCCAAATAGAGCCAAAAATGGAAAAGACGTTATTTGTACAAAAATATTTGTAGCAGCTCTTTTTGTGGTGGTAAAGAACTGGAAATTGAGAGAATGCAAGTTGTGGTATATGATTGTAATGGAATACTATCGTGCTATAAGAAATGGTGATAAGCAGGATGATTTCAGAAAGACTTCCGTGAACTGATGCAAACAGAAATGAGCAGAACTAGGAGGAACATTGTACAGTCACAGCAATAATGTATTGTAATCAACTCTGAATGACTTAGCTGTTCTCAGCAATACAGTGATCTAAGATGATTTCAAAGGACTCGTGACGAAAAATGCTATCCACCTCCAGAGAAAGAACTGATGGAGTATGAATGAAGATAGAAGCACGCTATTTTTTTTTTTGAGGAGGGAAGGCAAGGCAATTGGAGTTAAGTGACTTGTCCAAGGTCATATGACTAGTAAGTGTTAAGTATCTGAGGACATATTTGAACTCAGGTCCTCCTGACTCCAGGGCCGGTGCTCTACTCACTGCACCACCTAGCTGCTCCAAATTAATGTATGTCTCACTTTATTTTTTTGATGGTTTTTATTTTTTTGGCCTGCGTTTTCTTTCACAACATGACTAATTTTGGAAATATGTTTTGCATGACTGCACTTGTATACTTGTATTAAATTGCTTATTTACTTGTATTAAATTGCAGGGAAGAGGTAAGGAGGGAGAAAGAATTTAGAACTCAATTTTTTAAAATAAAGGTTAAAAATCTATTTTTATATGTAATGGGGGGGAAGAAAACATAGTATGGTGGGACTCACGCTAGACTTAAAGGCAAAAGGCCTTGAACATCTATTTCTCTCCTATTTCTGCCTCTGTAAATGAGAAAAACTACCATCTACCATACCTACTCAATAGGGTCATTGTGAGGATCACAAGTGCTGGACTTGGTGTCAGGCAGGGTTCAAATCCCACCTCAGATACTTCCTAGTTGTGTGAGCCTAGGCAAGCCACTTAACCTCTCAGGTCTTACTTAACACCCCAATGATCTTAAATCACCTTATAACTATAAAGTTCTGTACAAATAGAAGGCAGATTCCGTTATTTCTATAAAGGGTGGGTCTTTATAAAGGGAGGCTTAGGCTGCCTCCTGAACCATGACAGCTGTCTGCTTAGCACCTGGTAGCATCTGTTCCACACACCAGCGTAACAACACTTCACAGAGGCACCTCTAAGTTCAGTCAAGCAGTTAGGTATGAGGCAGTTCCACACTCCGGATCTTTTATTTCCTATGGGCAATGAGGTAGAAAGTTAGGGCTAAATTATGGCCACATCCACCTTGACTCATATGACAAGGCTTTCCGGTGACCTGATTACATGGTGACTATTAAATGCCTTGAGAAGAACTTGCCAATTTGATCTCTCTCCACTAGAAGGAGAGACCATTTTTTTTCCCTTGGTATCACTGAAAGTGTCTTAGTTCTCTTGAGTTTGAAGCCATTTCATCTTCTAAAAATGCCCAATCCTTACGTTTTCAAATGTTTATACAACACCCACCAGGCACTAAACCTTAATCTGTGAAATGGGACTAATAATAGCATCTATGTCACAGGGTTGTAGTGAGGATCAAATGAGGTAATATTTATAAAGTGCTCTATAAACCTTAAAGCAATATGTGTGTGAGCACATGCATACATGTATAAGCACACACTTATGTGCATGTATATACATACATACATGTGTACATACACACATATAGATTTATAGATGATAATGTCTATTGGAGACAAAAGCTAAAGTTAATTATTTCTTGTAACTTCATTTATATGTAGAAGCTGCTAAAGTTAATAATTTTAAAGTAGAGCAGATAACACTCATGTTTAAAGCCAGCCATACCCAGTGTAAAAGCTATTAGTCCTAAACACACACCACCACCACCACCCCCCCAGTGTAGCTCGGAGAGACATTCCTAGCACTTATTACATTAAGGAATGTATCTACAATCAAGATCACAGCTTGCTTCCTGACACTGACTCTGTCTAAAACAGTAATCAAAAGAATAGAAGAAATGATGTGTAGAGTTGGCCAGTTGTTACTCCTAGGGCATTCTTAATCTAACACTTTTCCATTGCTCACATTTTTCTCTTTTAACACATAAACTATGGAAAATTCAAAAGACAGAACCAGATGTTTCCCCTCTTCAAAGTTATTATAGAGAATTATTAAGAAAAAAAAAACAACTTAGGCTTCCAAAAAACCCATGGGGCTAGCATAAAGGGAGAAAAGACATTCATAAATTAAACAAGTGAGGCAGGCAGGCAGTACTTTGAGAGATTCCAGTTGAATTACAACTTGAATACATTAATTTATAAGCATGGCAAAGATTTATGAAAGTGACCCCAGAATTTAAGATAGCTACACATAGATAGCTGCTATTCTTTATTAATGAAGCATTTTACTAATTCTACACCAAGAGACCTACAACTTTTTCTTTTTTATGCAACCTCAGGAATGGTGTTAAATATTAAAACATTCTACTTAGAGTATATGAAGATCTTGAGGCAATGAGTGGCTACTATTTGAATGTCAACAATGTTGCAAACATCACATGTAACATGAAGTTAGAAGTCCTTTTAAATAAAAAGACAGACCTTATAAATAGATCTATAAGCAAACTGAAAATAAAGTAATTTTTTGAAACCTCTGAACACACATTGAGGTAGCACAAATGGATAGAGTCCTGGGCCTAGAGTCAGGAAGACCTGAGTTCAAATCTGGTCTTAGACACTTACTAGCTATGTGACCTTGGTCAAGTCACTTAACCCTGTTTGCTTCAGTTTCCTCATCTATAAATAACAAACCACTCCAGTGTCTTTATCTAGAAAACCCCCAAAGGGATCATGAAGAGTCAGACAGGACTGAAACTACTGAAACAACAAAAGAAGATGCACTGAATCTTTGCATTGACAACTAGCAAATCACTTAATTTTTTTTTTTTTGCTTTTTATTTTTTTGGAAGGGCAATTGAGGTTAAGTGACTTGCCCAAGGTCACACGGCTACTAAGTGTTAAGTGTCCTGAGGCCAGATTTGAACTCAGGTCCTCCTGACTGCAGGGCTGGTGCTCTATTCAATGGGCCACCTAGCCGCCCCATCACTTAAACTTTTTTGAACCTCAATTTCCCCATGGATAAAATAAGAATAATTTTTGTCCTTCCTACTCCAAAAGATGGTTGTGAGTATAGAATGAAATATTGCACAGGAAATGCCATATACTCTAAGTCTTGAAGAAAGATTGTACATGTATGCATGTATATGAAAAGTGATTTATTATATCTACATTATATTTCCATTATCGCTTATGTGATAATCACTGATCAGTGATGCTATGTGACCCTGGGCAAGTCACCTAACCTCTCCATGCTTGAGGAAATCCTCTGACCATAAATTGCAGAAAAGGTCCTGACCTATAATGGTAAAGGCAGTTTCCTCATTTGGGTGTTTCCTATTGAATGAAATCACAGGTCCAGTTCCTTTCTCTATTATAGAGATATTATCAATGTTATCATATTATACTTACTTGGCCTACCTCCCTCACAGGGTTGTTGGGATAATTAAATGAGCTAATATAGGCAAAGTACTTTATAATTGTGAACTTTATTATTTGGGTTGTTACTGTAGTAGTCAACTTTTACTCACTCTCAAAATATTTTTTAAATAATCCTCCTCACTCCTCTAAGAAGTACCCTAAATCCATTGATTGACTGAATATTCTTAGGCTGATCACTGTTACTCAAATGACAGTGATCAGAAGAGAAAACAGAAATCTTTACACCATGTGCTGCCGTAAATGACCCCGGGGTCTAAACTTGGGGCTGTTTAAAACAAAACAAAACAAAACCTCTTGAAATGAGCCTGACCTCTAAACAAATCTCCCAGATCTCTCTCACTGTAATTCTCGAAGGGGCAAAAATCAAACCTGAAAATTCATAAAGAAGCAGTATGACCTAATTCCACTTCACTGTCTTATTCTTTAAATGTATATTATTTAACACAGGAAAAGAGGCATTATGATGACCATTTTACAATGAGGAAACTAAGGCCTGGAGATGTTGATTAATTAAGAATCACACAGATAATTAACAAGAGACCTAGGACTGGAATAAAGTTCTACTGATTCCTGTTCCACTAGTCTAAAAAGAAAAAAAATCAGGAAATTGTGAAAAAAATGTTGGGAAAGTTATAGAGAGATTAATCATGGTAAAGTAGAAGAGATTATGTTATTTTCTTCTCTGGATGATACGCACTTTCTGGAATGAATTAGAGATGTTTCTGCCTGAAGGCTGAGGGATGGGTTAATTTACCTCTTTAAGTCTCTTCTAGTCCTGTGATACTAAAACAACAAAAAATGCATCATTAATAATGCCACCAATTAATAATAAAAATTCCCATCAAATCACTGGATTAAGGTCTTGAATCTACCAAGAAACTATATACAGTGAATGTGGGGGGAGGAAGGGAAGGATTCACTAGCATGACTTTCCTCTACTGAAAGATAACAGTATAACCTAAGTTCTCCAGAGCGACTTGCGTACAAATCAACAGTTTCATTGCCCCTGAGAAATAACTCTCAACAAAAGCTGTTGTTGGGTCATTTTTCAGTCATCTCCAACTCTTCATGACCGCATTTAGGGTTTCCTTGGCAGAGATACTAGAGTGGTTTGCAATTTCCTTCTCCTGCTCATTTTACAGATGAGGAAACTAAGGCAAACAGGGTTAAGTGACTTGTCCATGGTCACATATCTAGTGCTTAAGGCTGGATTTGTGTTCAGGTTTTTCCGACTCCAAGTCCATCACTCTATTGGAAGCAGAAGACAGTGGATTCAAATCAGAGGTTTTTCACTTATTGGTTGTGTAACCTTAATACATGTTGCTTTTCCTTGATAAGCCTGTTTTCTCATTTTGTAAATGATGGTTTTGTATGAGATATTTATGGTCCTTCCAAATATAAAAACAATAATCATGATAATAATTCACATTTATATGACATTTTAAGGCTTACAAAGGACTTTCTTCATTCTGTGAGTTGCAACACAGAATGAAACACCAGATGCTGTGTAGATCAAGGTACTCAAGAACTAAATGCTGCAACAGTCTACTCTTGGTCAGTGTTCCAGTAAGGCATGGAATAGGGCTACCTTTGGTGACATGGGAAAGTGATTAAAGCTTCCACCCCATCCTTAACCCTCCATAACTACTGAGGACCTATGCATCGGGCTCATGCCACCTTGACCACCCAAGACACAGACCCCAACAGGGTCAGCTCCTGCCCCCTCTCAGGGGTAATAAAACAGTATCTGAACTGGCATCTGGGCTAAAGCAACCTCCTCTACTGGGAAGGGATGGCTGTAACAGCTTACTGTCCAATGGCTAGCAAACATTCTCTTTTTCCTCTCCTAATCCCTGTGATTCAAAGTCAAGGGCTGAATAGAAGAAAACTTTCATACTTGGCTCTCATTCCCCACTTGTAGCAGCAACCATGTGGCATACCCAGGATGGCTGCTAACACAGGTTCTTAGATCTGCTTTACTAGGAAAGATACCTGTTTAAGGGGTCAACAATCTTTTTAAAAATTATATTCACTAGTTTAGCAGAAAAGTCAGCACCCTGAACTTCAGAGAAAATACAAGAAGATAAATAAAGACCAACTTATAACTGTCTGAGAAATTAGCACAGATCAACAGACAGATCCAACTGTCTCACCAAGGCAATACATACCTAGTTACCAGAGAGGGAAGCACTAACATCTGGGTTTTTCAAAGCTGGGGAGGGGGCTCCTTAATGGCTACCCAGAGTCTCATTTGGTCAGATCACAAGAATACTCTTCCAATGAGTGAGCCCCAAAGCAAAATGCTAACCTCAGAGTATATTTTTTATACTTACATACATATATATATATATATATATATATATATATATATATATATATATATATATATATATGTGTATATATATATATACACCTTTTTTTTTTTTAAAGCCAGAGGGCATCCAAAGCCTCCTGACTCTGCCTAATTAGAAATTAACAAAAGGTGTGAAAGTCTTCCTACAAGTAAGTCTCTCCTAAACAAGCTTCCCCTTAATAGGCTTCATGTGAGGCCTATGGATGGTAGGGGAAGATCTTCTATTCCATTAACATGACACTACTCCTTCATTCCCATTCACTTCAGCTCCATCCCTCCCAATGTCCTTAACCCATTGCCCCATACCTTTCCATTGTGCTCTCTGGAACTCCACTCTATGGTTAATAGTGTCCATATTATTTCACATACTTTCTGTCTTTTTGCAATCATGGAAATCTGGCTTCCCCCCAGAGGACTCCAATCCTTTACCTTTTCTAATACTAGGAATTTCTTTCCTCTCCTCTCACCCCAACTCCCACACACAGGTACAAGGTCAGGAGGAGAAACAGGCATGCCCCCAAAGGACCCTTCCAGAGCCTGTATTAATCATTCATCACTTTCTTCATTCTGTCCAGGCATACTACCCTATACAGATTTTGGAGTTACATACCAGCCCCCAAGTCACGCCTCCTCCTTTCTCCTGCCTAACTCTTTGTCTCTCCATTTCAACTCCTACTTGAGGACCTCAATATACAAGCTGATGACCCCTCAAACACCCAGGCTTTCCAGTTCACCAACCTCCTCAACAACCAGGACCTACACCTCCACATCAGTCACATGCACAAAGGTCCTACCACACCCTTGATCTTACCATCACCCACAAAGATTCTACCTCCACAATCCAGGAGTCTGAAATTCTCCTTTCTTTTCCATCTCTCTTTGTGTCTCACCCCAACCTCTTGTCACTCCACCACACCTGTGCCTGCTTCATTTTCCTCCCTTTGTAATCTTGACCCTGTAGTTAACCAATTCAATTATACTCTTCTCTGTTCTCTAATCCCTTGCCTGTTTAGCCTGTAGACTCTCCTACCTTTCTACACCCCAAACCTGGATGATTACTACCATTTGCTAGTCTTCATTTCTACTCACCCCTACTGGGATTCTGCCAAATGTCAATGGAGGACGTGACACAACCATGCTACTTACTACAAATGTACATTATCTCATCTCATACGAGCTCTCAAGGCTGCAAGATCACCTTTTTTACTCTTCCCCCAATTAAACCTATTGAACTTCCTCTAGTATCTGTTACAAACTTCCTTTTCTCCTCAAACCACCTATACCCACCTCCCCCTGCCCCTCAGCCAAAGGCCTTATCTACTATGTTACTGAGACAATTGAAGCCACTTCTCTTCATCACCTCATTCCTCATTCTTTCTTGTGCCTCAGACTTAAGAGAAATAGTTGGCTTTTCTCCTTGTCAAGGCCAGTCTTTCTATTTGTACTTTTGATCCCATCTCCCTTACTTCTCCTCCAGGAATTTACTCCTTACCCTACCTCCAATAGTCAATATTTCTTTACTGACTGTCATCCTACCACCTACAAATGCAACCAGGTCTCCCCTCAACCTTAAAAAAACAAAACAAAACAAAAAAAATTACTTCACTCATTCATATCTTCAAGCGCTCTGCTCAAAACTCTTAGAAAAAGCTGTCCACACTCCTTGCCTTTGTGACCACTCACTTTTCAACCCCTTGCAGTCTGGCTTCCAATTCCACACTCAGCCAAAGCTGCTCTTTCCACGGGTATCAACAATCTCTTACTTGTTCACTTCAATGGGCTTTTCCCAGGCCTCCATCTTATTGACCTCTCTGCAGCATCTGCCACTGTTGATTGCACTGGATTCTCTGGGTTTTTATGACTCTGCTCTCTCCTGCTTCTACTACCTGACTACTTCTCAGCCATCTTTGGGGGATCATGATCTCCAGATCCCCTCAGTTGCTAGGGTTCTTCACTTCCCCCAAAAAAATTCATTTGTATATTTTTTATATTTTTTTTTCTACCCACATGTTCCCCATTCCCCAGTAAAATGATCCCCAGCACCAAGCACAGTGCTTGGCTCTATATAAATACACATAATAAATATTTATCAAATTGGATTCAATACTCTCAGACTTGCAAGGCTCTGAAATAATATTTAGTGTACTAAGGGCAGTAAGGATAGCTATTCAGCACTGGATTTGGTTCCTTAACTGATTCTTACAGCTTATGCCCATTTTCTCTATGCCGAGGAATGCCTCCCAGTCTCAAACACCATCATCAGTAACTGCTATGTCTCAGGCATCAGGATCAATTTGTTTTCCCTGTACTGTGCACATGCCCCCTAGCACCTGAAAGTCTCCTTCTATCAGCAGCATGAACAATATTCTGCACCAAGGCATGTACTGTATGTCTGAGGTATATTCACTTTTTTTTAATCTTTTTTTAGAATTCATTTGTTTATTTACTTTTAGTTTACAAGATTCAGTTCCACAATCACTTGAATTTCCAATTTTCTCCCCTCCCTCCCCTTCCCCCCCCCCCCAGCCATGGCAGCATGCAATCAAGTATAGGATCTGCAAATACTTTCACACTGGACATTAGTCTGGTTGTATAGAAGGGTTGTAACCAATGGAGAGAACAATGGGAAAGAAGAAACAAAACCAAACATGGA
>CM053588.1:206405068-206420810 GCA_028646515.1 Pseudochirops corinnae | reverse complement strand
TATTCCATTACATTTATATACTACAACTTGTTCAGCCATTCCCCAATTGATGGGCATCCCCTTAATTTTGTTTTTTACCACCACAAAGAGAGCTGCAATAAATATTTTTGTACATATGGGTCTTCCTCCCACTTCTATGATCTCTTTGGGATACAACCCCAGTAGTGGTATTTCTGGGTCAAAGGGTATGCAGTCATTTATAGCCCTTTAGACATAGTTCCAGATTGCTCTCCAGAATGGTTGAATCAGTTCACAACTCCACCAACAATGCATTAGTGTTCCAATTTTTCCACATCCTCTCCAGCATTCATCATTTTCCTCTTTTGTCATCTTAGCCAATCTGACTGGTGAGATGTGGTACCTCAAAGTTGTTTTGATTTGCATTTCTCGAATCAATAGTGATTTAGAGCATTTTTTCATATGCTTATAGATATTTTTAATTGTTATATTCACTTTAGACAATCACCAGGTCTGCTCAGTTGATCAGATCATGGTGTTAGTGATGCCATAGTCACTAGTTCAGACCTACATTTGGGCCAGTTAGCTTCACAAGTACAGACTTCAACCCAAACCTGGTCAACTGTTCCATAAATTGAGAGAATGAATGAGATCGTGTGTCAGCCTAAGACTCCAACAACACTGGGCAGTAGAGAAGGAAATATATGCCCTATGAATAAGCAAGTAAAAATAAATAAATAAGTAAAATTTAATAAATATTGTTAAATAAAATTTAGCAAATTACATGATAAAAATAAATAGAAATAAAAAATAAAAACAAGTGAATAAAAATAAATAGAAATTTAAAAACCAAATGAGTCATTTTGAATAGTATAAATATCCAAATTAACTACAAAGGACATATGATGGAAGACTCTATCTGTATCTAGGAGAAGACTGATAAATAAATTTTATATATTATGTGTGTGTATGTATATATATATACACACAAATATTTGTGTCTGATTTTACATATGTGTGTATATATACATACATATACACACACATATTTGTGTCTAATGATAGCCATCTCTAGGGTGGGAAGGGGGGGAGGGGAAAAAGGGAGGAAAAAATATACATAATAACTTTATGATATATTTAAAAGGAATAGCAAGTTGTACATAACAGATTTGCATTTTCATGTGCATCTTTTTTATTATACTGTTATTTGTTTTATTTCGTAAATTAAAATTAAACAAATACATTTTTTTAAAAGTAGAACAGCAGTATTGCCCACTACATTCTGCCCTAGTAAGAGACAATGGAATTAAGATATCCAATTTTGAGATCCACATTTTAGAAAGTGTATTAATAAAATAAGACACATTCAGGGGAGAGGGACCAGAATGGCGAGGATACTCACAGCCCTCCCATGTGAGAATAAGTTGAGAAATTAGGGAAGCTTAGCCTAAAGAGGAGATATTTAAGAGAGACATGACAGATCTCTTCAAATGTCTGAAAGGTGATTATGTGAAAGAGGGATTAGATTTGTTCTACTTGGCCCTGGAGGGCAGCATTGGCACCTCATATTGGGTGAAAATTATAAGGAAACAGATCTCAGCTTAACATATGGAAGACTTCCTGACAATTCAAGTTTTCCAAAAATGGAATACACTACACCTTGGGGGTCAGGCAGGAAATCTTCTATCACTTTCAGTCATATTTTTTTTTTTTTTGCTTTTTGGAGGACAATTGGGGTTAAGTGACTTGCCCAAAGTCACAGGGCTAGTTAGTGTGTCAAGTATCTGAGGCCACATTTGAACTCTGGTCCTCCTGACTCCAGGGCCGGTGCTCTACTCACTGCACCACCTAGCCGCGCCAACACTTTCAGTCATTTTCAATTGTGTCCGACTCTTCTTGACCCCATTTGGGGTTTTCTTGGCAAAGATACTGGAGAGGTTTGCCATGTCCTTCTCAGCTCATTTTATAGACAAGGAAACTGAGGCAAACAGGGTTTAGTGACTTGCCCAGGCTCACACAGCTAGTAAGTGTCTGAGGCCAAATTTGAACTCAGGTATTCCTGACTCTAGACCTGGCACTCTTCCCATTGCACCAGCTAGTAGCCCATTCCTATCACTGGAAGTTTCCAAATAGAAGTGGGGTGGCCACCTGCTTATCATTGTTTGCACATGGATTAGATGACCTCTGAGGTCTCCAAGACAAACTCTAAGATTTAATGACTCATACATGAAGAACCCTATTTTATAAATAGAGTATAAGCTTCAGAAGAAGAGGCACTTTGTTATAAGCTCTATATTGCCTAGTGCATTATAGACATTTTAATATTTAGGACATTTCAAGGAGTAAGTGTAAGAGAGGTTTTTAAATCCCACCCCCAATCCTAGTTAATGTAACTGAGAAAATAGTCTACTTATATCTTCATGACTGAACTACTGAATCAATTAATAAAAAGTATACAATAAATATAACTAATTCCTAGACACCTCTATAGCATCAGTCATTGAAAGGTATAAAGTGGGTGTTAATTACCTAAACAAGTCAGGAAATATCACTGGATGAAACCAGGTAACAGAATGTATTGGGGCTGGCTGAAAGAATCAGACACACCTCTGAGCCTGTGTGTGATAAGGAGATCCAGAAATCAGAGTCAGATTCCTTGTGCCTGTACCAGAGGGCAGCAAAGGGTCGAGAAGGAAGAAGCTAGTGATATATTCTCTGGTTCTCTTTCATCAGTATGCCCCACAGGGACTTGAGAGAGAGAATAAACTTAAACCCACCGAGAAGGAAGCTTCAGAGGATGTGAACTCTTCTGGCCAGGGAATAGCCTCTCTCAGACTCTACAAGGACCCATCATTTAAAGTCCCACAGAGAGTTGTTTGGGCAGCTAAGTGGCACGGTGGATAGAGTGCCGGGTCTGGAATCAGGAAGAACTGAGTCCAAATTTGGCCTTAGACACTTACCAGCTGTGTGACCCTGGGCAAGTCACTTAACCCTGTTTGCTTCAGTTTCCTCATATGTAAAATGTGCTGGAAAAGGAAATGGCAAACCATTCCAGTATCTTTGCCAAGAAAACCCCAAATGGAGTTATGAAGAGTCAGACATGACTGAAAATGAACAACAGTAACACAGAGAGCTGTTGCTTGGTTGGTTGATGGTTGTCCTTCATTCTCAAAAAATACCAAAATGACATCACTATGTTAACATCAAGTTACAGTGTGGCAGTCTGTAGCTGATTAGATGAATACAAGCTTAGAAGGCTCTACCACAAGTCAGGCACAAATAGTTCACATGAACATATGAAGTGGAGATG
The DNA here is from genome assembly GCA_028646515.1 of Pseudochirops corinnae. Classification (NCBI taxonomy): domain Eukaryota; kingdom Metazoa; phylum Chordata; class Mammalia; order Diprotodontia; family Pseudocheiridae; genus Pseudochirops; species Pseudochirops corinnae. The sequence continues at coordinate 206,417,542 of CM053588.1, read as the reverse complement.
TCACATTTCTTTTGAGCCACTTCACTTCTGCTTTGCTCACAAAACAGCACTTTCTCTGATATGGGCATACCATGATGTGCCAGTGTCTCCCATGTCACATAATAAATTCCAAAGTTCTTAAGAGAGACCTTGAGAGTGTCCTTGTATTGCTTCCTCTGACCACCATGTGAGCGCTTGTCCTATGTGAGTTCTCCATAAAGCAGTGTTTTTGGCAAGTGTACATTTTGCATTCAAACAACATGCCAGCCCATCAGAGTTGTGCTCTCTGAAGCAGTTTGAATGCTTGGCAGTTTAGTTTGAGTTAGGACCTCAGTGTCTGGTACCTTATCCTGCCAGGTGATCTTTAGAATCTTCCTAAGACATTTCAAATGGAAGCAATTCAGTTTCTTGGCATGGGCCTGGTAGACTGTCCAGGTTTCACAGGCATACAACAATGAGGTCAGCACTACAGCTCAGTAGACCTTCAGTTTGGGAGTCAGTCTAATACTTCTTCTGTTCCACACTTTCTAAGGGGAACTTTACAAGAACTCTTCAAAGGAAAGAAAAGTTTTCCCTACAATTAGGAACTGTGTGTTAACCCTTTGCTACATGTCTTCTTTAAGCTTGAGCCCACTTTTCCTTGGGCTCTCTATACATTTATGTTCCCAGAGTTTTTTTGGGGGGCGGATGCTTTGTGACTGTTGTTCTTATGATCCTACCTTAAAATATATTCCTAACTAGAAGTTAGTTACTTTTAGCTGGTCAGTAGTAACCAACGAGGTAATGAATGGTAAACATAACCTGTGTACTAGAAAAGTCTCTCTAATCTCTCATGGTTATCCCCCCTAGAAACCTAATGCAAGAAATAGTTATCCCATAGGAACCCAATATGCCAATGCAAACGGAAATCAGGAAAGTAACTCAGAGGGGGTGCTACATAAAGATAGGCCCTCCAGTCAATCAGTCTATAGGAATTTATGAAGAGCCTGTCATGTTCCAGGCACCATACTAAGTGCTGGAGATACAAAAAGAAGCAAAAGGCAGTCCCTGCCTTCAAGGAGCTCACAATCTAATGGAGTGGTGATAGTGGAGGTGAAAATGAACAAATAAATATGTACAAACATATATATATATATATATATATATATACATATATATATATATATATATATATATATATATACACATACATACGTGTGTGTGTGTGTGTGTGTGTGTGTGTGTGTGTATAATATCTATAATGCTCTGAGTGTTGCCTGGGATTTAGGCATGGCACCCTTTAATCAAAGAAGAACACAAAAGACATTTAAAGTCAAATGAACACTAGTTTGGGGTCTGATTAGCCCCAGAAGTCAGACAGGTAAGTAATGGTCTAAGAAGTAGACTATATACATATGAAAAAGGAACAGAAAAATAAGCTGCTGTACAGTCAAACCTCTACGTTCAACAAAGGACTCAATAATCGCTAGAAGCGACTCTCTATAGAAGCCACCATTATGGTAATTTCTACCAATCTTCGCCCCTAGGTAACTACAAGATACTGTAAGCAGGGGAGACTATTCTGATGGAAGCGTGACTCCCAATATCCCCACCCTTCTATTTCTCTGCCTACACCTTCAGAAATAGTCTTTTATCTTTCCTGAAGCACATAAACATATGTCTTTAAGGCAATCTGATTTCCCAAAGTTATTCTATAACTACAGCATGATATTCCACATTTGCCTTTGTTCTCAGTGACAAATGATGAATATGAGATGAATGACAACTTGAAACCCAGGCAGACATCAGTGTGACTAACCTGAGTTGTTCGAATTTATTAATTCAAAACTTGTCAGTTAAAACTCTCATATTAGAATGAATTAGGATGGATGCTGGACCATACAGGACTGAGAATCTGAATGCAAGCAAATACAAGGTTAATGGGTTGATTTTTAACTCCAAGTTAGTATTTCAGAATGGAGTTCCTAATCTATTTTCACATAGATTGGCTTTATTCACAATTTGAAGGAGGGGATAAAAAACCCTACCTGGCAACACTGGGAGTTGGGAGAGAAAAACCCTTCAAAGTCATGAACTTCAAACAACATTAAAAAAGCACGCTTGAACTATTTGAAGAATTACACAAGCAAAGAGTCCTAATGAAATTTAGTAGACTTTAATAAAGTGTTCTGCTATGGGCTATGCTGCTTTCAACTGTCATGTGCTAGATTTGGTCCCTATAAAAATAAGTTTTAAACACACAGAGCCCCTATTTTCAGTTTTACCTTTATTTCATGAAGATGAGTTAACCAACTCAGAGCCTGAAGGCATCACATCAGAAGGATTCTGGAAACACAAGAAATCATCTTTCCCTAAATTCTTGAGAGTTTCTTTCAAAGAAATTACTCTTGCCTGCTTACAGCATAGATGTATAACTCATTTAACTCCAACCTTATTTCTTCAAAGTTGCTAACTGGTTTTGGAAGACATACAATGAGTGGCTAGGATGTTCCATGGCATTTTACAGGACACTAGTTACTAAGTCAGCCATTGAAAGGCATTATGGTGGTAGGGTGATTTGGCTACAGCTGGGGGCACAGATTATCCTGACTTACAAATTAAAGATGCAGTGCATGTATTGGGATGGTCATAAACCATGACCTTGCCTAACAGGTTTTCTCACTCCTGTCTAGGAAAAAATGTCTTTTTCCCCCTAGCATCATATTTCATTTCTGACCGGCATTGTTAAGTTCATTAATCCATTTTGATAACAACAACAAAAAAATCACCATATAATTAATCATCTAGTTAGTTAGGAGACATATGCTACCTAACTAACAATGATCACCTCTGGCTCTTTTCTATTTTCTAAGCATTATATACAATATGGAAACAAATCTTGCTTCCACATTGTCAAAGACCAATCTCTCCCAACCACGTACCTACACCATACCCAGGTTCTTTATTTGTTCCTTTGAGTTGATGCTACCACTTGCTTTTGGTCTCTCTGCTACCAATCAACAGCATGAGATGGGCCCTCCAATTAGCATCAACCCTATTGCTAGTAATCTCTCACCATTAAACCAGTTTTCTGACTACTCAGAACAATTGCAGACCCACCTTCTGCAGTTACTTCAATAATATGGTGGCTCCATGATCTCAATGATGTTATAGAAGGGATTGTTGTTCACATAAGAGCTGGACCAGATCCTTTCCAATTGAGATAGCTTCCAACTTTGAGGTTCTCTGATTCACTGACTGTACCTTGCCATGTCTATTCATCCTTGAGATAGGAGATGAGCTGGCTGTATCTTGACATTGAGTGGGATCCTGGGGGCTACTGCTGGGGAAGAGCAACCTGGCTACCAGTGGGATTGTTACCCAATATCAATTAAAGGTCTGGTGGTCCTCTGTCCTCCTTTTCCTTATATCTTTATCCCCTTGTTTTCCCTCCCCCTTTATCCTTGATCTCCTACCCTGAGATTTAAAAACTAGGAAGCTGCTTCAGTAGCATGTAGGCTAGGCTAGTTCTTGAGCTCCTTGAAGTACAAAAACATTCACCAAAGGAGGAATGGTTGTCAGAGGTTTCACTAGAATTCCACTTGCTTGTGGAAAATGTCTTCCTCATTTATCTTGAGGTGATGCTGTGCAGAAAGAATAAAGGAGTAGTTTTATATCCTTTTAATTTGAGCAGCTTTATTATTTCAAGGTCTTATCAGTAAAGTTAGTTCTAATTGCATCTCATAACGCACAAGTGCCTCATTATTTCAAACTCCAAGTCTGAGGTATTGGATTGGCCTATCTTAGGTCTTTCCTAAAGTGATCTTGTTCAATTCTTGCCCATCTTTTATAAATAAGTCACAGAGTTCTAGTGGACAACCACCGAATCTTGTAAAATTTTGTCAATACAAGTGTGACACTAGGGATAACCTTCTGTTAATAGCTTACTATGGTTACACAACCAACTCATCTTTTCCAATCATATATGTCCTTCATGATGTCTTTTATACCACTTCTTGCTCAAAATTCATTATTGGCAATATGCTTCAGCTAACCATTCATCTTTCAGTTGTTCTCTGAGTCATGCACAATTCTGATTCTTTTGAAGTTATTGTGGCCATGATCTGTACTCATTTAGAATCCCTGGGAGAAAAGAGCTATTAAAAAGAGGGGCTTTGGAGGAAAGGAGAGGCTTAGGATAATTCAAAGTGCTGGGCAACTTTCCAATGTGATATAGCCTAATTTCTTCTCATTCAAATCTGGTTTCAGCTCCTTGTCAATCTCCACTTGCAGTTCAAAATAAATGTACTGATGTTCTAAGTCAATAGTCAGACCACCATTCACTTGATTTTTCCTTACTACTTGTGTGACCTTGGGCAATTCACTTAAACTTCCCTGGGTGCTGCTTACATGTAAAACTAAGAGGCTATACTAAATGACCTCTAAAGTTATTCCTGGCTCTGCATCTGTGAACCTAGGATCATACCAGAATTACCAGGAAATCTCTTCTGAGTGGCACTGGATCTCACTGGATCCTCATCGAGGAGGCTCAGTGTCATGAGTATTATGGGTCTCAGTGTAGTCTTCACAACGTCACCCAGAAATGGGATTATCCAGACAATCTCTACAACTAATGTGAATGCCTCTTTCATTTGGATTTTGTCCAGGCCATCCTCCATGACCTGTGGCTAGCATGTCAGTTATATAGCTTAATCCATATTAATAACAGAAGACCATCGAGCGGTTAGCCCTATAATTATTTCTAATAGGAACTCTTGTATGATCTTAATATGTGCATGAGAGACAAGAATGTTGAACAGAATCTTTTAAAGACTGAACTCTGCTCTACTGGGTCAAATGCTTTTATTTTAAATGAATAAACACTAAACCCAGCAGGATCTTGTATTCTCAATACCTTAGTCAATTGTGTGACTGTAAAGATGTGACCTGCTATGGGAAATCATCTATTAAAGCCTGCTTGTTCATTTTTCATATTTTCATTAAGGATATACAAATGGGTCATTTTGATTAAAAAAAAAAAAAGGTTTTACATAGAGAGGAGAAAGTAGACATATGGGTAAATTACTGATATCTTCTCCTTTGCCTTTTTTTGGTAATAATGTCATCTTGGGGGCGGCTAGGTGGCACAGTGAATAGAGCACCATCCCTGGAGTCAGGAGGACCTGGGTTCAAATCCAGCCTCAGACACTTAACACTTCCTAGTTGTGTGACCTTGAGCAAGTCACTTAACCCCAACTGCCCCCTGTTTAAAAAAAAGGCAAAAAGAATTTCAAAAAATAATGTCGCCTTAGGTTCCTCTGAACTCAAAACTACATCCTTCTACTTTTGGCTGATCCTGGAATGTCCCTTAGCACCTGGGGCCTTCTCACTCTAGAACAACCTAACACTTCTACAAACCTACTCATTTACCATGGATTATCCTTCTACAAGCCTGCTCCCTTCTCCCACTCTGGAGTCTCCATTTAATGGAGAAATTCAGGCTGGCTGCCTTTATTTTCCTTCCTTTTGAGGTGTTATCTTCCTCCATTAGAAAGTAAGCTCCTTGGGTCGGCTAGGTGATGCAGTGAATAGAGCACCAGCCCTGGAGTCAAGAGGACCTGAGTTCAAATGTGACCTCAGACACTTAACACAAAAACTAGCCAGGTGACCTTGGGCAAGTCATTTGACCCCAATTGCCCTCCAAAAAGCAAAAGAAAAAGAAAGTGAGCTCCTTGAAGGCAAGGACTGGCATTCTTTTTTATTGTATTTCTACCGCAATTGCTTAGTGCCATTCTTGGTACGTAGTAAGTGTTTAACAAAGGCTTGTTTCCTTCCTTCCTTCCTTCCTTCCATGATTTCTTCTTTTACAATCTTCCTCTCTTTGGGATATCCTGAAAATGAATTCAAGTTTGTTTTTTGTTTTTTTTAATTGTGTTACCTTCAATATAAATTCCTCTGGATGTATTTAATCAGATTCAACTGTTTTTCCCAATCTCATTTAATGAATGACGTTTCTCTTTCCTCATATTTCGATGCTGAGCTATTAAAAGACTGGCTTCACATCTATCTGTTGTCCTCCTTCCATTTTCATCTTTAAATACTCTTGAGATTCACTGGCTCAGTTGATCTCACGCCCAGAATCCTTCACCACCGCACTGCTTTTCACTGTTTTATGAAGCAATACCTTTTAATCTTCCCTCATCCACTTTTTAAATGTTCTGCAAATAAACATATGTTCTAAACTAGTTTTGCCCTTGCTGCCACTTGGGTCATGGAGAAGCATGGTGCTTTCTTGGCTCTTTTGTACTCCTCATTGTAGTGGCTGTTTGATATCAGTTACATTTGTCTAAGAAATGATGCTAATCAGTCTCTACTTTTATACACTTTTCATTTCTTAGAGTCCTCAGCTTTTAAACAGCTCACATGGTAGTTGTTGCACTTATATGTCGTATTGTTTTCTCATCTTTATCCTTTCTTCTAATTTGGTAGTAATTTTATTTTTACTTTAACCAGTCAGTGATCTGACTGTACACATACCTGATTCAGAAATATCATTATTCAACGGTCATTTTCTGTCCATTAAGATATGATTTTTTCTACTTTTCAGTGCTCATCATTCCCAGCGTCATCCCTCCTTTTCTCATAGAAGCTATTCATAATATACCAGCTGCTCACTTCTATAAGGATCTTCAATATGCCTGAGTATATTACATATATTATATATAATATTATATGTTATGTATTTTATATTATATCATCTATATAATGTGTAATTATATAGATAATATATTTATATATTATATATAAGTATACAGATAATATAATATATTGTTATATATACTACATTATACATATATTGTTATACACACACATATGTGTGTATGTGTGTATATACATATATACCTGAGTAATTATTACTTTGATGGATCCAAATCTTAACAATGTACTCTGTCAAAGGGTGTTGATGGCAACACATCCACATATCCATGACTTGTACATTTCTTGTCCATGCCCTCCCATTAACATTTCATACAGGAGTTTTACAATGTTTAGTAACTCCTATTATAGATTTTTAAGTCATTTTGTGACTTTCTATAAATGAAGTTCAGTCGAGTTTTCATCTACCTTGACTGTCAATTTTTGAAAAGGGTGGCAGATGAGATAACCAATGTATATACCTTATTTGGTGAATCTTCATCCTTACTGTGTTTCTTAGACAAACTAACCCAGATATGGCATGAGGCATTGCTGTTCCTTTGGTCCAAACAGCTTTTTTAAAGACCGGTATAAGTACATCCTTTCTTTTTTTGATAAATTTACAGATTTCCTTCAGAACCTAGGAAGCATGCTTTTGGAAACTCATTCCATGGGTCCATTTATGAATGTTGATAGTACATTCTCAGGTCACTATTTAGTGATGGCAGACCATTACTTTCTCTCCATCTGTCTTTGTGGAGACCATCGTACCCAAGAGTAGGTTGGAAAGGAAAAGGTCAGGGGATTGCGGAAAAAGCCGTTCTTAAAAGCCCACATACTACTTCCAGGTCATGTGAGAATGAAAGGGATAGTATTTATCTTTTAATATTTTATGGATATCAGCACAGTATTCAGACTTTCCATTACTATTAATACCTGCCTAGTCTTTTCCCCCCAATCATGCATTTCCTGGGTAATCTGTTATATAATCTTCTTCTGGACAAATCATCATTGGCAATATAATACTTATACCCACCATGTGCCTCTGCATTGTCTTTTGGGTCACTCATAATTTTGACTCTTCAGAAAACAAGATGTTTCATCACCACCACCATCATCATCATCATTACTAACATTTATGTAGAATGTTGAAGTTTGCAAAGCACTTTAAAAATATTATTTTATTTCATCCTCCCAACAATGCTAGGAGGTAGGCAGTATAACTATCCCCATTTCACAGATGAGAAAACTGAGACAATCGGATGGTAAGTGACTTACTCAGGGTCACACAGCTAGTCAAATGCCTGAAATCAAACCTGAACTCAGGTTCAAATGCATGTATTCACTCATTTTTTCCTATCCCTTAAAATGTTTATCTTTGCCTTCTGCCCAAGTCTATTTATCAGATACAATTTGGTATAGTAGAAAAAACACTGAATTTAGCATCAAAACACTTGGTCACTAACCACCTGTGTAATGATGGACAAATCATTTCACTTCCCGGGGCCTGTGTCTTCATCTGTAAAATGAGAGCTAAATTAGCATGATCATCTCTAAGCATTATTTCCAGTTCCAAATCTGCAGTCCTATAATTTTATGATCCTTTAATACAGAGCCTAAATGTCACTTCTATAAAGACGTCTCTGACAAAGCTAGGACTCACTTATCTTGCCATCTACCTTGCCATGATATTTTCTCCCCACCTGAAACAGTCCCATCTGGACCAGAGACCACATCTCCATCTCTAGGTGAGTAAACGCACTTAGCTTGAAGCTTCATCCGAGGCTGAGGTTGTTTGGTTAGTGAGTGGGTACCAATTTACCTAAAGTACAATATCTTGCTGCCATCGGATCATGATTCAAATCCATATATGGATACAGATATAGATATAATCTATATATACACAACTTGCCACTGCTGCCCATGTATCTCCCGCCCCCTTTTTACACAATAATCAAATCAATACTACCATTACTTCAAGAAAAAGCATAACAACGGATTGCACTGTTTCTATTTACCATTCCTGCCTCTACCAGACAACATCCCCCTTCCTTGGCCAACACTCCCATATGTACGTGTGTGTTTGTATATTGTCTTCTCATCTATTTACCATTCCTGTGTCTACCAGACAAAAACTCCCTTCCCTGCTCACCACTTGTGTGCATGTGTGTGTGTGAGAAAGAGAGAGAGAGAGAAAGAGAGAGAGAGAAAGAGAGAGAGAGAGAGAGAGAGAGAGAAATGGAAGGAGGAAGGGAGGAAGGAAAGGGGGGAGAGGGAGAGAAGGAAAGGGAGAGGGAGAGAGACAGGAGAGAGAGAGACAGGAGAGGGAGAGAGAGAGAGAGAGAGAGAGAGAGAGAGAGAGAGAGAGAGAGAGAATAGTCTTCTCCATTCTAATGTAAGCTCCTTGAAGACAGGACTGTCTCACTTTTGTCTTTGTATTTCTAGCTTTAAACACAATGGCTAGCACATAGTTGGTGTTTAATAAATGCTTTTCTATTTCTCTCTCTGAAATCCTATATAGTCTATATTCTATAGCTGCATGCTCAATTACATTCTGTCTTGTCTTTACTGTTTCCCATTTATTATTACCCTAGTTAAACCATCCCCAGTAACTCCCGTGAGGACAAAAACCATCCCTTATACATCTTTTGCTTCCTCTATAGCATCCACTATAGTGCTGAGAGCAAGGCAGGTAATGACCACAAACTTGTTGACAGAGAGATGCAAAAGGATTTAAACTTTTAAAAAACAATTTATGAAGAAAATCAAAAGAAATACTCTTCACTAACCCCATCTTGGAAGAGCTATTATGATAACCTCTTTCTCCCTCCAGGGAGGACCTATTGTTCAAACAAAATAAATCCCTAAAATAGGACATTCATAATGGGATCTGTGCTATAGCTGAACAGCACTTTTATAATACCAGAAAAAAAAAAAGGTAAAACAAATATTGGCTCAAAGAATTTTTCCAGAGGCAACAGTTATAATCTTATCTCGGGTCGAATGTTTGCACAGTTAATTAGGTACTGACATTGGCTCAGCAAAATCCAGTGCCAACTCTGCAAAGTTGAGGATTTAAATCCCCGCCATCTTTATCACGGATATTCACAAAACAACACACCACTCATAAGAGTCCCTTCAAAATCTGGGTTGCTAATGCCTAAGCAAGTCACACACCTCTTATCCTTGGACAAAAGATAATGGAATTTCAGTGCCAAAGATTCCATTTACCTATATCGAGTCAAATATGCACAGAATCTGCCCTCCCAGAAATCAATCAAGCTGCCTCTGTTACCACCTGTTGACTTCTGGGAAGTACAGGAAACAGTAGAAATGTGCAGAAAGAGGTACTTTACTGGTTTTTCTGAATGTACATCTTCCTACATGCTACAGACAAAAGCTTATTTCCTATGGTTAGTGACCATGAAGTCTGCCAAACAACTCCCCTCAAAATCAAAGACTGCTCTACAAAGTCAGTTTAGCATCCACTGAAAATATTGAATGGGTGATGCCAACTGTGGGGTAAGTCAACTAGTGTTTGAAAGACATAAGGACTCCTCCTCAAAGTATTTTTGCCCATCATGGAAGCAAACAAACTTTCATTTTGCCCTTTTTGTTTGCTCAGAAATGCTTGATGGCTAATTTCCCAATAACTTATATAACCATCTTCCAAGAGAACCATACACACACACACACACACACACACAACTTCCCTGACAACGCCAGGAATTTAAATGGGGAACATTGAGGGTCCATATTCCTAAAAAATGAAAATGTTTTAAGCTGATGCTTTCAACTTCTCTTTGAATGTCTCCACTAAGGATCCCACATTATACCATGTGCAATTTATAATTTAATGGTGAGGATTATTGTTAAACCACATTATAGTATCATCCTGATGCACTATATGAGATCAGCATGATATAATTTGCCAAAGAAACACAGCAACAACAAAAAATGTTGTGACACTTTAATTAAAGATGAATAATTTAAATGCCATACTGTAGGTCATGCACAAATTCAGATTACACCTCATACATCATTCTTGCCTAACTAGTTTCTCAGCTTAAATCACAGGTTATCATCTAAGATCTTGAGTATGACACAGTTTAGGGATGGTTATTTTATTATCTAGTATCTGCCAGTCCCTGTAAAGTCCTACACCACACAACATAAACACTTTTGCAGATTACAAGGCACTTACATCAACACTCAAAAACACCTGCATTAGACTGACCTGAAATTAGTTCTATCTGCATCTTGGGCTGGTAGCAGGGAGGATGTTTTCATCCTGAGGATTGGGCTTTGAGGATATTGGAACTGTTCTCCAAGAAGAAGAATTTTACCAGATCAGGACAAGCCGCTGGTCATACTAGTGGCATTGTTAGTTTCCACACCATGTAAAAATAAGAATCCTTAATAAACATCTGGTGGTGTTCTACAAATATAATCTCATTTGAGCCTCACAACAATCCTGGGAGGTAGGTGCCATTTTTATCACTACTTTATAGTTGAGAAAACTGAGATGAAGGATAAATGATTTGTCCAGAATTATATATCAAGTAAATGTCCAAGGCTGGACTTGAGCGCAAGTTCTTCCATACCATTCCAGGCCCAGTACTCTATTTCCTATTCTGCCTAGCTAGGTTACATGATCTCTAAAGTCCTTTCTATTACTGATGTTCTATCCCTAGACTTTCTGGACAACGTACTTCTGAGCTGATACTGTGACCACAACTAGGGATATTTCACTCCATGTACAATTCTTGTTCCCCATGGATTAGGCCAATACAAAGATATGGCAGACAGAAGAAGCATCAAGAGTTGGGTCCATCATCTTATACCCAGCCAACTTGCTCCTAAGAACAAAACAGTAACATCAATAGTGATGACAGGGGGCGGAGCCAAGATGGCAGTGTAGCAGCAGCAACATATCGCAGCTCTCACATGGCCACCCCAAAATACCCATAAAATATGACTCTAAACTAATCCTAGAACTCCAAAACGCACACAAATATACTTTCCACTAAAGTCAGTTCGGCTACGAGGAACCATATCAGCACTGCAAACCAAAACCAGCCTGGCCTGAAGCCCTGGCTGAGCCCCGGGGCGGCTGGACGGGAGGAGCGGAGGAGCCTCTCTGGTGAGCGGATTAGCGGCTGCAAGCAGCAGTTCAGAACTAGGTCAGTGGGACTTGCGAAATTGGGGGAGAAAAGTGTCTGGCCAAAACGCCTCCAAGGTAGGAAAGCGAAAGGCAGAGGTTTTGCACCCGCCTCTGCGTTGCAGATTCCCTGCCCACAGCCTGCAGACAGCAGGGGGACTAAGCGATTGTTCAGAGGCCGCGTGCTCTCGCGTTGAGCGGCCTGGATCCGAATCGCGGTCTTGAGCTTTCGGTCCTGGAGTCTTCATTATCCAGTCAGCCGGAAGTAAGTAGGAAGGGACCCAGCACCTTCCTGAGAGCTACGGCAGCCGGGAGGACCCCAGCAATTTGGGACAGAGCTTTCCCTTCTGGAAGCAGAGCCCCATAGAGATTTAAAAAAAAAGTCACAGACTGACCAACCATGAGTAAGAATAAGCATAAGAAGCAAAGTAAAAACAGCTCCCAAACCCTAGATTCCTTCTTTGGGGAAAAGAAAGATCATAGGAGAGAGAGGGAGGAGGAGAGCGCAGCCAGAGCGCCCCCACCAGGGGCCTCCAATAAACATGAAGAATGCCTTAAAGCTAGAGATGAGCTGAAGAAGGATTTTCAAAACCAAATAAGAGAAGTGGAAGAAAAATTGGGAAGAGAAATAAGAATGTTGCAGGACAATCATGAAAAGA
>CM053588.1:206378418-206404568 GCA_028646515.1 Pseudochirops corinnae | reverse complement strand
GGGGGGATACACTGGGATGGCTGTTTTGGGGTGGTGGGTAGGGGAAAAATGGGGAGAAAATATGTAACTCAAAATCTTGTGGAAATGAATGATGCAAACTAAAATAAAATTTAAAAAAAAATAGTGATGAAGATAACGATGATGATGATGGAGGAGGAAATGGAATAGGGAGGCTGGGTTTATAGAACAGGGAGAAACCTTAGCTGAAATATTAGGGTCTGAAGATTTGGGTGAAATTTAGAATTATTATTAAATGACAAGAATTAAGCAAAGCAACCCCTATCTGCCTTCCCTCCTCCTTCCTCCAAGTCTCAGCTAAAATCCTACCTTCTTCAAGAAGTCTTTCCCAGTACCTCTCAATGCTAGTCCCTTCCCTCTTGATTATCTCATTTGCCCTGTATATGCCTTTTTTAATACTGAGTTGTTTGCACATTGTTTCCCCTTTAAGATCGTGAGCTTAGCGAGGACTGGGGCTGTTTTTGCCTTTCTTTGCATCATCAGAGCTTGGCACAGTGCCTGGGACACAGTAGGGATTGAAGAAATGTTTGTTTACTTGTTGACTCCATCCCTACCCTGCCTCCCCTGGGTATTTCTGCCAGGGAATGTCAATAAGGGCAGAACCTTTAGGAACAGAGACAGTTAGTACTCCAGAGGGAAGAGAATGCTTGGGAATAAGACTGATAATGATATAGAATAATAATGCTTATGTGGGCAGAAGGTGGACATAGATAGGAGCCTCGGCTTTTACCTTCTTGTCATTAAGGCTATCACCACACTGTAAATTCCTCTTTATGCTATATCTTTCTCTCATCTTGTTTAACCTGATTGTTTTTATCTTATCAGATGATTTGAGTTAATAAAGGTTTTGCTCTATGAACTGCTGAATATATATCCAGGATGGTTACAACAGGGCTTAAGTGAGCGGACTGAAGAGGATTTATCCACAGAGGGCTGAAGGTCAAGAGAATTGTCCCCATGCAGACAGGAAGCCAAGAAGGTGCCCAAGGAATAGACAAGAGAGCAAAGAATCTGTCACTAAAACAAATGGGAGCCAAGAAGATGCAGAGGAAGTCTAAAATCTGCCCCTAAGGGGGCAAGAGGCCAAGAAAGTATGTTGAAGGTTCACAAGAAGCCAAGGATGTGTATTCTAGTAGTCAAGAGGTCAAAAAAAAAAAACAACTAAAAAAACCACTGAAAGCCAAGAATCTCTCCCAAAACTGATAAAAATCCAAAATTAACGTCCAGAAGGGGATCAAGAGGACTTATCCAAGGCCTATGTGTCAGGAGCAGAGGAAGAAGAAGAAGGAGGAGGGTAAAAGTAGCATATTCCTGTTCAGTATAAGTATTTCAAGGTCTGTTTTATACATGGAACAGTCTTTCAGAGACTATCCCTTAAGTGATCCTACATAAGCAAAATGAAACACTGTCAAAGACAAGCTTGGACTTCTTCAGGCATATAGAAAAATGTTGGGCAATCTCATCAGTGAATAACATTCGCAGCCCCTCCCCTTCCCCAAACTTCTATGAATTGATGCTTTTCCTCCTCAGAAAGTTGTTCAGGGTTTTCCTTCACATTTTGGAGCTGAGAGGAATCTTAAATAAGACCTTACTAAAAATCCCTTTACTCAAACTCCTCAAAATACATCAGCTGAAATAAAGCTAAGAAGCTAACTGGGTACCTTAAAAAAAGAAAAGCATTCTAACAACATGTATAGTCTCTGGTTAGAAAAGATACAAATGTAAAATTCAATATGCTCCACTGGCAAATCTCTCCTTTAATTTAGGGAAATAAAGCATCTTGACTTTAGAGGTGAATTAACTTTGTTTGAGATGCAAAATATTAAAGGTAGGTCTAAAACCAATCATTTGAAATACAGGGAAATGTAAGTTACAACCCAGAGACAAAAAGCCACATAAATAGGAAGGCTTTCCTAGGAAAGTAAAGAATCAAAGTGAAGGTTAAGGAGTTGCATTATAAAGACAATTGTGGAGAAGGCACTACTGAATCTCCCAGAGGTAGCTTTCTTAATGAAACACCTCCCAAACAACACATATGGCTAGGAAGCCATATCTGTCACCAGCTAACTAAGAACAAGCCAATGTACCTCCCTGCACACCTCAGTTTTCTCCTCCGTAAAATGGGAGTAGAGAGGAAAGAAGGTGAATGAGATGATTTCTGAGATCCATTCTACCTCCAAATTTCTAGAGTTCCTAAGTAATCATCCTACTTCTATCATGGAAGCTGACTGTAAGTCCAAAGACGCTAACTCACTCTTCTCTAGCCATTTAATGTCTATGAATACATTTTTCTGTCACTAGTCACTGCTGATATGCTGTGGCCGATTTACGCGTACCATACATCTCTCCAATTCTTTTGGGCAGAGCTCTAATCAAATATTTCCCCATGAAGAAAGTTGCACAAACCATATCCAGGGCAAGTGAGACAAAATGATCCAAATCAATTTTTGAAGCCATGGAGGCCATGGATGAAGTGGAGAGGAAGCAAACATCTTGTACCTTCTTTTAACTAATCCTTCTTGATAAGTAGGTGCTGAACTCTGTTGTTTCTATTCTTCTACTAAAGAACTACCGGAGTTTTGGGCACGCTAGGACAAAGCCCTAACCACTCCACCCTAGTTGTAGCTCTACTTTTGGGACACTTACAGTTTTGATTCTTTGCAGACTATGATATTCCATGATGTACAATCACCTACCATTACTACGATGATACAGATTTTTTTAAATGGGGTTTTGTTTCAGATAGCAGCTTGGAATCACTGACATTTCTGCACTATTTCCAAAATGAAGTTCATCCTACTCATCTTTCTCCTGGTTCAAATCTGGATCCAGCTCATCACCTATCTTCAGTCCGTCAGTAAACAAGTATTTATTTGCAACTAAGTGGCAAGCACTGTGCTAAGTGTTGAATATATAAAGGAAGACAAAAAAGAATCCCTGCTATCAAGGAGTTCACATTTTAATGGAGGACCCACTACCATGTACAAATAAGGGATATAGAGGAAAAATGGGAACGATCAACAGAGAGATGGCACTAGCAGTGTCTGTCTGAGATAGATGTAGTGATGAGCTAACTTTTGAGGAAGAAGAAGCATAAACGTAATTACATAAGAAATGCATGATCAGAAGGCGAGGCAGGCCTGTCATGGAGTGACAATAATGGTTAACAGTAATCCAAGTGCTGCCCTGGCACCCACAAGATATTAAAAGATCCAGAGAAAGGCCTCCAGCCCATTGGGTGGATCCTTTCTAGAGTATTTATGGGAGGAGGACACAGTTGAGTATGACACAGAATGGAAGGCAGGGATAGATTGTAATCCATACAGATGGAGGGAGAAATCACATGAGTGAAATTACGGATCCACTGTAATGACAGGACTGGATTAGATAATCCCTAAATCCCCTTTTGGCTCTGATACATACGCTATTATAGCTGCCAGCTTTAAGGTGGGGCAATGGAGGATTCCGAGACCTACTGACCTTGTATAGCATCAAAAGGAGACATCTTTGGGTCTCTACATTTCATATTCTTTCACTGTAAATAATGTGGTTCCAGCTTCTGGTTGGCATATTCATTCAACAAGCCTTTATTAAACACTTACTATGTTTAAAGCACTGTCCTAGGCACTTGGGAAATAAAAGCAAACATCAAACAGTTCCCCCTTCTAAGAAACTTATATTTTACTGGGGAGCAGCAACACGTATAAAGAAAAGCAAATATGAAATATGTCCAAAGTATATAAATATAATTTGAGGGGAGGGCATTAGCAAACAGAGAAATCAGGAGAGGCTTCTTGTAAGGGGCAGCACTTGACATGAGCTCTGGGGAAAACCAGGGTTTCTAAAAGGCAAAGTTGAGGCACAGAAATAGAAGGAACATTCCCCAGGAAGGCCAGCTTGGCTATAAATTGGAGTAAGTGAAAATGAATAATATGTAAAAAGGCTGCAAAAGTGTTCTAGAGCCAGAATGCAAACAGTTTTGTCCTAAGGGCAGTAGGCAGCCAACACAGCCTCTGGAGCAAGAGGTCAGACCATACTTTATAGGTTGATGCAAAATACGAATTTCTCAAGAAATAATTTTCAAGTGTCACAATGGTCAGTAACATCAATCCATCAAATTACCACCTCTACCATATGGTTTATGGAATCAGGGTCTGTCAAAGAAAAAAAGAGGATAACAAAGTATATTACACAGAGTTATACTTTAATAAATGTTCGCTGAATTTTCTGGGCAAGCAACCCTGTGACTGCCTCAGTAAGGGAAACGTCACATTCTATTCCCTTAAAAAAAAACTTGTTAAAAACTGTTTTTACATGTAACTGGGGAAAAATTAAATACTAAATAAATTTTTTTAAAAAACCAATAACAAGTACTTGCTGTTCAGTCATTTTTTTCAGTCCTATCTGACTCTTCATGACACCATTTGGGGTTTTCTTAGCAAAGATACTAGAATGGCTTCTCCAGCTCATTTTACACATGAGGAAACTGAGGCAAACAAGGTTAAGTGACTTGCCCAGGGTCATACAGCTAATAAGCATCTGAAGCAGAATTTGAACTCAGGAAGATGATTCTTCCTGACTCCAGGCCCAGCTCTCTCCACTGTGACACCTTGCTTCCCCTAACAAATACTCAGGCACCAGCAAAACACTAAAGAAGCTTTAAAACAAAACAAAACAAAACATTCAATACCTTCAAGTAGCCATGGTCACACAAGGTCATATACTCTCTGAACCCTAGTTTCCATCACTGTATAAACTGGGAGCTGAAGAAGTAAATTCAGCACTCAAATATGGCCTTCCACCCTCACCAAGAGGCCGCCTCCACCAAAGAATGATTCATTCCCACACCCACCAGTGTACCAAGACTACATGCCACCCACTGTGGTGGCTTCCTTTCTGCCCTAAAAATGAGCCACTCCTTGCCTGTCTCCAACATCTGGCTTGAGTGAGTGCCCTGGCGAGAAGCAAAGCTAACTAACCACTATGGTAAATGCTACAAGAATTCTCACCAGCAGCTCAGTCGCCAAGCCCTGTCTCTGTCCTTATCTCCCTATGTGGCCATTCTCATATGGCAGACACAGCAGGATGAATAGGCTAATTAATTAGCAGGGAGAATTCAGGAGCTACAGGTTCTAATGCTCACCTGCCACAAACTTACTGTGTGACCCCAAGGATATTACTTCACAGAGGCTCCATTTCCTCTGCTTGTAAAAGCCAAGATAATGAAATGACATGTTTGCCTAACTAACATAATATAGTCCTATAGTAATGGGTACTGCAAAGATACACATAAAGACAGAAATGAATGCATCCATATCACTGAGTGATATGTTTTTTAAAGATAAGTGATGACATGTTTTGAAAAGCCCAAGATCTGAGTGATATTTCCTCTTTTGTTCAAACAGATTTTAATGCCAAAAGCTACCTACAAAACAGATGAGAACAATATCTTTTATAGTTTTTTAAAAACTTATAAATCATTCAATTCTAGTCAGTGAAATGGGCTTTTCTACCTCCACATCTTCAAAAGAAACAAGTAGAATTACTAGAAAGCTCACCTTCAGCTGGCTTCATTTTAAATTCATGATTCCTCTTCCTAAATTTAGAGTGATCCACAAGACTTTAAACAACACTGGAGTTATAAGTCACTTTTCTCCCTAAGAAAGTAGGACATTATGGAAAGACATTTTTAGAGCTGGAAGGGGATACTGTGGCTACTGAATTCCAACCCCCTCCTTCTACAGATGATGAGACTGAAACTGAAAAAGAATGAGTGACTTGCCCAAGGCCACACAATTAGTAAGAGTTTGAGGCAGGATTTTAATTCCAAGTCCAAAACTCTGTCTACTGCTTCTCCTAGTCACCTAAACTCAAATATCCTCTTGTTAAGAAATGAGACTCACAAAAGAAATGAAACTCGCAAGTTTTGAATACATCCATATAATGCATCCATATGCCAGCTTTCTCATCCCTACTATAAAATCTTCAATAGTTTATGATCTAGACAAGTCACAACTTAGCAGCTTCAGATGACGGATCTAAGATTCAGAAAAGTTAAGTGATTTGCCCAGGATCATAAAGCCAATCAGTCACAAACTGAGTGTGCAAACTTAGGTCTTTTAACTCTCAGTCCCAATTCTTTCTATGGCACCAACCTGTGGTCTTGAGATCAGTCCCTGAAAGATGGCAGATAAATCAAAACCTTAATCTCTTAAGCTATCTCTGCCTCAGTCAGAAATTAGCTAGTTGGGTATTAACTTCTGTAAATAATCGGTTCTCTCTGTGCAGAAAAACAACTTGGAGAATTTAATTGTAGGGTTATGTGGGTTAGTTGAGTCACTAACCATTACCTGAACTTCATGTTCATTTGTTTTTGGAGGGGGGAATCACTTCTTGGGTGGCAGTGTTATGCCATAGGCACTCCTTGATCTGTAAAATGGGGTGGGGGAGTATAATAATCTGTTATATAATAAGTAAACTAAAATTTAAATTCAGCAGTCTCACCATATTCATTTCCTTTTCTGATGTCACAGAAACACGTCATATAGTTTTCTTATATATCTCTATATTAACCGGCTCTTGTTAAGTTTCACTATGAGTCATATTTCGGCATCTTTGCTTTGTTTCCCTCATTTGACTTAAACTCCTTGGGGACAGGGTCTGTTTTTGTTTTTCACATTGTCCCTCCTGCCTCCTTAGCAACTAGTATGATGTTCCTCCACAGATGGTTTCTGCAAAAATGGACCTACCATCTGAATGTCTTCACGTGTCTTCCCAGCACCTAACACTGTACCTTGGACAGAGAAGGCACTTTAAAAAACACTTGTTGATTGAATTATGAAATAAATCTGTAATACGAGGGGGTAGGAGTAGACCACCTCCTAGGTCCTTTTCAGCTCTAACATGCTGTGATTCAGTCCAAGGTCTGGTACTTGGCAGGAGCAAAACATCGCAATAAGCTTTCCTCTGACTCTCCCTCCTTGGTTGAGTAACATCAACAGATTTTGCCATAAATTTATACCCTAAAGCAGGAAACTTGATGATTTTCCTTCTCATTTGAATAACTATGACTCGTCATTGTCCAATTCTATATTGGATTTAAGAAAACTGCAATCTTTCATTCTGATTTTAGCATGTCTGTTCCTGCAGATATGGTTTTAAATTGTGGTTTCTAAAAGTAACCACTTCAAAAAAGCAAAAAAAAAAAGTTTTCTTCTAAGACATATACCTGGGGTAGATTTTTACAAGAAGTTTATTTCTGGGTTTGTTTCAGTATTAGTTTTCTCACAGGGAAGGTGAAGAGTGAGACAGCTTCCTGTAGAATAGGAGCTCTTAACGTAGGGTCAGTGAACTTTTTTTTTTAATCTGATAACTGTATTTTAATATAATTGGTTTCTTTTCTATTTTATTGTATGCATTTTATAACATTTATTCTGAAGGAGGGTCTAGAAGCAGTGGTTCTTAACCTGTGGGTTATGTCCAATTTGTAACAATGAAAATACATCCTGCATATCAGATATTTACATTACAATTCATAACTAGCAAAATTACAGTTATAAAGTAGCAACGAAAATAATTTTATGGTTGGGGGTCACCACAACATTAAAGGGTCGCAGCATTAGGAAGGTTGAGAACCACTGGCTCTAGAGGGATCACCAGACAACCCATAAATTAATAGCTGGCCTAGTATAATAGAAAGAACACTGGATTCAGAGACAAAGGAGCTGAGTTCAAATCCTAGCTTAATTCTGAATACCTGTGTGACTTTAGGTAGTGACTTGCTTTTATCATAAGGTTTTATAGTAGGGATGAGGAAGATGGAAAATATATATGTTAAATGAATGTCTTAGAAACTTGTAGATCTCATTTTTTTCTTCATTTCATTGTGTAAACCCCATTTCCCATCCTCCACCATCTAATTCATATTCTAACCCTCCCACCCCTAAGTTCTAATCAACTATCACCTTTCACTGTGCCCTCTGGATTGCCTGTTCCATAGACAACAAACTTCATCTTAAATCTTTTCCCGGCTCCCCTGGGTTGACACAGCCTTGCAGGGCACCATCTCCAATACTGGCTGCACCTTTGCTCATTCTTCTTGGTTTACAGGTCAAGGGAGGGGAGTCAGAATACACCTTAGTCCACATTGTCACTTCCAAATTCTCTATCTATCTCCATTACTCAGTAACTTCTCCTCCTTTGAGGTCCATTCTATTCATAGCTCTTACCCAATCGAAATCTTGGTAGCTCTTGTCTATGGACTTCCAGGTGATTCCTTTTCCTTCCTCAATGAATTTGGTGCACGGTTCACAATTTTTCTCTCCTTCCCTACTCCTGGCCCTCATACTAGGGTATTTCAAGATAAATAATGACTCTCCCTCAAACACCCTGACTACTCAGTCCTGAACTTTTTCACTTCCCATGAGCTGTTCCTCCACTCCACCTCAGCCACACATAAAATGTCCTCTATCTTGCATCTCCCATAAATGTACCACCTCCATGTTCAATATTTGTGAAATTCCCTTATCCAATCATAACTTCCTTTACAAAACCCTACTTCTTACTGGCACTATGACCTCCAATCCCTTGACCCTTCGATTGTCTCCCAAGACATTTTCCCTGAACTAACCACCCTCGTTCTTTTCCTCATCTCAATTCCTTGGTAAGCCAATTCAGTCCCATACTATTCTCTTCTCTTGAGTCCCCTTATATTCCCAATTGCTTCCTGCCGAGTCTCAGCCTTGGATCACTCCCATTATCTCCTACATATGTGCTACTGAACAAAGTTAGATAAAATCACACAACTGCTCTGATGTGATCCACTACAAATTTGCATTGTACTACCTTAACTAGGCATTCACTGCTGCTTGAAAGTTCTCCTATACCTCCCTCATCAACTCACTATCCCACTCTCCACAGAGGTTCTTCCAAACCTTTTCATCCCTGAACAAACATCCCATGGCTCTCCCTCTTCCCATTCTCTTAGATGAGAACCTCGTATTTTACAGAAGTAAAGTTGGGCCATATTCCATCCTCCTCATGTCATATTACTCATATGCTTTCTGTCTCACCTGATGAAATGGCCTTCTTCTTTGCCAAGGCTAAGCCCTGTACCTGCTCAAGCAATATCATTCCATCTCACCCCCTCCAACAGACTGCCTCCTCTGTAATCACCCTCTAACACTTACTTTCAACCTCTATCTACTGTCTCCCACATCGTAAAAAACCCTTATTGACCTTCCATCTTCAGTATCATCCTATATTTTTTCTTCCCTTTTGTGGCTAAACTCCTTGAAAATGTTTCTATAACAGGTGCCTCCATTTTTCTCACTCTTCTTAGTCCCTTACAATCTGACTTCCAACCACATCATTCCACCAAAACTTCTCTCTCCAAAGTTACCAATGATCCAATAGACTTTTCTCAAATCTCACCCTCCTCAACCTCTCTGTAGTCTCTGACACTATATATCTCTTCATTCCCCCTCCTATCTGACCACTCCTTCTCAGTCTTAGCTAGATCCTCATTCAGTACATGCCCTTAAACCATAAGTGTCCTTCAGGGTACTATCCTGGACCCACTCCTCTGTACTGCTGCATTTAGGATCTCATCAGCCCCCATGGATTTAATTACCATGTCTATACTGATGATTCTCATATCTACCTATCCTGCCCAAACCTAACTGCTAATCTCTAACTGCCTTTTGCCAGCAAGGGACCACCCAGAATGGCTTGCCCTCATCAAAAAAGATGCTGTGCTCTGTGAGCAAAGCAGAATTGCAGTAGCTCAAAAGAAACATGAGATGCACAAATTTAGAGACATCTCCACCCCAGATGTTCATATGAACTATTTGTGCCTGACCTGGGGTAGGCCTTCTGAGCTCATATCAGTCTAATCAGCCACAGTCAGACCCACTGTACCTTGACACGGCGATGTCATTTTGGTCTTCTTCTAGAAAGAAAGACAACAACCAGACATCTCAAACTGCATGTCCAGTAGACATCTGAAACTCAATATGTCTCAAACCAAACTCATTATCTTTCCCCCAACACCCTCCCTGTCTCCTACATTCCTTATTACTGTAGAGGGCAACACTATCCCTCCAGACCCTCTGGCTCACAACCTAGGGGCCATCCTCAGCTCTTTACTACCTCTCACTACACCCCCTTCCCCCCCATATCCAGCCCATTATCAAGGCCTATTGATTTCAACTTTCTATCTAATATGTTCCCTTCTGTCCTTTGACCCTGCTACCACTCTACTCACCTCACACTTGGACTAGTGCAGTTCCCTGACACTGAATCTGCCTGCCTCAAGTCTTTCCCCACTCCAAAACATCCTCCAGTCACTAAAGTGATTTTCCTAAAGCGCAGGTCCAACTGTGTCACCTCCCTACTCAATAAACTGCAATGAATACTTGGTACCTCCAAGGGCAAATATAAAATCCTCTGTATGGCATTCAAAACCCTTCGTAACCTGGCCCCTGCCTCTATGCTTTCAATCTTCTTACATCTTACTCCCCATACCACTCTCTCCTACTCAGTAACACTGGCCTCTTGGCTGTTCATTGAACAAGACATTCCATCTCTTAGCCCCGGGCATTTTTCTCTGCCTTTCCACAATGCCTGGAAAGTTCTTCCTCCTCATCTCTGCCTACTGACTTCCCGGCTACAAGTCCCAACTAAAATTCCATTTTCATTCCCAGTCCCTCTTAATCCTAGTGCTTTCCCTCTCTGACCTCAGAAGTCAATTGCCAACATAGGCAGGAACTGGCTAAATTAGCTCATGATAAAACTGAGCAATCAGAAAGAAGCAGTAACCAGTAACAAATGGTGGTCCAGGGTCTTTGGGTACCAGTTGAGATGCTGTTTACTTCCTTCAACTTCCTATGCCTTAGAATTTAAAAACCACAGAATTTCAAAGTTGGAAGGCACCTTAAAAACCATCTCTTCCAATTCCTTAATTTGACGAATGGAGAATTTTCTCTCATGTACAGGCTTCAATTCCTAATCCATCATCAATCTTCCCTTCTTGTTCTGAAATATATTAATGTTAGGTTGTAGTTTGGATTCTATCTCCCCCTCTAGGCAATGAATCTTGCTCTCAGCACACTATTCAGGGTTTATTCCCTTCTCTGGCTCCATCTGGTGTGTCTGCTTTGGGTAATGTAACACCCATCCCCATGTTCATCTTGAATATGACTTGTCTAAAGTTCCTACTACTCCTCAGCTGCAAAGACTGCATGGCATTGTCCTCCAAACAGATGCCTATGACATGGACATGACAGGGAAGGGAATGTTATCCAACTCTAAATCTAAGTTACCCAGAAGGCTCTGGGAATGCTTTCTGTTCTGTTGTTTTATTTTACATTTAATTTTCTCTGCAAAGCAGCTACTGTGTCAATTTCGTACCTGTCAAAATTCCACAAGATGAAGTGGGATGGAACTGAGGTCACAACTCCATGGTTATTTTAAAGCCATCTTTTCAGAAAAGGCTCCAACGAGTTAAAAAAAAAAAAGAAATGAATAATAAAAATAATAAATGTATTCAAATATGTACCTTCTTTTTAAAATATCCATGTTAACCTAAAAATAATTCAACTCAATTGAGTCTGTAACTCACCAGTTTCTATGTAGTCTGGTCTTTGTATAGGCCAGCTTTATTATCCATTATTTACTGTTATTAGAAATCACATCAGGTTACTTTTTATTATTCTGTTCATAAAGTGGAAAACAAACCTTATGATCTTACATGTTATTACAGGAAAGTGAACTATCCCTGCAAGCCCCTCAAATTTAATTAACTTTTAGATTCAAAGTTCTATTTTCCTTTTGTTTTGTTTTTTTTAATTACAATCTATTTCTCTCTTTTGTGTGAGTGGGTGAGATAAAGAGAGAGGTTTGTTTTTTTTAAAAGCTCTGTTTACTGCATATGAAACTGCAGCCAATTCAATCAAAGGGGAAATAGGAAAGTTCCCACTGTATTTGTGCACAGTAAGCTGTTTGTAAAATCCTTTCCAGTTTCCTGCAATCAAATGTTGGCGTCTCCTAAAATAACATTACATAGAGGGGTAAACATTTTCAAACCAAGCACAAGTACAGAGGGGGTTCTACACGCAAGGAATGGAAAAAAGGAATCCTGCAGAGCTCATTTGTTTCCCTGATGTAAGGGATACAGAGCAGGAGAAAGGTGGGGAAGCTTGACATGTAGTCAAGTTCTTGTGGATACAAAGCAGGTCAGAGTTTGAAAAGAGGGGGAATTTAATGATGAATGTTTAGATTTACGAAAAATATTATCTTC
The DNA here is from genome assembly GCA_028646515.1 of Pseudochirops corinnae. Taxonomy (NCBI): domain Eukaryota; kingdom Metazoa; phylum Chordata; class Mammalia; order Diprotodontia; family Pseudocheiridae; genus Pseudochirops; species Pseudochirops corinnae. Next base: position 206,392,252 of record CM053588.1, on the reverse strand, counting down.
TCTTTTTCTGCCTGCTGAACTAGTCTGTGAAAGATGTAGCTATCAATTAACTATCTAACAGGGACTCCCCACAAGTTGGGCAATCTGGAACATATTTGTGGGCCAGTGTTGGAGCCAATATGGAATAAAGGCAGGAACATTTAACTAGAACTCAGCAGTTCTAGGTATTAAGCTCCCCTCTGCCACAATCAGGGATGGGGGATGAATGGGGGGGAGGAAGGAGGGGAGAACTACTAGCTATCTCTGAGCCTCAAATACTTCATCTATAAAATGAGGAGTTTAGGCTAAGTGAATACTAGGGTTCCTTCCAGGTCTGATAGTATATGAGTCTTCAATTACTAAGCTACAAAAAGGGATTTAAGACCTTTCCCTATAAATGTGAAAAGGTAATGGGGCAAACTGGATATTCCCAACTGGATATTTCTAACATCAGGATCAGAAGCCTATGCCTTCAATGGCAGAACCTGGTTGTGGCTGAGTTGTTTCTATCATTTCCAACCTTTCTGACCCCATTTGGGATTTTCTTGACAGAAAAACTACAGTAGTTTGCCAATTTTTTCTCCAGCTCATTTCACAGATGAGGAAACTGAGGCAAACAGGGTTAAGTGACTTGTCCAGGGCCACACAGCTACTAAGTGTCTGAGGCCAGATTTGAACTCATGTCTTCCTGATTCCAGACCTAGTGCTTTATCCACTGCCAGCTGCCTGGCAGAATCTTAACTATCTAATAATAATGGATATATCAGATGAGAAAGACTTTTCAGAGGTTCAGAGGTCATTCATTTCATACAAAGAGAAGATTACTGTATTTAGAATCAGATCTGGATTCAAATTTAGACTCCGAGTTTAAGTACCTCCTATGCAATGCTGGGCAATGCTCAATCTCCCTGAGGTTGAGTTCTCAGTCTACAAAAGGAAGGAGTTGGGTTTGATGACCTGCAAGTTTCCTCTCAATTCTCAATCTGTGGTCCTATGATTTTCATATACCTACCCTCTAAATGATTCTTTTTCAGTGGTCATTAATTCAGCAATTAATTCAACTTCAAAAGTAATGGGTAGATACCATCTTCAATCTTCTCAGTAGAGCTTCCCCTGTTCACTTTAGAAAGGAGGTGGAGGAAGGGTCTTATAGTAACCACCCTTCTTCCCCCAGGGAGGGGCACTTTTACCAAGACAGTCCCAATTCTCTCTTGTGTTGGTAATTCCTATTCATTTCTCTTTCTTGGCAGGGGATATCTGGTTGTTGAATATGTGCTTGCGGACAGTTGTCTGAATCTGCTTGAGTACTGAACCCTTAATGGCATGTCACTGAGGTTAAGGTAATAATAACTGCCTGTCAACTGGTGGCTGGATTCTGAGAGCTCAGCCTCTCTTGGGAGAGGTTTGCTTGCTCTTGTTAAATCAGCCTTTTCTACTCTGTGTCAAGTTATCACTGATCTGTTCCCTTCTTAGGAATCCTTTTCTTTCTCTCTTGAATAATATACTTGCCACAAACAAAGTTTTGGGTCTGTCTCTCTCCTTGACAGTAAACTTTTTGAACTTTTCTAGGAATGAAACGTGGAGAAAAGGACAAACAGAGACAGACAGACAGAAACAGAGAGAGGCTGGGAGGGAGTCCTTTGTATTTCTACACAAAGACAGAGAGAGAAAGAGAAGGAGGGAGAGGGAGAGAGAAAGAGGGAGAGAAGAAGAGAGGGGGGAAAAGAGAGGAAGGGAAGGGAGGGGGAGAGAGGCAGAGGAGAGAGAGAGAGAGAGAGAGAGAGAGAGAGAGAGAGAGAGAGAGAGAGAGAAAGTCTTGAATTTCCCCAAATATTTCATCTGCACATTTGTATTCTTGTCCTAAGATGTTCTCCTTAATACAGAAGCTTAAAAGAGAGGTTCAAGTGTACAAGACATAAGGAAAGATGCATTTTAAGAAAAGAATGTGCAATTTGCAAGCCAAAGAAGCTTAAAGTTTTTTTTTATTGAATACTATTTCAAAATAAATGCTTTGAGATCTCCTTATCCATTTCTTCTTCTTCTTCTTCTTCTTCTTCTTCTTCTTCTTCTTCTTCTTCTTCTTCTTCTCCTCCTCTCTCTCTCTCTCTCTCTCTCTCTCTCTCTCTCTCTTTCTCTCTCTCTCTCTCTCTCCTCCCCCCCTCCACTTCTTCCTACACCCTTACTTGGAATTAGAATTCTCCTTAGAACTTCAAGGTACTGTGCTATAGCCTTAATACCCATCCTCTAGATTCCCTGTAATCAACATACTACACAGAGAACCTCTTCCTAAAAACCCACTGGGAGGGAAGGTACAAGGAAAAGTCTCTTAGGATTTAAAACTGTTGCAGAGCTTAGAGGTCATCTATTCCAATCCAGCCATTTTTTTTTAAGAAACTGAAGTCCAAAGAGGAGAGATAAATTACCCAGTCACACAACTAGTTAAGTGGAAGGGGTGGAACTTGGACTCAGGTCTCTGACTCCAAGTACAAGGCTATTCCCAGTATAGGAGCCTGCCTCATCTCACAGTTAAGTCAGTGACTATTCTCTGTATGCCTCAAATGCACAACAGCAGAAGGAAATAGTTCCAGAGCCCACAGTGGCCACTGGGATTACCTCTCCTTTCCATATCTCCTCCTCTCAACGTAAAGTTCCCCTTGGATCTCAGGCAGCCAAGTTATTCCTAGTGACAGATATGATGACTTGTAGCTAGAGAATTCTAGGTTGAAATCTGAAAGGTAATATCTTAGAAATTCTCAGATGGTCAAACACAGTCATTAACGAACATACCTTGGATATATATGGAGCTCACAGAGAGGACATTAAATATAAAAGAACAAATACAAAAGATGAAAATCATGGATAGGAAAGTGAGGATAAATGCAAAAGAGTAGCCAGTTCCTTTATCAATACCATCAGGCAGGCAAATTAACAAATTCTTGATGGAGCTATGAACTGATAAAACTGTTTTAGAAAGCAATTTGGAAGTGTAGTCCAAGTGATTAAATGTGTATATTCTTTGACTCAGATCTCACTAGGCATTTACTTCAAGGAGGTTTAAGAAAGAAAAAAAGAGGAAAGGTCCCAAATACACTAAAATATCCACAGCAGCCCTTTCTGTGTTAGCAAAGAAATGATCGCGTAAGTGTCCGTCGATTGTGAATGGCTAAAACAAGAATTTGAAGTCATGTGAAAGTCACTCTGACTTCCTGGAGAAGCAGCCATCATCACAGTTGCTGACACTACTTTCTCTTTTTCAAATTTTTGTTATTCTGAACTTGACAAACACCAGCAAATATGGAGCGTACAAAGTCTCGGTGCCACTGGATGCTATTAAACTGCTCTAAAAGTTTGGGATCCCCCTGTATTAGCATGTCCATGTCCTAAGAAGAACAGAAAAGAGTCAACTGTATGTGAAACTGCAAATCTTCATTACATCCAGTGATTTTTTTTTTAAAGCATATGATGAATTTAGCATGTAAATCCCAAAGTTATTCTAGTTTTCTGTTTCTTTCTTCTGAATCTTCTTCTGTCTTCCTCTGGGCACTTAAAAAAATTAGAGCATTACTTTCCACCTCTAACCAAACTGCCAAATACACTCAACTCTAGCATAAATAGCTGAAAGAAATTCCATATTAAAGAAACTTTATGAACACTATTTAAAAAAAAAAACTGATGCTTTTCTGGGGTGGCTAGGTGGTGCAGTGAATAGAGCACCAGCCCTGTAGTCAGGAGGACCTGAGTTCAAATGTGACCTCAGACACTTAACACTTACTAGCTGTGTGACCTTGGGCAAGTCACTTAACCCCAAATGCCCTTCCCAAAAAAATGGCAAAAAAAAAAATCAATGCTTTTTAGCCTATACATCATATTTATTGCTGATTCAATCCCTGGCCCCTACCCTGCGTAACAAGTCCCATCTCTGACAACTACTGGCTGTATGACCCCCTGGGCAGTCACTCAACCTCTAACCTCCCAGTGTTGGGCAACTCTCTAAGACTGTAAGAGGTAGAAAAAGTGCCAACCTGAACTGGTCAAGGGAACCTAGGAGCCCAATCCTCATCCTAGGTTCACATTAAGAGAAAAGACATTGCGTTGTATGACCTATTTAAAGCCAGCAGTTGGTGATTATTTTTCTCCTCCCAAATGTGGCTTCAGAGTCTGGAAAGGGCTCAAACCTACCTTTCTGGCTTCTTTCACATCACTCCCTTTGATACACTCTACTGTCCAGCCAAATGGACTTCTGGATTGTTCCCCAAACTCAACATTCTGTTTCTGGCCCCATATTTTTACACAAGCCATAGTCTATGCCTGGAACACACTTCCTCATATCTGAGCCTTTCAAATGCCTTCTCTTCCTTCAAGATCAAGTTCAGATACTCTACCCTCCCTACCGCCTTCCTCAGTCCCTTCAGAAAGCAAATATTCTCTCCTCAAATTTTCACAGCCATCATCACTATTTTTGAATCATCATTCTCTCCCCACATCACTCTCTACCTTAGTTTTATCTGCATAATTTTTGCCTAACTCTCAGTTGAACATTACCACCTTGAAAGAAGGATCCATATCACTTTATATGTCTGTATCTTCAGTGCCAGAAACACTGTACATTGACCCTGACATTGTGATGTCATTTTGGTCCTCTTCAAGCACAAAGGACAAACAAGTTAGAAGGAACTTAAAAATATTTGTTATTGTCACTAAATTGAACATAAACTATTAGTATGAAGTCAGGCCTGAGAATCAGTTCACTTGATTCCCTCCGGTGAATGCTTTGTGGACTCATGTCCTTAAATCTAACCTTCCTGTTTCTTTTAAGAGCACTGTCATTCCTCCTGTCACGCAAGTTGGAAATCTCAGAGTCAGCCTAGACTAGATTCTTTACTTATCCCCTAGCCCTATACCCAGTAAGTTGCCAAGTCCTACTGATTCTTCCTCCACAATATTTCTTAGATCTGCTCCTGCTTCTCCACTCACAGAGCTATCAACCTAGTTCAGACCATCAACTCTTCCAAAGATAATAACAACAGAAACTTGTTCTCCCTGCCTCTCCCCAATCTCTTCCTTCTCCAATCTAGTCTCTATCCAGCTGCCAAAGGGATATTCCTAAAACACAAACCTTACCATGTCACTGTCATGTTCAAAAAGCTCCATGGGTACCTGATGGCATTTAAAGCCCTTTATAACCTGATGCCAACTACCTCTCCAGCCATATACATTACGCCCCTTTACAAATTCTTCAGGAATTGTTCCAAACCACCGATCATTGAAATGACAGCTCAATGCATTGGAGACTTCACAAAAATGCAGGACATGGAAGGACATCCAAATACAGTCACATGGCATTTTTTTTAACCTCTTCTGGAAGGCAGAACAATCTCATAAGATCAAACACAAACCCAGTGAAAAGATCAGATTGTATGTACCCTCTACTCCCTGCCCTCCACCTTCCAGAGGAATAGGTTAAAGGACCATTGCTCATCTCACATAGTTCATCTTAATTTGGAAAAAAGAAAAGAATCAAATATGCATTTGGAAACTCCCCTAAATGATCTGCTCCAAATAAATGCATCAGAACGTTTGTTCATTCAATAAGTTATCCATTCTATCTCTTTGTTTCTGAGGCAGCTAGGTGGCTCAGTGGATAGAGCATGGCCCTGAAGAAAGATCTTGATTCAAATCAGACCTCAGATACTAGTTGTGTGACCCTGGGCAAGTCACTTAACCTCTGTTTGCCTTACTCCACTGGAGAAGGAAATGGCAAACCACTCCAGCATCCTTGCCAAGAAAACCCCAAATGGGATCACAAAGACTCAGACCCAACTGAACAATAATGATCTCTACCCCATAAGGATACGTGTTCCATATATCAGAGGTGAGAATCATACCTAGATCTACCAAGATCCAAGTCCTGAACACTATTCTGGACTCCACACACTCCAACCAAGTTGGCTTGTTGTTCTTCACACAGGATATTCCATCTCCCACTTCTGTGGGTTTGACTAGTCTGTCTCCTCACTCCAATGCATGGGATGGGCGTTGTGCTCACATGGACTATTATACTCCTTTTTCACCTTCGATCCCTCAGTCAATCATCTAGTATTTATTTAATGTATAGGCACTATGGCAAGTGTTGAAAATACAAAGAAAGACAAGAAACAAGAAGCTTACAGTCTACTATGGGAGACAGTATGCAAATCACCATGAATAAACAAGTTACATAGGGGCTAAAAAGTAAAGGGAAAGGAGAAGAAGGGGAAGAAGTATGCATATATACACATATATATATAGGACCTATCATGTGCTAGGCACTGTGTTAAGTGCTTTTTATAAATATTATCTCACTTGATTCTCACAACACCCTATAAAGTATTATCCACATTTTGTAGTTGTGGAAACTGAGGAAAACCATGGTTAAGTGACTTGCCCAGGGTTATGCAGCTAGCAAGTATCTGAGGCCAGATTTGAACTCAGATTTTCTTTACTCCAGGCCCAGTAAAGATCATGACAAAGGGAAGGCACTAGAATTGAGGAGGATTGGGGAAAACCTTCTTGTAGGAGATGAGATTTTAGCTGGGCCTTATTTAAAGGAAGACAGGGGAGGCATAGAAGCTAGGGAATAGAAATGAAATGGGAGAGAATTCCAAACATGGGAACAGCCATTGAAACCTGCTAGATTCCAGAGGTGGAGTGCTATTGTTATGTCTGAGGAACAGCAGAGAAGTCCCTGGGTCACAGGGTACGTGGAGGAGAATATAAAAAAACACATTAAAATAAATAAATAAAATTTTAAAAATAAAAATATTTTTTAAAAAGACTGAAAATGGAGGAAAGAGACAGATTATGAAGGGTTTTAAAAGCTAACTGGAGGATTTTATATTTGATCTTGAATGTGATAGGGAGTCACAGGATTTGTTTGAAATGGGGGGTGGGGAAGATCACACGTTTAGACCTGGGCTTCAGGAAAATCAATTTGACAACTGAACAGAGGACCAACTAGAATGGGGAGAGACTTCAGGCACTGAGATCAACCAAAAGGCTATTGCAATAGTCCAGGTATGATGTGATAAAGGCCTGCACCAGAACAGTGGTAATATCAGAAGAAAGAAGGAGATAATATACTAAAAGATGTCCGGAAGGTAGAATCAATTGCTGTAATTGAGTCATTGTAATTCTTTATGATCCTATTTGAGGTTTTGTTGGCAGGGATACTAGAGAGGTTTACCATTTCCTTCTCCAGCTCATTTTACAGATAAGGAAACTGAGGCAAACAAGGATAAGTGACTTGGCCAGGGTCACACAGTTAGTAAGTACCTGAGACCAGATTTGAACTCAAGAAAGAGTACTCTGTCTTACTCCAGTCTTGGTGCTCTATCTCCTATACCACATAGCTGCCTAAAATCTTGGAAACTGATTATATGTGGGAGGAGAGAGATATGGGTGGTGGAGAGAGAAAGAGAAAGTGAGAGAGACAGAGAGACAGAGAGAGACAGAGAGAGACAGAGACAGAGGAGATTGTATTACGGAGACTAAATTTCAAGCCAGGGTAAATAGGAGGATGGTGACGTCCTCAACAGTAAGGGAAAAGGTCTTGAAGGAGAAAGATGAGTTTAGTTTCATATATGTTGAGTGTCAGATGTCTACAGAAAGAGAGAGAAAATGTATATACGTGCTTGTGCATAGTATTTATTTTTTCATACACATATTTTTCCCTCACATACCCCAAAGAATATAAACTCTCTGAACTCAGAAATTAACTTCAATTTTGTCTTTGCATCCCCAACACCTAATGCAATGCCTGCAAACAGTAAGTGCTTAATAAATGCTAGTTCTGTTCTTTGACCTACTTGTCACGTTGAGAAAAACTAAGAATTTAAAAAATAAAAGAAACATGGTCTTGAAATATAATCCAGTTTATAGGTTCTTTGAAGATAAATTGTATGCTAGGCTTTTTAGAGGGGAGGGAAGTATTTACCATGCTTTCTCCATTCCCTAGATCAGTACCAAGTATAATATAGTGCTTTCTTCTTCAACTGAAAGGATCAGTAATTTTGTGAGTATAGGCACTCTCTCCATATCATAAGCCCTCTGTCTTAGAAGCCAGTCTTTACAAGTTGCTGTGGTAGTACGTAATAATCCTTTGCCCTATGGCTAACCTTCTGTTGATGAGTCACTCCAAACCTAGCCAGCCTGGTCCTCAGATGAGAGATTCACAGTCTATCACTGGGCCCATGCTCAAGGTCTTTCCAGCTTCATAGGACCAGCCAGAGCTTGCGTTCTGCTGAAACAGCCTCTATAAATCCAAGGTCAGTAACCTCCATGCCACAAGGAGGCATCAAGTGAGGATGTTAGTGTTGGCAGCCATGGGACATAATAAGCCTTAAATAAACACTTGTTAATGAACTGATGAGAAGCATTAGTAGTAAAGAAGTAGTGTTTAGAGGGCACTAGGAAGACCTAGGTTGAAGTCCTGCCTCTGACACTGCTTGGCTATGTGACCCTGGGCAAGTCACTCAACCTTTCAGTCTTTCAGGCAACTTGTCTTAGCCAGTGTTCTTAACTCCTTTTGTGTTAAGGATCCGTTTGGCAACCCAATGAATCTTACTGACCCCTTCTCAGAATAATGTATTTAAATGGGAAAAATACATAGGATTAGAAAGAAAGCCAATTATGTTAAAATACTATAATGAATTTTTTTTTTCAAAAACAAGCTCACAGACATCAAATTAAAAACCTCTGCTCTAAGACTATAAATTGCAAGAAGATGCCAACTTTCAGTGGCAGAAGAGATCACTTTCCCAATAAAATCACAGGTCTGGTCTCTATCCTGATATCATTACTCAGGTATGGAACCCCTTCAAACAATCCCTTGGGATCAGGTGCTGCTTTGTTTTGTGTGATATTGTCAAGCAAAGAAAGGGATGGCAAAAAGGTCATTTGTCTAAGATTATCTTCAAAGTTCACCCTATGACCTAGTGTTCCCTATGAGTCACAATGTGGTTGTCAAGGACTTTTGGGAAAAGTAGTCACTTCAAGACTTATGTCCTTCATCTAGATTCATACTCTTCCAAGGCTTAAAGTGGCTTCAAACCCACTCCAAAAAATCTGCCCTCTGAAAGTAGCTGCCAATTGCTAACCACCCAGGTTTTTCCTTTCTGAGCAAAGTGGGGATTACCAGGTTGGGATGGCAAAAATTTCCATGGAAGATTACTGATGAATACGGCTCTCAGAACACCTCGAGGCTCAAAACAACAACAACAACAAAAAACAACCCTCAATTTTCAGGTAAAGAATTTAGGATCAAAGGACCATTGATTTAGAGTTGGTCTTTTTATCCCCAGGGCCTGGAGCTAGGAGAGAAAGAAGCACAGTGCTTAACAAATACTGGTTAAATTGGAGAGATCATTTAATCCAACTCCCCCATTTTACGGAAGAGGAAACTGAGGCCCAGAGAGGTTAACTGGTTTGCCCAAGGTTTTCCAGGTCATTAGCAAATGGCAGAGTCAGGATTTGAAATCTGGTATCACTCTGAAACTGTTGCTCTTTCCCCGCTAAGATTTCAGACAATCTTGAGTTCTAAAATATAAATGTACATTTAATTTTAAAAAATGTTAAAGGAATCAATCACTCCATCGTCTTCATCTACAACAAAGTAACAGAGAAACAAGTGAATGACCCACCAAGAGTGAAACCCCGTGGAGATTCAAATTTACATTTCACAGCCTGTATGGCAAGAGCTCCAGAAACTCTCACTGTAACTTACTGTACCTTCTCTTCTCACCCCTCCACCCCCAGCTACTCTCCAGATGCGCAGCCAGTGAATCCCTTTTCCCAGCCCCAGGGTGCCCATCCCTTTCCAAAAGTTCGATTCTGCTCCACTGGTGCATACCAAGCCCATTCGCCCATTCACAGCTTGCCAGAGGCTAGCTGCCTCGGCTCTGTCCTGCTGCGCCCCCCTACTACAGCTGTGCAGCCCGAGCCTCAGCCGCCTCAGCCACCTCAGCCCGAACAACACGCACACCTCCCCAGCGGTCTCGCGTCTAAAGTCTTTTATTTCCTTCAGCAAGGGGGCTACCGGCCGCCCGGACCCCCACTACCCCGCCCCCACCTTTCCAGTCCGATCTGCTCCGGACGGGGCAGGTCAGGGCCTGAGGCAGAGCTGGAGCGGCACGGGTGGAGAAGAGTGGGGCTGGGGTCAGAGCCGGAGCCGGCGGTAACCCCGGCAGGAGGAAAATGAATCCGAGACTGAACGAGGGTCTTGGGGAACCTTCCCTGCAAGGCGGGGCGCTTTTCCTTGCCCCCCACCCCATTTTCCCTTGCCTAGCACTCCCCCCTCCTTAAGCACCTCGAGTCGCTCACCTGCGCCCCTAGCAGCGGCTCCTCAGTCCCCCTCCTGGCCGTTCTCCGAAAGCTCTCCGAGCTGCCCAACGCGCCCTAGGACAGGACGCGGTCTGGGCTGCAGAGCGCAGAGTGGGGCGGGCCCGGCAGGGGAAGGGCAAGGCGGAGTGGGGGGGAGGGGGGGCACCTTGCATCACCTGGGGCGGACTGGGCCAGGAGCCCAGGGAGGGTAAGGGAGGAGACGTGCTGGCGAGGGGAGGGAGGAGGCAGGTAAACCCCAAACTTCCCCCGTGCTGGCGAGGGGAGGGAGGAGGCAGGTAAACCCCAAACTTCCCCTAAGGGAATCTATCTTCCTTGGCTCCTAACTTTGAGCTCCCGTTTGGCGAAGGAGAAGTGGGGCGGTGATACTGTGGGCTTTGTACGGCGGGTGGGAAAGTCTTCATTTTGAGTGCTGAGATTTTTCATTTCGGTAAGCATTGAGGGAGCAAGAAGCTAATGAAGCCTCCCCAGGCTGGTGCTTTTTCCCGACCTTTACAAGGGCGGAATTTTAGAGTGTAAGAGACAGGAATGTTGGATCCTTGGTCCTAGAGGCCCCGATCCAGGTTTTACACAATGATTAGCTCTGGGTCTGTGACTTGCTCAAAATCACTTAACTCTGAGTATCACTTTCTCCATCTGTGAAGTGGAGACATTAATATTTACATTATGAATCTCACAGGATTGTTGTGAGGAGAATATGAGAACATCCAGTCAGTCAGCAACCATTTATTAATAGTTTACTATATGCCAGGAATATGAATTAAACTGAGAAAACAAAGAAAAATAAAAACAGGACCCCAACCTTCCAGGAGCTCATATTCTAGGGGAAGACAACACGAAAATAACTAGGTACTTACATGACATATATACAGTGCTTTGAAAATTTTTAAGTATCATATAAATTTAATATATGAATATAAGTTTCAAAACAACTTGGTGAGATGGATAGAGTTGGCCTAGGAATCAGAAAGACTTGGATTCAAGTTCTTCCTCTGACATACACTAGCTACGTGAATTTGGGTAAATCCCTTAACCTCTTAGTGTAATCTTTAAGATTACAAATTGCAGAGCAGGTCCTTGCACTGGTAGAGGGAATTTTCTCAGAGTTTCTTTTACCAAAGAAATTATAGGCCAACTGTTTTTTTGAAAAGCAAGTTATGAGAATTACTGTCATCCTAAACTAGTCCTGCCTCCTCTTTTTTTAGAAAAGGAAACTATGAACTGAGAGATGAAGCAGTTTGCTCAACATGGCCCAACTAGTTAATTCCAGAGTAATCTAACTCACTCCCAATTCTTCTTTTATACCACAGCTCCTTCAACCAAACCCTGAGCTCAAAAACCTAAATTTAATCTCAGGAAGCAGCTGGCTGGCTCAGGGGATAGAATGCTGCACCTGGAGCCAGAAAGACCTGAGTTCAAATCTATTCTCTGTCACCTACTAGCTGTGTGATCCTGGGCAAGTCACTTAACCTTGTTTGTCTCAGTTTCCTCATCTGTAAAATGAGTTAGAGAAGGAAATGGCAAACAACTCTAGTATCTCTGCCAAGAAAACCCTAAATGGGCTCATTAAGAGTTGGACATGACTAAAATGACACAATAGAAATTTAGAGATTGGTCCAAGGTCATAGAATTAAGTAAAAGTTTATCCTCTGTTCTTTTCACAATCCTATGCCTCCCTAGTAAAAGGTTTTTGCATAGTGTGTGTGCTCCATCTGGACCATGTGGCCAAATGAGATCAGATTAGTCCCAAATCACCTAGTTTGCCCCATTTGGCTGTTTCATTGGGCGGATCTCTGGCTGGTGGATAAGGAAGGGAGCTCTGGCCCTGAGAAATGCATTGCTCTGCAGTATTACTGTAATGGAGAGGGAAGGAGACGAGATAGAAAACTTGTGTCAGTAAAGCAAAATGAGGAGCAGGCACTTCATAGCGAATCAGCCCCATCCTTAGTGTTTGTTAGTTTCTGTTCCTCATACTCTTGTGGCTGCTTGTGCCAGAGCCATCTTTCTTTGCCTGTGATCTTGGCAGCAATAGAGGTGCCTGCAAAGTGTGAATGCCACCCAAACAGGACAGAGAATCAGTCAGGATTGTACAAGTTCTCCTCCCAGCAATTTCTCTGATTTGCTAAGTGACCTTGGCTGGGCATGTTCCTTCACTTTTCTTTTTCCCCAACAAGAAAGCTGAGCAGGATCTCAGGATCTGCAATCTACTGCAATCTAGGTCTTTCCTCCCAGATCGGGTTATTTCTTCAGGTGGATACTGAGTCTGTGAACATAGGCCCCAGCTGGAAGTGAGAAGGAGGACCTGAGAGAAAACAGTAGTCCACTTCTCCAGGATATTTTTAAAATTCATTAATTCTTGGAAACCACTTTATTCATTACTCACTCAGCCTTAGTCCTCTGCTTGTAAAGCTACAAAATCTTCTTTTGACACCTTTAATTCAATTCTTCTCTATAGATACCTTCATTACTCTCAAATGGATGGGAGTAATCGTGTAGGTTGCCCCCCCAAAAAAAATCACATGTATTCAATTACATTGATTTATCTCAAGGAAACATTTGCTTTCCTGTGTTTTGCTTAGGCTAATATTAAAATTTGTCTGCACCTTTTTAATCATAATATTCTCCAAATAATACTGTATTACTTCTAATCAAAGAATACTATTTTACTCTCTGAAGAATTCAAACTATGGGTCATCCAAAAGGCAATGACAAAGGCTAATGGTGGATGTGAGTAGGATGTGAACTACTCTTATTGAAGAATTACACAGGAAAAACAGCATTAAGAATCTCATCATAGAGAATGACAAGAAAAGGAAGTAGACCTATTATAAAGCAGGAAAAAGTTACAAACCAGGAGGTAATACCTTTTTTTTCTTCTTTGTATCCTCAGTGCTTAGCGCAGTGCCTGACACATAGTTAAGGTGTTTCTTAATAAGTGTTAAATAACTGACTGACTGTCCCTCGTACTTGGAATGCTCTCTTTCTTCATCTCTATTTCTTAGAATTATCTGGTTTACTTCAAGAGTCAGTTTAAGCACTACTTTATCCATAAAGCCTTTGCTTTATATACACCACCTTCTCCCCAAGGTTAACTTGATATTTATTTTGTCCAAACCTATATATGTTCACCTTTACACACACATATCCCTTATATACACGCAACACAAACTCCTTTTGAGGGTAGGTACTATTTGCATTTTGTCTTTCTATCCCCCAATTCCTAGCATATAGTAGGAAAATTGATCGCTTACTGATTGACTGATAAGATGATAGAGCCATTGGTACTCTTACTTAAACATAACAGAGAACAAAAGGATTTTTCTTTTTCATTTTAAAAAAGTATTTTTCAGGCAATTTTCAGAGGCAGAAATTAAAGATATCTTTAAGCATATGGAAAAATGCTCTAAATCACTATTAATTTGAGAAATGCAAATCAAAACAACTTTGAGGTACCACATCTCACCAGTCAGATTGGCTAAGA